>CM029602.1:91300661-91900661 GCA_017311375.1 Mytilus coruscus
CATTGTAAATGAAGTTGGATGGCGGATTGAAATCTCAGGATGACTCAAAGTAGAGGAAGGGGAAGAGCAGAATCTTAGTGTAAGCTTAAAATCTAAGAAGTTCGAAGCATATGAAGTTGAAAATATCCATATCAATATGGTTGAGCTTACAAAATATAGTAATACATGTGTTCTTTTCTTTCAAGTATATTATTTAAAAGGGGCACAATTTAAGCCGTAAAAGGAGCTCCCATTACAAATTTCATTTTCTATATTTACAGTGCAACCTCTAGTAAGTGTATTACAATATTGGTGTGTTTTTACTAGCCCCTTTACTTCTTTCATGTAACTGATGTTCAACTTTTGTTATAAAGCATATACAAATAATGGTATTAATTATCAATGGAGTGTAAAATATTCTTAAGATTAATTGCATCCTTTGGTGGTCATTTTAATTTGTTGACAGTTTTCACTTTCCGGCTCTCTATACTACACTTCCACACAATCTTTTTTAACAACAAGTCGTCTTTTTAAATAACACGATCCTTTTACAAATCTGATGGCATATTTATTTTCTGCAACATACATAAAGCTTTCTTTTGTAATGAAAAAAATATATATCTGAGATAAAATTACTGGAAGTGTGATGAGATGAACAAAGCTGTAACTTTTCTTCTTGACAATATATATGTGCATGTCGGTATTGAAGTTTGTCAAAAAGTTTTACGCAATTGCGCTGCTTTAATAGCAGATGTAATCTTTAAATGTTATGAATCAGAGCGTATTGCCAAACTTTAAGTAAAAAGTGAAGTAACCAAAACACCGAACTCCGAGGGAAATTCAATGGAAAGTCCCTAAGCAAATGGTAAAATAAAAACTCAAATACATCAAACGAATGGCTAACAACTGTTATATTCCTGACTTGGTAAATGCAGTGTCTTATTAAAAAAGTGTGGACTAAACCTGGTTTCATAGCTAGCTAAAGATACCACTCGTATGACAGTCGCATAAAATTTCAATTCATTGACACGATAAGTTAAAAAGTAAAGTTCAACAATATCTACCGTAACCTGGATGATATTCTTACTTTTTCCTAAAATCATCAAGAATTCTCTACATGTACTACCCACATTAAACCAAAGGAAATTTCTTTGAATAAAACAATAGCTGCTCTTTTCTAGATTTGGGTAATTCCATTTGACATGGAAGCTCCATGCTAAATTTTACGCTTAAGAAATGATTCCCTATTGTAAATGTTGTTTTTTCACAATTGTTTTTGTTCCCTTGGCTCCATCTTACGGTGTTGATATAGCCCACGATGTTCCCCATGTCATTGTTTCAAGTGATTCTATAGATATCAGTAACGTTATACCAAATAGCGGTTTATTTTCGCTTTTGTAGCAGATTAATGAAAATGGCAAAAATGAATTCGATTAATGTGTATGCAGATGTTCGGTACCTTTTAATAGGTAAAGGTTAAAGCGTTTTGTGAAAAAATTGTTTTAGATCGGCAGGTCAATAACGGTATATGTTAGTTTTAACACTAAAAATACTTCCAAATTGCAACATATATTATCAATTAGTGCCAATTAATTAAAAGAGCGTTGGCTACTTTGTATGTTATTTTGTCCTTAATAATTAGCATCAAAAGATATATTTGGGTTGCAAGTCACTCTTGATAACTTATGAGTGCATCAAACGTCTGGTCAATTTCGTACCTAGTCAATCATTACATGTATAAGAAGTTTGTACAACCTGAGACATTATCTAAGTTACTGGGATTCTTTCAATTAAATTCATCGGACTTTATGCCTGTACCAAATCAGGAATATGACAGTTGTTATCCGTTCGTTTGAATAGTTTGAGCTTTTGATTTTGTCATTTGTTTGTGAATCTTCCTCGGAGTTCATTATTTATGTTATTTTCCTTTTTAATCAATAAATAAGTCGTCATGCAGATTAAAACATCATGTTTCAACCGCAACAACAGGCACTTGATTGGTTGAACATGTTGAATGACAATACAGCTACTCGCTCGCAATTCGCTCCTCAAATATTGTTTTTCATTATCCATATTTATTTCTTTTTACTGTTAAAATAATTATTTTTTGTATGTAAATAGAACTACAGCAAACATGTGGATCACTGTTTTCTTCGTGTCAACCTTTTAACTGCAACTATTGTTTGTACGGAATTTTCTGAAGCTTAGGTATCAAATACAAACAAGGTAAGTCCTCCGATTTGCTGTTCAATGTAATATCCATTGAAGCCATGAAGGACTTATGATTCGCCCAAATCTCATTCTTGTCAAATGAAACTATTTTGTGTATATGAGATTACCTGAGTGCTCATTTATTCTTTTGTAAGACACTCGTAGCAGTAAGATTTACATACAAAGTCAACGCAATGTAGTCGAAATAGCTCACAGGTCGAAGATAGCTAAATCTGCAAATATGTATGTCCGTCACAGTAATATGGAATTCATTTGTCCATATTATAGGGTTGTGCTTTTTTAACTGATTTAAGCATACTGGATCTATCAAATAACGAGTTGCAATCACTAAATGAAAGACATTTTTTGGACTTAAGAACCTTCACGTTCTAAGACTCAACAATAATAACCTTGGATATTATACGGAACAGTTAGCACCTGGGTGTTTTAAACCTTTAGAGTCACTCAAACAACTTTCTGTTCAAAACAATCATCTTCCACGGAAAGTACTTTCTACGTTCATTCTTCCGGATGAAACACTTAAAGATTTTAAAATGTTAGATATGCTGGAATTAGATGTTAATTCCGAAGACGAAAGAATACTAGGGATTGGATTTTCTTCCTTACATAATCTTTCTTCGCTTATTTTTAGTGGTTTCTGTAATTTTTCTATTTATAATGACACATTCAAATACACGCTAAATTTGTCTCATTTAAGCATTATGAATTGCAATGTTCTGTTCAGAGATACAGGAACGTTTTCGCTTTTAACCAAGCTTGAATATGTACAACTAGACTTTGTGTGCTATGACCTTTCCTTTAAAAGCCTTATACATTGATAGATATCATTTTAAGTTTATCCAAGACACGAATTGAAGTCCTCAAAATGAATAGTGATCTTATACGAGAAATGGTGCCTTGGAAAGATATAATTGTTCTATTGTTTGAAACACCAATACGTGAACTTCATATAACAAACAATGACCATTGTGCTGGAACACGCTCTTTCAGTAAAGAAAGTTCTATAGCAGCAACAGTCAGTTTGCAAAGTCTTGATTTTAGTGACAATTGGATAGATAAATATATCGTAATCTAACTTTGTTTCATTTTTGAACTAAACGGGTAATGCACTTGGTCCGTTCTTAGCGGAAAATAGCTACATCCTAACAAAAAAGTGACTTGAGTATGTTTGTCTCTCAAAGAATTCAATCAAGCATCTATTTTCCAAATTGTTTGTTGACCAAACGTATCTGCGCATAATTGATTTAAGTTGGAATAAGCTGACGAATCAATGACAAATATCGACATACTTCTCAAACAAAGTAAAATAATAAAAGTTGACTTCAGCAATAATATATTTCATTGCGACTGTTCCGATGTTCCTTTTCTGAATTGGATGAGAATTAGTCGTCGTCATTTCATTAATTTTGATCAGTACAAATGCATTTTTAACCATGCAAGTAGTTCGAAATTCAATTCATTTGAAGAAAGAATAATTGTTTTACAGAAAAATTGTTTGAACTATATTATTTCAATAATGATCACGTGTTCCACTGTATTCATCTTCATAGCAATATTACTTATAATTGCTATTCACAGACACAGACGGAAACTCCGTTTTATGTTTTATACATTAAGAGGAAGACTTCACTTCTTATGTTATAAAATAAAGTTTACGAAGGGTGTTCGGTCTATAAAACATTCAGAAAACAAGTTGGATTATATTTATGATACCTTTCTGTCATATTCAGATGAGGATCGAGCATTTGTTTTAAATGATTGCATAAAAAATCTTGTAGAAGAAGGAAATTTAAAGTTATGTTTACATCATCGTATTTTGTTCCAGGAGAAGATATAACAGATAACATTATACATGCAATAGAAAACAGCCGAAAGACCATCTGTATAATTACAAGGTATTTTCTACAGTCTTATTACTGTGTGTTTGAATTCATTTGTTTTTTTTTTTTTTTTATATCAAGTTTATTTTAACTGCAACAATTTGAGTTACCTCCCCTCCCCTCCAAAAAAAATGAAAAAAACTTGAATGGGAATTAGGAATTAACACCAATGTTTTTCGTATACTTTTGTAACGTGTACACAGGGTAAATAGTTATCAAAGGTACTAGGATTATATTTTTTAATACGCCAGACGCGCGTTTCGTCTACATAAGACTCCTCAATGACGCTCAGATCAAAAAGTTATAAAGCAACATAAGTACAAAGTTGAAGAGCATTGAGGACCCAAAGTTCCAAAAAGTTGTGCCTAGCGTGTCTATTTCTATTTAGGATTAGTTCGTTACCAGTTTAAAACAGGATTCAAAATGTTCTACTTCAAAATATTAAACAAGTAAACTTTATTCACAAATCAACGTCAATGAACCAAAATATGTACACTTGCTCCTTGCGTTCTCTAATAAACTTTTTATAACTATTCTATTTAAAATATATACACTTGGTACAAATTTGTACTATTATATATTTGTCCTGGGTCAGGAACAAACTTGTCCTCTTGTTACAATTATGTACCCTACAAGTTTACACACTTGTCCTTGATACATTGATATATCAACCTCATTTGTAAAGTGTAAGATATGCCTCCCTTTTTCGAAAGTCACACCAAAATATGTTACAACGAATGCACGAATTTTATTTTGTTGCACGATAGGAGTTACTGTAAACCAACTTATTTTCGCGGATATTTTATTTCGCGTTAAGCCCTTTCTATCCCTTTTCGCGGCGATTTAATTTCGCGATTTTTAAATATACTTGAAGTATTTGAATAAGGAACGATCTAATTTTACATATTCGCGACGATTTATATTCGCGTTATTTTTCTTCTCGCGAAAGTCGCGAAAATAAATCGCTCGCGAAAATAAGTTGGTTTACAGTATGCCTTTTCTCATATGACATGGTTTGCATTCTAGGTGACATTGTTTTAACTATATGAAAATGGGGCTCAACATAAACACTTTGCTTGATACAAATGCAGTGTAACTAATCTAAATACAAAAGAGAACGATTGTAATAGGTTTTGTGGTTTGCTGAATGTCTATAAAAATATTCACTGCAAGCGATTCAATATATTCAAAGTATGTTACCAATTTGAATTAAATGATTTACAAAAAAAGACTTTGTATCAATTTCCTAAAACACTTTTACATTGCTCTGTGCAATAACGGATGCTTACGCCAAAACATTCTCACGGTTTGTTTTGTATTTTTAAATTTGAATTTCCTTATTGACTATTCAAACATTGATTTTATTCTCTGTGGCTGTTTGTTATAACACTGCTAGGATAATAATTAGTATTATTATAATCTAGTCTACACAATATTCAATAAACACACGACATTGACAAACTCTCTGAGCTGAGCTAAGGTGTTCATTAAAAACCTCACGTATACTGAACAGTTGATTCCTTTCTTACATAACGTCATTCAGGATCAAGAGACAAATTTGTACAAACTTCATCGTTACGAAATATGATGTATAAGCGAAAGGGACGAATCATCTAATCTTTAATGTATAAATTTATTCAAATTAATGTTAACTGTTAACGGATTCAGTTCCCTCGGTGCAAAATTGTAATTACTTTGATATAGTGACGTCATGAGCATAATTTGAATACATAGAAATTTAAACATGAACTTTATTTTACTTACTTAAAAACTACTGAGATCATACTCCAAAAAGAAATAGTTGGCTCTTAAAGCTATTGCTAGTAAAAATTGGTAGTTGGAATTAAATGGTATGAAAAATAAAAAGACAAGATATTAACACTAATATACAGACATTAAAAACGCAGAGATAAATATTTGTTTTCAATTTCAATTATTCAATACTTGTAAAATAGGTATATAAAAATAAAGATTAGACCGTTGGTTTTCCTGTCTGAATAGTTTTACACTAGTTATTTTGGGGGATTTTATAGCTTGCTGTTCGGTGTGAGCCAAGGCTCCGTGTTGAAGGCCGTCCTTTGACCTGTAACTGTTTATTTTTTACTAATTGTGACTTGGATGGAGTGTTGTCTCATTGGAACGCAAACCACATCTTCCTTTTTCTATCAATTTCATTCATTATTTGATCGTCCAAATATAAAGTTCTATTTATAGTTCGAAAGATGAATTGGATACGTCATATTAAGTACAGCTCTTTGTAAGAACCAGGCAGAGTGCGATATATGAGGGTATTCAGATTTTATCTAAAATGGGCCTAGTAGAAGCAGTAAATGAATACTGCTCAAAAAATAATTTTGAGTGGGAAAATATGAGTGGTTGCCATGGTAACGAACACTCTATTTTTTGGTTGTTAAGCGTAGTAAAATCTTTCAAAAATCAGCTAAATCACCACAATTCAGAGTCTGATTATGAATAGAATCGTGCATTTTTCATTAATGTTCATATGTAACATTGATACAACTTGGTTTAAGCTTCATTTTAGTGAAGATTGCATGTCAACCAAATTTGTAATTTTTTTGAAAAATTTTGCCAAAAAATGCATATTTTCAACTTTTCTGAAATTGGTATTTTTGCGAATTTATCAAATTTTCTCTGGTGTTTTTCAGAAAAGTGCAAATGTGTACAGAATAGTTAGCACTGTAGTTATGAAGTTTGGATCCTACTTTACCAAATTAAATAGAAAAATGCGTGGGATTTTCTTTAGTTTTATCACCATAGCAACCGATTTTTTTCTTGGAAACGGAGTTTTTATTTGCAGAATATTGCAGTTTAAGAGCTTAAATGTACTGAATTGTTTCATAACCGATAAGAAAAAAAATAAAAGCTAACGCAAAATTTAAATTACTATCATTAAGTTTTGTTGACTTCAATTGTTACCATGGAAACACATATTATCCATAGCAACATCCACTCAAAAACTGCATAAATAGAAATTTAAGTAAAAAAATACATAAATAGAGGGTGTTTATTTTCAAATTGGAATATGACTTTATTCTTTGCTTCACTCACAGTCTTGTCTGTTTTTCTTCTTCTTCAGATGGTTCTATAAATGTAATATATGATGTAACATTGGGGTTGGGGGGTTTGGAAAAAAAGGGGGTATGTTGATTTTTTAAAATGTTTCATACAAGTAGATACTTGAAAATATAATTGCGTTTGGTCGGACTTTGTTTCGAGTTCATCATCTGATAATCCATTTTTGAAAGTAAACAGATGATGAACTTCGTGGGATTGCAATAGCCGGGCCAACCTGGCTTATGGTAAGGCATGATAGATATGGCCCTTAACAATTGTAAGAAAATTCAGAATTTCTTAGGGCACACACCCGCCGTCTGAGATGTTATTCCACCAGCATAAATCACAAAATTGACCTGTAACATAATATTAAGCTTAAAAACCAATAATAGAATCATTTGGCCAAAACATTTCTAAACTGAAACTGAAGTGTGATGGACGGACGGATAGACGGACAGGCAAATTGAATCAAATTTTAAGTTGGTGGTGACTTAAAAAATAATAATAGTCAATTGGTGATCGCTAATATCAGAAGTGCAGTATAATGGAATCCTCTTAATATATAGCTATTAACATATCATTAATAGCTCCTTTGTTGTACTGCTATCCCACAATTGGAATTCAGGATCCCCGAGGTAGACAAATAGATACATCTGCTAACTTGGAATTGTGCTAATCCCGGTAAAATAATTATGATATTACCGGCAAATTTATCAAATCAAAATTATTGTACAAAATAATTGTATTGAGGGGCGGGGGTCAGTTGAAGCACACTTCTTATCC
The DNA here is from genome assembly GCA_017311375.1 of Mytilus coruscus. Classification (NCBI taxonomy): domain Eukaryota; kingdom Metazoa; phylum Mollusca; class Bivalvia; order Mytilida; family Mytilidae; genus Mytilus; species Mytilus coruscus. Next base: position 91,308,611 of record CM029602.1, read on the forward strand.
TTCTTCTGAAATCTCCTTCCTCTCCTTTAAGAAAGTAAACATGTAAAATGTATCCATGTAAAATGTATCATTTCTTTGTTGAATCTTCAAAAAATCGTTTTGCTATTCTCAACGTTTTTTTTTAACCTTTACATGAATTACGCCCTATTTTCTGTATCTGTCTCTGTAACCTTTATAAAAGACTGTCCTGAGATTTGGAATGAAACCATTAAGCTGAGAATGTCTGCATGATCACAAGATTAATAACAGTAATAATTTGAAGACAAATTCCACACATTGTCTTATTCAATTAACCGCAACACTAGAAACAGCACAGTACATACCAATCTTATTTTTCTTTGTAATTATCAATGCTTTCTAGTCCAAACAAGTTGTGATCATTAATGAATACAAGACTTTAGTGTCCAATGTGAAATAAAAGAACAAATTTCCAATGTCCCGCGAATTGCACACATTTGATCGATTCAAGGTACAAGGGCAAAACTAAAATAAAACTGTTATGGCTGCACCGCAATTTGGGTGGGGGAGTATGTTTAACCCATGTCTGTCAGTACATTAGTCGTCACAAAGTTGGTTTCCATTTTCTAATTTTAGTTTGCCTCAACCAAATCTTATGAAAAAATGTATACACAATGCTTATTACCACAAAACAGAGTTCAAGTTTGAATTTTGTTGGTGTCACTGTCAACAGTATAATTTGCATTAAATGGCATGGTTAACTAAAGAAATTTCTCAAAGTGACCATTTGATCTTATGAGAACCTTCCTGGAGCCCTTTTTCTGTCATACATACCATATTATATTTTTCGACTTTCATGTAGATTTTTTATCTTTTCTGTGAATTTAAAAAGAAGATGTGGTATAATTGTTAATGAGACAACTCTCTTCAAGAGACCAACATGACACAGAAATTAACAACTATAGGTGATCATACGGCCTTCAACAATGAGCTTATACCGCAGTCCTACTAGGCCACGATCGCACTACGATCTGTGAAAAAAATACAAATTTAGACGATCGTAGTGCGATCGTGTAGATCGCAGTGAGGTCGCAATACGGTCGTGGTGAGGTTTTCAAGATCGTGATGAGCGTGGTCATCCTTGAACATGTTCAAAACAATCGTGGTGCGGTCGTGGCGAAATCAGGTCGTAGTAGAAGCGTAGTGAGAGCGCAGTTAGGTCGTGGTAAGATCGCAAAGGTCGCTGTTACATCGTAGCGAGAGCGTAGCGAAAGCGGGATTCTATTCGGAGAGACTGCGCTACGATCTCACAGCGACGTTACTACGACCTCACTACGACCAGCACGTTCTCACCGCGACCCATCTACGCTTCCACTACGACTATACCACGTTTACACCAAGCTGTCCAAGACCATAGTACAATTCTAGCACGTCCATGCTGTCCTCATCACGCTCTTCTAACGACCCGACTACGTTCTTACTACGACCATCATGCTAATTGTCATTTTCACATGAAATATATAAAAGCCCTCCAGCTTTTGTTTGTCTGTATGTAATTTTGGACTTCTTGTCTTTTTTCTCCAACGGCTCAACCCTGCTTGACACATCTCTGTCATCCCTGCTTTCGTTCACTAAAACATCGTCATTTGAGCTTGATGGACTAGCAATAGGTTGTATATAATTTGTCACAAATCGTATGAGTTGGTTTATATGACAATAAAAAAAACTTGAAAAAAAAAAAAGAAAAAAGATTCAGGTTGCATTGGTCGGTGCGACATCTCTGCTAGATCAGGATTCGTTACTATCAGACCTCCCTCTGCCTCTACACCTACACCTACACCCACGCCCACGTGTTCTGGTAGATTTTGGTGGCATGACTGTGTTGTTTCTGAGAAATCTAAGTATCAATCAGAAATATAAGGAATGGAACAGTATTTATATGGAACACGATGTTGACGTTATTGCTGAGAACGTAGTAAGATCGCGGTATGAACGTAGTATAATCGTGGTAAGAACGGGCTATAATCGCAGTAGAAGCGTGGTAAGATCGTGTTGCAATCGGATAACTCGTGGTATGGTCGTAGTGAGAACGTGATGAGCGTAGTAAGATCATGATAATCGTAGAGAAAGCGTGGTGAGAACGTGGTATAATCGTAGCGGGATCGTTGTGGAAGCGTAATGAGGACGTAGTATCGTCGTGAAATCAACGAAAAATAATATTTTCATGCCGCTCATACCACAACCTCACCACGATCTGAATTTATTTTATATCGCAGTGGGCGTGGTGCGATCGTGGTCAAGTGGGACTGGGGCTTAAGCCCATGCCATATAGTCAGCTGTAAAAGGTCCAGAAATGACAATGTAAAACAATTCAAACAAGAAAATCTAACGCCCGAACTTTGTTGTTGGGTTTATATATATTAACATAACCTCCCTTTAGTTTTTCATGAATTTGTGATATGACATTGAGAAGTTATTGAAATTTATTCTTTGAAAAAGCGACGGGCGTAACATGTGCTCATGGCGCAGCTGTTTATTTTAATTTTATGGAATAACACCCCTTTCAAAGTCTAGGATCAGCCCCCAAAGGTATGAGTACATTTGAACTGTGCAGTAGTTAATGTACACCTTAGCATTGTATTATCCTGAGTAATAACTAAGATATTTTACCTTTGTTATGAGTAAAGTGTTCTTAAAAGACCATGACTTTATATGTTTTGTTTTGGTCTGTCCGTCCATCTGTCTGTCCTTGTCACTCCAGTTTCAGTTTGGAAATGCTTAAACCAAATGTTTCTATTATTGGTTTGTAAGCTTATATTTATAAGTGAAATTTCAAGTTGAGTCTCTTGCTGTTTGAAATTTGTGAGAATTATTGCGCTAGGAAATTAGAATTTTCCCATTTGTAAAGAACATATATTGTCAGAGCAATACTTTCAAAAATTATATGGACCTTGACAAAAGCTAGAATGTGCTATTGCAATCCCCATGAAGTCGGTCATCTGTTAGTAACATTTCATGAATAATTATAGATTACCAGATTGAAACCAAATGTTGTAGAAAAAGTAAAATAAAAATATACGGAACACTGAGGACAATTCTAAACAGAAAGTCTCTAAGCAAATGACAAAATCAAAAGCTCAAACCCATCAAACGAATGGATAAAACTGTCAAATATTACTGACTTGGTACAGGTATTTTCTTATGTAGAAAATGGTAGATGAAACCTGGTTTTATAGCTAAACCTCTCAATTTTCCTTAAAAGGATTTATGAAAGATTCATACAAAAACTACCAAACCTCCACTCCTCCCCAAAATGCCACAGTGTATATATTCAAATTTGTTGAGTCTTCTCAAGGAGCAAAGACAGGACTGAGAGTTAAATAGATTAAAGCATGCAGTTATATTCCCATTAGAAAATGAAAATTATTAGCATAATTATATGTATTTGTAAAATTATATTATATATATTTTGATTGGATGTTGTTATGGGTGATATTTGTTACTATGACAACTGTTGTAATAATACTGAACCGTTGTAGTTTAGATTTAGAGTGTATATATGCTTTTATGTATTTTCATAAAGGTTTGGAAACAATTAAGAACATTGAATTCCTATACTGCAGAATTCAACAAATAAAACTCTATTTCAAGGGACAAATACATTAATATGGTGATCAAATTCAAGAGAGCCCCACGCAATATTCTATTTATTTTGGTCAAGTAGTATTCAAACTTTGTTACTACAATGCTAGCTATGCTTTACTTATTTGCACTTTTCAATAAAAAAACACATGAGAAAATTTTAAAATTTCACAAAACTCCATGATTCAGAAAAAAAAGAAAATATGTGGTTTTTTTTTTTTGATATTTTAACAAAAAGTCTAAAAGTCGGGTTGAACTGCAATCTTAAGAAAGTTCGCTTCTCAGTTTCAAATTAATTAACTTTTCAAAACACTAGTTAATATCGATAGGGATCAATAAGGAATCAAAAGAGTAAAAAAATATACAGGTCAATGTGCTTGTTTTCGAGATATTACCCATTGAAATTTTGGCGGAAAATATTCTCTCTTGACTTTTCATAGCTTTATCATTGACAAGTTTACATTCTCAAAACTATTAAAGAATAATCGAAATTTTATAAGACTTTTACAGATGGCTTATCATTACACATGTAATAGATTTATAAAAAGAAAATGGGGTCAATGGCCATTTTTAAAGGCATTCAAATGAATAAAACCAGAGGTTTCCGAAAATCTGACAAAAATCCCAAAACATGACAAGCGAACTACCTTAACTAAGCTCTGAAGCTGAAACCAAGTTATATCGATGTTATATATGAAATTTCAGAAAAAAATTTGATTCTTTATATAATCAGGCTCTCCGACCAAACGTTTTCTTTTCAAGAATCTACATGTATGATATTTAAAAAAAAATAGACCTACCCCCTCCTTTTTTTCCCCACCTTCCAACCCCAATGTTACATTATATATTACATTTGTTGACCCTTATGAAAAGAACAGACAAGATTGTGAGTAAGCAAAGCATGCAGTCGTATTCTAATTTTTAAATATATACCTTCTATTTATGTATTTTTTTACATAAATTTCTATTTATGCAGTTTTTGAATGGATGTTGCTATGGATAATATGTGTTTCTGTGGTAACTATTGAAGTCAGCAACTCTTAACAATGGTGATATAGAGTTAGCGTTAGCTTTAATGCATTTTCTTATCGGTTATGAAACAATTCAGGACATTTAAGCTCTTAAACTGCAATATTCTGCAAATAATAAATCCGTTTCAAGGAAAAATCGGTTGCTATGGTGATAAAACTAAAAAGTCCCACACATTTTCTATTTAATTTGGTAAAGTAGTATCCAAATTTCATAACTACAGTGCTAACTATTCTGTACACATTTGCACTTTTCTGAAAACACCAGAGAAAATTTGATAATTTCGCAAAATACCAATTTCAGAAAAGTTGAAAATATGCATTTTTGGCAAAATTTTTCAAAAATTTACAAATTTGGTTGACATGCAATCTTCACTAAAATGAAGCTTAAACCAAGTTGTATCGATGTTACATATGAACATTAATGAAAACTCATGATTCTATTCATAATCAGGCTCTGAATTGTAGTGATTTAGCTGATTTTAAAAGATTTTACCACGCTTAACAACCAAAAATAGAGTGTTCGTTACCATGGCAACCACTCATATTTTCCCACTCAAAATTATTTTTTGAGCAGTATTCACTTACTGCTTCTACTAGGCCAATTATAGATAAAATCTGAATACCCTCATATATCACATGTATATGGCACTCTGCCTGGTTCTTATAAAGAGCTGTACTTAAATGTTCAAATCATGTACTGATAAAAGTGACACAAACAAAAATATAGAACTCCAAGGGAAAATCAATACGGAAAGTCCTTTATAAAATGGCAAAATCAAATCTCAAATACATCAAACGAATAGAACACAGCTGTCATTTTCCTGACTCAGTACAGGCATTTCCTCATATAGCACTTGGTGGATTATATCTGGTTTTATAGAACATGTTTTGTCTTTAATAATGTGTGTGTCCACCATCGAAAGCAATCACTGATGGTAACCATCGCCTAAATGAGAAGTCGACCAGTTCTTTGTTCAGTTGTATATCAAAAGCTCCAATCAAGAAACTCGTGCCACGTCAATATATAGTGCAGTATGTCTTATTGCCAGTTTATTCGTGTATCTAATTAAGAGAAGTATGACAGCATGATTACAAATAATTTGAAGATAAATCGTGATTTGATGAGAGAAAAAAAAGGTTTTCAAGTTCATCAGTATTCTGTTAGTTTATATCATTTGTCACATATATCTGGGCCGTAAATTCACAAAATTTATTTCGAATTTTATTCAGTTTGTGAGTACTTCGCCCCAGTTTACAAATCACTAATTTCTAGAAAAAATAATTTGAATCGTATTTTCTCCACGACATTGTTTCACATGAGTCTAGGAAATGTCCTTTCTTATTCATCAAATACACTAGTCTTTGTATTTTACAGTCAAAATGTAAATCACCAGGAAATATGAGGCAAGCTATGTTTTTAAAGGTAATATTGATGGCTTCCTTGTTCAGTGGTGACTGTTACAAAGACAACATAGTACCAGGAAAAACGGCAACAAATTTCCACTGTAAACATTATCATCAACATAAAGAATTATACGTTGATTGTTCTTATAAAAACCTGACAGTTGTTCCAGATACACCAGCTGACACGGTTTACCTCTATCTACAATAAATCGGACACATATTCAATAAAACCTTTGCCCTGTTGAAAAGGTTGGTTGTCTTAAATCTATCTTTTAACAAAATCACTGAAATCGATGAAGATTCATTCAAAGGCCTCCAGAACCTGCGGTTTCTTTATCTCAGTAGTAATCAAATATTTAGTTTGCCAAAAAATGTATTTAAACATCTAGTCAGTCTTACTGTGTTGGATCTATCCTATATTAATATAAACCCAATTTATGAGTACACATTGTTTGGACTTGTCAACCTACAGCACCTCATATTGAGCACTAACGGAATCGACGAAATACCAAATGATACCTTCCAATACACACCAAAGCTTGTCAATCTTGATTTATATCATAATTCATTACAGTCAGTAACTAAAGGAATGTTCACTGCATTTGGAAACCTACATGAGCTTAATCTCGCGTATAACTTCATAGAAAATATTGAAAACAACGCTTTTCAATCGTTACTCAATCTAACCTTTCTGGATTTATCATTGAATGCGTTGCAGTCAGTAAATCATCAAAAGTTCGCTGGGCTTACAAATTTGCGTAATCTGGATTTATCATTGAATGCAATGCATTCAGTAAATCATCAAATGTTCGCTGTTTTTACAAAGTTGCGTAATCTCAACTTAATGTCTAATAAAATGAAAAAAATATCAAATCATACCTTTAAAGATTTAAGTGATCTCAACATACTGGATCTATCATTTAACGAGTTGCAATCACTAAATGAAAAGACATTTTAGGACTTAATAACCTTCAAGTTCTAAGACTAGACAATAATAACCTAAGATATAATACGGAACAGTTACCACCTGGGTGTTTTAAACCTTTAGAGTCACTTAAACAACTTTCTGTTCTAAAGAATATTCCTCAACGGAAAGTCCGTGGTACGTTCATTCTTCCAGATGAAACAGTTAAAGATTTGAAAATGCTAGATATGCTTGAATTAGATGTTAATTCCGATGAGGAAAGAATACTAGGGATTAGATTTTCTCCTTACATTATCTTTCTATACTTTTTTTTAGTGGTGTCTGTAATTTTTCTTTGTATAATGACACATTCAAATACACGCCAAATTTGACTCATTTAATCATTATACATTGCAATGTTATGTTCATAGAGACTGGAACTTTTTTGATGTTAACCAAGCTTGAATATGTGCAACTAGACTTTGTTTGCTATGACCTTTTATCTAAGCCTTATACATTAATTGATATCATTTTAAGCTTGTCCATGACACAAATTAAAGTCCTGAAAATGAATAGTGTTCTTGTACGAGAAATTGTGCCTTGGAAAGATATGAATGTTCTGCTGTTTGAAACTCCAATACGTGAACTTCATGTTACAAACAATTACCATTGTCCTGGAACGCGCTTTTTCCGTAAAGAAAGTTCTATAACAGCACCAGTCGGTTTGCAAAGTCTTGATTTAAGTGGCAATCGGATAAATAAGATCTATCTTAATTTAACGTTTGTTACATTTCTGAACTTAATGGGTAATGCACTTGGTCCGTTCTTAGCGGAAAATAGCTACATGCTAACAGAAATAAGCAGACTTCAGTATGTTTGTCTCTCAAAGAATTCAATCAAGCATCTATTTTCCAAATTGTTCGTTGACCAACCGTATCTGCGCATAATTGATTTAAGTTGGAATAAGCTGTCAGATGTGAGTTTTGATATGTCTTATTTGGTAAATAAAGAGATTCTGAATTTGTCAAGTAATGCAATACGGTTTTTGGATGACGAATCAATGACAAATATCGACATACTTCTCAAACAAAGTAAAATAATAAAAGTTGACTTCAGCAACAATATGTTTCATTGCGACTGTTCCAATGTTCCTTTTCTGAATTGGATGAGAATTAGTCGTCGTCATTTCATTAATTTTGATCAGTACAAATGCATTTTTAACCATGCAAGTAGTTAGAAATTCAATTCATTTGAAGAAAGAGTAATTGTTTTACAGAAAAATTGTTTGAACTATATTATTTCAATAATGATCACGTGTTCCACTGTATTCATCTTCATAGCAATATTACTTATAATTGCTATTCACAGACACAGACGGAAACTCCGTTTTATGTTTTATACATTAAGAGGAAGACTTCACTTCTTATGTTATAAAATAAAGTTTACGAAGCGTGTTCGGTCTATAAAACATTAAGAAAATAAGTTAGATTATATTTATGATGCCTTTCTGTCCTATTCAGATGAGGATCGAGCATTTGTTTTAAATGATTGCATAAAAAATCTTGTAGAAGAAGGAAATTAAAGTTATGTTTACATCATCGTGATTTTGTTCCAGGAGAAGATATAACAGATAACATTATACATGCAATAGAAAACAGCCGAAAGACCATTTGTATAATTAAAAGGTATTTTCTACAGTCTTATTACTGTGTGTTTGAATTCATTTGTTTTTTTTTTTTATAAAGTTTATTTTAACTGCAACAATTTGAGTACCCCCCCCCAAAAAAAAAAAAAAAAAAAAAAAAAAACTTGAATGGAAATTAGGAATTGACACCAATGTTTTTCGTATACTTTTGTAACGTGTACACAGGGTAAATAGTTATCAAAGGTACTAGGATTATATTTTTTAATACGCCAGACGCGCGTTTCGTCTACATAAGACTCCTCAGTGACGCTCAGATCAAAAAAGCAACATAAGTACAAAGTTGAAGAGCATTGAGGACCCAAAGTTCCAAAAAGTTGTGCCAAGCGTGTCTATTTCTATTTAGGATTAGTTCGTTACCAGTTTAAAACAGGATTCAAAATGTTCTACTTCAAAATATTAAACAAGTAAACTTTATTCACAAATCAACGTCAATGAACCAAAATATGTACAACTGCTCCTTGCGTTCTCTAATAAACTTTTTATAACTATTCTATTTAAAATATATACACTTGGTACAAATTTGTACTATTACATATTTGTCCTGGGTCAGGAACAAACTTGTCCTCTTGTTACAATTATGTACCCTACAAGTTTACACACTTGTCCTTGATGCATTGATATATCAACCTCATTTGTAAAGTGTAAGATATGCCTCCCTTTTTCGAAAGTCACACCAAAATATGTTACAACGAATGCACGAATTTTATTTTGTTGCACGATAGGAGTTACTGTAAACCAACTTATTTTCGCGGATATTTTATTTCGCGTTAAGCCCTTTCTATCCCTTTTCGCGGCGATTTAATTTCGCGATTTTCAAATATACTTCAAGTATTTGAATAAGGAACGATCTAATTTTACATATTCGCGACGATTTATATTCGCGTTATTTTTCTTCTCGCGAAAGTCGCGAAAATAAATCGCTCGCGAAAATAAGTTGGTTTACAGTATGCCTTTTCTCATATGACATGGTTTGCATTCTAGGTGACATTTTTTTACCTATATGAAAATGGGGCTCAACATAAACACTTTGCTTGATACAAATGCAGTGTAACTAATCTAAATACAAAAGAGAACGATTGTAATAGGTTTTGTGGTTTACTGAATGTCTATAAAAATATTCACTGCAAGCGATTCCATATATTCAAAGTATGTTACCAATTTGAATTAAACGATTTACAAAAAAAGACTTTGTATCAATTTCCTAAAACACTTTTACATTGCTCTGTGCAATAACGGATGCTTACGCCAAAAGATTCACACGGTTTGTTTTGTATTTTTAAATTTGAATTTCCTTATTGACTATTCAAACATTGCTTTTATTCTCTGTGGCTGTTTGTTATAACACTGGTAGGATAATAATAATTATTATCATAATCTAGTCTACACAATATTCAATAAACACACGACATTGACAAACTCTCTGAGCTGAGCTAAGGTGTTCATTAAAAACCTCAGGTATACTGAACAGTTGATTCCTTTCTTACATAACGTCATTCAGGATCAAGAGACAAATTTGTACAAACTTCATCGTTACGAAATATGATGTATAAGCGAAAGGGACGAATGATCTAATCTTAATGTTTAAATTTATTCAAATTAATGTTAACTGTTAACCGATTCGGTTCCCTCGGTGCAAAATTGTAATTACTTTGATATAGTGACGTCATGAGCATAATTTGAATACATAGAAATTTAAACATGAACTTTATTTTACTTACTTAAAAACTACTGAGATCATACTCCAAAAAGAAATAGTTGGCTCTTAAAGCTATTGCTAGTAAAAATTGGTAGTTGGAATTAAATGGTATGAAAAATAAAAAGTCAAGATATTAACACTAATATACAGACATTAAAAACGCAGAGATAAATATTTGTTTTCAATTTCAATTATTCAATTCTTGTAAAATAGATATATAAAAATAAAGATTAGACCGTTGGTTTTCCTGTCTGAATAGTTTTACACTAGTTATTTTGGGGGATTTTATAGCTTGCTGTTCGGTGTGAGCCAAGGCTCCGTGTTGAAGGCCGTCCTTTGACCTATAACTGTTTATTTTTTACTCATTGTGACTTGGATGGAGTGTTGTCTCATTGGAACGCAAACCACATCTTCCTTTTTCTATCAATTTCATTCATTATTTGATCGTCCAAATATAAAGTTCTATTTATAGTTCGAAAGATGAATTGGTTACGTCATATTAAATGTTCAAATCATGTACTGATAAAAGTGACACAAACAAAAATATAGAACTCCAAGGGAAAATCAATACGGAAAGTCCTTTATAAAATGGCAAAATCAAATCTCAAATACATCAAACGAATAGAACACAGCTGTCATTTTCCTGACTCAGTACAGGCAATTCCTCATATAGCACTTGGTGGATTATATATGGTTTTATAGAACATGTTTTGTCTTTAATAATGTGTGTGTCCACCATCGAAAGCAATCACTGATGGTAACCATCGCCTAAATGAGAAGTCGACCAGTTCTTTGTTCAGTTGTATATCAAAAGCTCCAATCAAGAAACTCGTGCCACGTCAATATATAGTGCAGTATGTCTTATTGCCAGTTTATTCATGTATCTAATTAAGAGAAGTATAACAGCATGATTACAAATAATTGGAAGATAAATCGTGATTTGATGAGAGAAAAAAAAAGGTTTTCAAGTTCATCAGTATTCTGTTAGTTTATATCATTTGTCACATATATCTGGGCCGTAAATTCACAAAATTTATTTCGAATTTTATTCAGTTTGTGAGTACTTCGTCCCAGTTTACAAATCAATAATTTCTAGAAAAAAATAATTTGAATCGTATTTTCTCCACGACATTGTTTCACATGAGTCTAGGAAATGTCCTTTCTTATTCATCAAATACACTAGCTTTGTATTTTTCAGTCAAAAAGTAAATCACCAGGCAATATGAGGCAAGCTATGTTTTTAAAGGTAATATTGATGGCTTCCTTGTTCAGTGGTGACTGTTACAAAGACAACATAGTACCAGGAAAAACGGCAACAAATTTCCACTGTAAACATTATCATCAACATAAAGAATTATACGTTGATTGTTCTTATAAAAACCTGACAGTTGTTCCAGATACACCAGCTGACACGGTTTACCTCTATCTACAACATAATTTAATTGGACACATATTCAATAAAACCTTTGCCCTTTTGAAAAGGTTGGTTGTCTTAGATCTATCTTTTAACAAAATCACTGAAATCGATGAAGATTCATTCAAAGGCCTCCAGAACCTGCGGTTTCTTTATCTCAGTAGTAATCAAATATTTAGTTTGCCAAAAAATGTATTTACACATCTAGTCAGTCTTACTGTGTTGAATATATCCTATATTAATATAAACCCAATTTATGAGTACACATTGTTTGGACTTGTCAACCTACAGCACCTCATATTGAGCACTAACGGAATCGACGAAATACCAAATGATACCTTCCAATACACACCAAAGCTTGTCAATCTTGATTTATATCATAATTCATTACAGTCAGTAACTAAAGGAATGTTCACTGCACTTGGAAACCTACATGAGCTTAATCTCGAGTATAACTTCATAGAAAATATTGAAAACAACGCTTTTCAATCGTTACTCAATCTAACTGTCCTGGATTTATCATTGAATGCGTTGCAGTCAGTAAATCATCAAATGTTCGCTGGGCTTACAAATTTGCGTAATCTGGATTTATCATTGAATGCGTTGCATTCAGTAAATCATCAAATGTTCGCTGGTTTTACAAAGTTGCGTAATCTCAACTTAATGTCTAATCAAATGAAAAAAATATCAAATCATACCTTTAAAGATTTAAGTGATCTCAACATACTGGATCTATCATTTAACGAGTTGCAATCACTAAATGAAAAGACATTTTTAGGACTTAATAACCTTCAAGTTCTAAGACTAGACAATAATAACCTAAGATATAATACGGAACAGTTACCACCTGGGTGTTTTAAACCTTTAGAGTCACTTAAACAACTTTCTGTTCTAGAGAATATTCCTGACTGGAAAGTCCGTGGTACGTTCATTCTTCCAGATGAAACAGTTAAAGATTTGAAAATGTTGAATATGCTTGAATTAGATGTTAAATCCGATGAGGAAAGAATACTAGGGATTGGATATTCTTACTTACATTATCTTTCTATACTTTTTTTTAGTGGTGTCTGTAATTTTTCTTTGTATAATGACACATTCAAATACACGCCAAATTTGACTCATTTAATCATTATACGTTGCAATGTTATGTTCATAGAGACTGGAACTTTTTTGATGTTAACCAAGCTTGAATATGTGCAACTAGATTTTGATTGCTATGACCTTTTATCTAAGCCTTATACATTAATTGATATCATTTTAAGCTTGTCCATGACACAAATTAAAGTCCTGAAAATGAATAATGTTCTTGTACGAGAAATGGTGCCTTGGAAAGATATGAATGTTCTGCTGTTTGAAACTCCAATACGTGAACTTCATCTTACAAACAATAACCATTGTCCTGGAACGCGCTTTTTCCGTAAAGAAAGTTCTATACCAGCACCAGTCAGTTTGCAAAGTCTTGATTTAAGTGACAATCGGATAAATAAGATCTATCTTAATTTAACGTTTGTTACATTTCTGAACTTAATGGGTAATGCACTTGGTCCGTTTTTAGCGGAAAATAGCTACATGCTAACAGAAATAAGCAGACTTCAGTATGTTTGTCTCTCAAAGAATTCAATCAAGCATCTATATTCCAAATTGTTCGTTGACCAACCGTATCTGCGCATAATTGATTTAAGTTATAATAAGCTGACAGATGTGAGTTTTGATTTGTCTCATTTGGGAAATTTAGAGATTTTAAATTTGTCAAGCAATACCATCCGGTTTTTGGATGACGGATCAATGAACAACATTGACAGACTTCTCGAGATAAGTAAAATTATAAAAGTTGACTTCAGCAACAATACATTTCGATGTAACTGTTATCGAATCCCATTTTTAAATTGGACGTGGAGTCGTAGTCATCGTTTCATAAACTTTGATACGTACACATGCAGATTTGACAATGGAAGCATTCTGAAATATAATTCACTTAAAAAAGGAATTCTAATCGCTCTACAGCGTGACTGTTTGAATAATTCAATTTCAATAATTATCACATGTTCTGCAATATTTGTCTTCATAGCAATATTAGTGACAATCGCTATTCACAGACACAGACAGAAACTTCGTTTCATTTTTTACACATTTAGAGGAAGAATTCACTTCTTATATTATAAAATAAAATTTAAGAAACGGTTTCTGCCTACAAAACAAACAGAAAACAAGTTGGACTTTATGTATGATGCCTTTGTGTCATATTCTGATGACGATCGATCATTTGTTTTGAATGATTGCATCACAAATCTCGAAGAAAAAGGAAATTTAAAGTTATGTTTACATCACCGTGATTTTGTTCCAGGAGAGGATATAACAGATAACATTATACATGCAATTGAAAGCAGCCGAAAGACCATCTGTATAATTACAAGATCTTTTCTACAGTCTTACTATTGTATGTTTGAATACAACATGGCTAGAATGGAAAGTATTCACTCAAGAAATGGAAAAAATGTTCTTTTCCTTGTATTTTATGAACAATTATTACCAGAGGAGTTACCTTTGGTTTTATATGAAGTTATTCAGAAACAAACATATATTGAATTCCCGAATGACGAACATGGAAATAGGATTTTCTGGGGAAAAATAAAGGACGGTATATCGGCTTAGTCATCTAGTCAGCAATAACAGTAAGCAGATATCCAGTTGAGGAACATGGAAATAGGATTTTCTTTGTGACATTATGAATGATGGTATCTTTACGTAGACATCAAAGCAATTACAACATAAGCAAATATCAGAATAATGAACATGGAAATAAGATTCTCGTGGGGAATATAAGATATAAAAATGAAGATGTGGTATGATTGCCAATGAGACAACTCTCCACAAGAGACCAAAAGACACAGAAATTAACAACTATAGGTCACCGTAAGGCCTTCAACAATGAGCAAAGCCCATACCGCACATAGTCAGCTTTCAAAGGCATTGAAATGACAAATGTAAAACAATTCAAAGGAGAAAACTAACGGCCTAATTTATGTACAAAAAATGAAAGAAAAAAACAAATATGTAACACATCAACAAACGTCAACCACTGAATTACAGGCTCCTAACTTGGGACGGGCACATACATATACATACAGAATGTGGCGGGTTAAACATGTTAGCGGGATCCCAACCATTCCATAACCTGGGACAGTGGTGTAACAGTACAACATAAGAATAAGAGTTGCCATTTCTACTTAAGCATCTTGACAGCTATAACAGTGAACAGATAACCGGAACACATTTAATTATGATTTTCGAGGAGAACAAGAAAAACTTTGTACTCCCATATACTTTGGAGACCAAACAAAATCTGCCCAACAATTCTGTATATTTAGGAATGAATATTATTTGTACTGTCTTTTTTTGTCTGTTTTTGTAGCAGTTCAATGTTTGTTGTTTTCCTCTCATAGTTGATGTGTGGTTTGTGACCCGGATTTTGTTCATTTAAATCGATTGAGGCCTTTATTTATACATCTCTATGCAGCTATTTCTGAAATCTTATTAGTTATTTTTGCATTTTCTGTACAATGTAAATTCTTCAAAAATCACAATCATAAAATATATTTTTCTGTTTTACTGAACAATTAAAATGACATTCACGGCGACTCATTCTTTTCATATTGTGAAACAAACAAATTTCAAACGATTTAGAAATATGTTATTTTCCAATTTGTTTTTTTAAAAAATCCTTAAATTCATTTTCATTGTTCTTTGCAAACACGGATACGTCGGACTAGTTCCAATATAATCAGATGACTTTTTAAATTTTCCGTTTCCTTATTCACCATAGAATAATTATTTTTCTCTGTGACAGTTCATCATAAAACTGGTATGGTAATTAATTTCATTATAATTTATTTATCTATAAATTATTAAATTAAGACATGACATTAGGAAACACCCAGATATAAGGTGTGCTTAAACTACCTCAGATTTACTGCAAAGTTTACTCTTACCTTAGAATTATGACATAGTATACGCGTCACCGTTTCGAAAAATGAAATACGACATAAACAGTTGTATAATATAATTCGATCGCCTTAAATTATAATTATGATGCTTTAGTGACGTCATGAACATAATTTAAAAGAAGACATTTTTAGTTTGAATTATTACTTTTACTGTTTAGTCTGTTTTTGGTTATATCCATTTAACCTAGCTCGTTACTTATACATCCCGTCATTGTGTAGTTGTGCTATGGTAAATTTTTGTATTCTTGTCTTTCGTTATTGCTTAATGTGGTTTGTTGTTACCGAGACGATTTGAATTGTGAAGTGGAAGAAAATTACCTATTAAGTTTGACGGTTTGGGACTTTGAGTTCGACGACAATGTTATCACCCCCAGCTGTTGGTGGGGTTCGTGTTGCTTAGTCTTTAGTTTTCTATGTTGTGTCGTGTATTATATTATTTGTCTGTTTGTGTTTTTGTTTTTGTTTTTGTTTTCTTTTTTAGCCATGGCGTCGTCGATTTTCGATCTATGAGTTTAAATGTCCTTCTGGTATATTTTGCCCTTTTTTTATTCCAATAGCATTATATCCATAATATATAACTTACTCGAATGTTTGCTTATAACTTCGTTTAATCGAATATTTATAATATTTACAATAATTTCGTATATCAATTTCACAACATTGTTTTCGATCTTAACTTATCGCATGATAAAGACGAACTGTTTACGTCTGCAACATTAGACATGATTCCCAGGGATTATCAAAACAAAATAATTAAATCACCACAGCTGCATTGCAGACTATTATCGTTTGGACTCTAAATGACTAGATTGACCTACTGAAGGTGTCATAAAATTTAGGATTCCCGTTATGAGTAACGCTATAATATACTGCTTGGAAAATACTATTATCTTCAACTAAATTTTGCAGACGAAAATGTAACTTTATTTCAACATAATTGTATTGAAAATTAACGATTAAAATAAACTTGCCAAAATGTCAGTACAATTGCAAAATTATAACGAAAATACAATCATGCTAAAAATCAATTGTTTTCACTCCATTTGTCTTTATGGCTTTTTGATTTTTTGTTTGTTTGTATAGTCATTAAGATTACAACACAACATTGACTTCTGTACCTCTATTTTTGACATTTATACCTATTTTGTCTGTTTGTGTTATTGATTTATTCCCGAATGTCCGACTTTTTAAAGTTTAAAAGTTCTGATTGTGCCACATGAAAAGTCATATTGTCCCACATTATTTTGTGACGTGAAATGTTCTTAAATAAACAAGAGACTTGATGTTTGTTTTGTCAATTTGATATAAATCTTATTTATGTATAAAATATATTTTTTAAATCATCAAATTAATGCACTTTTCAGTGATAAATATATATATATAATATTTCTGAGTTATAAAATCATCTGACTAATGCACTTTTCATTAAATAATACAACATTTCTTATTTATAAAATATATCTATAGTGTTTTTTATTTATACAAATAAAAATCAATACCATCATGAGTAATTAATATTTTTGGTTTTGAATTAAATACGTTTTAAATAATACAAACAGTTAAAAAGAGTACTTCAATTGTACTTTATATGTGCGAAAAAAAATGTAAATATTATTTTATGTTCGTGTTTGTTTTATATTTTGCAAGTTACAATGATTAGTTACCTGTAATAACCTGCTGCACACTATATAAACAAATTAATCACTATCAAAATAATTCCCGACTGCCCAACAAATAAATTTCCTAATTGTCCTACAAACATCTTCCCGATTGTCCCACAAAATTTCATTGCCTTTTAACCTGTAATTTCAAAAAGTGAAGACGGGAAGACACCGTTTTATTCACAAATTAGTTTACAAAATAATGGAACTGTATGCGACTGTCACACAGGTGAGAGGTTTAGCTAGCTATAAAACCAGGTTCATATTATTTTCTTCATAAGAACATGCCTGTACCAAGTTAGGAATATGACACTTCATATCCATTCTTTTTGAAATTTGTGAGCTTTTGATTTGACTTTTGATAATGGACTTTTCGATTTGAATTTTTGGTATTTTTGGTATTTTTGGTATTTTACCTTTTAGCTTTCTCGTTTGAGATTTATAGAGATCATAATTCAAAAATATATCTTATTCTCATAAATTATTGTTGGTTAACATTATTTCTCGCGTTTGATTTGATATAATTTATATAATAAGTTATTTAATTTTCATAAAAATCCTACTGTTTAAATTCTGTGACACGAAAAATAACAAGATAAGGAGTTTACAGTAATACAGGGTTATTGCATTAATATTGGTGGATATTGCCCTCGCAGTATATCATATTGCACTCGTAAACTCGTGCAATATAATATACTGCTCGGGCAATATCCACCAATATTAATGCAATAACCCTTTCATTATATAGTAATAAATATTTTAAACACAAAATTTTTGTTTTATCCAGTCAAAATACAAGTTTTAAATAAAAGATATATTATTGCACTAGTGCGAATAAATGTTATTTGCACTAGTGCAATAGTATTTTGGATTTTTTATTTAACATTTTTTTGGGATATTTTTTTCTTTGTAAAATATTTCATTCATGGTTAACCTTTAAATATAAAAAAAAAAAAAATGAAGTAATTTTTTTTACAACTTTTACCAGGAGTAAAATTGATTATGTTGATGAGACTCATAACAGTATTTTTTTTCTGTTCACGGATGACAGACAGACAATGAACACCAATAAATTGAGTAATAAATTAACTAAGTGACACAATACACTCAATACAGATGGACAAGTGGCGACAATATGGAGAACAGACAGACAGACAATTGACGACAATAAATTGAACCATATTTTTTCTGACCGAATGACGGTTGGTATATTTTGCAGCTTTCCAATATTAAGGAAGGAGTTATTGTGCAAGTATATTTCCTGTGTTGTCAGCTCAGAATTTATGTTACATTTAGTGAGTTGGTGATGCCTTTGTGCCATTGACCCATATCTGTTCTTTTTCATATTGGTAGCATTCCTATATCATGAAAGGACAGATGATATATTGTGTACAGTTCCAATAACCCAAGGCAACACTATTGCCAAGGGCGATATTAATATGGTATTTTTTAAGGCCATGAAAGACAAAGGACACCAAGTGACGACAATAAATTGAATGATGAATACAGATTTGTGTTGTTGTTTAAAGTTGCGATCCTGCAAATAGTTTGACAAAAATGTACATGTAATTTATTATTGAATTGATGTCTTTTTTGTATTTGTTTAGAAAATAAATCAGTTTTCAACAATTTAATAAAGTAATATTAATTCAACAATTTGCAACAATAAAACAGTGTCCTTAAATTCCACATAGGTTTTGAATAGTCTCTGGTCTATAATTCTTGGGATTCGTCAGAAGATTCCAATGGAAGTATTCGCTTGAATGTTTTCCTTGGCGGTTCATTACAGTAATTTGGCCTAGAATGCCTCTGACTTTCTCCATTTGACTGTTCCATGTTAAAGTTAATATTAAAAGTACAGTTATTTAGAACAGTGCCTTTACTGAACATGTTAGATGATGCCTCCGACGCACCTTTAGAAGATTGTTCATGAATATTATTAGGCGCAGCAGTATAAGAACAGACAGACTGTGAAGATGTGGCCATCGGTGGGCTAATTTGGTGTTAAACAGTAGGACGGTCAATCTTCTGTAAAGTCACATTGTTATATGTATTGTCACTTTCATTTGCGGTCAATGATGGTCCAAGTGACGATTTAACACTAGTTAGTACATCTGAATATTCCCTTTGCTCATCATCGGAGATATCATCATCGTAAGCCTCAATCGAACTTCTACTTTTGTGACCAGATATATGTTTAATTTTGTCTCTAGGTACACCTGCCTTGCGAAGCGTTTTTATTGTTGTTTTACGCACACTGTGGTTTGTTTTTCGGTCCAGCCCAGCTTCTTTTGCGGCCATTGGCATCAACTTTGCCAACGTATTTTCTCCCATAGGCCTTGCGTAAAACCATATCATAGATTCAACTCTTTCCATTGGAATACACGTCAAATTAAACGATGACTCTAGTCTATTGCATTTTCTTGACGTCGAAGAAGATACGCTTTAAAAAGCTGTATTGGACAGCGATCAGATTTATTTTCATACATTTTCGGTTTCACTTTACGATTCTCTTTTCCCTTGGTACCATCACGAGTTTTCGTAAGTCTCTCAGAAAATTCTAAATACTGTCGGTTATCTACAGGATCCTTCTTCATTAGAATATCTCCCAATTGTATTTGCCGATGTTCATTTCTACCACGTAGTCCGAAACATTTTGTAAAATAGTACCAGAGAGAAAATATAAGTATTCTAGGTGTACCATCACTGAGCTGCCCCTGTTCCCACAACAAATCTTCTTCATACTTACTTACCGCCTTTGAAGCATTCGGCTTATGTCCTTTTCCTAGTTTTTTTCAACTGGACCTTTTTCACAGAAAGTGCTCTTGTTGACAAATTAAATTCCTTGTCACGTAATGAATGAGAGTACTCTTTGTCTTTTAAATGCCTCTCAATACTAGCACGAATACCGTCGAACGTCCCCGGTTCATATTCCTGGCCATTTTCTTTCTTTAAGGTTATGTAGAATTCAGACAAGAAAGGATCAAGTTCATTGTGAGGGATGTTCTCGATTGATCTCAACTCCCCCTTTCCAACCAGCCATTTGTATAATTTCAAGTCACGATTCGTGCAATTAACTGTTGATTTGTTTCTTTTGATCATCAATAAAGCTAATGACCATCTGCTTATCAATCATAGACTCTGGCGTCGCTGTCAAATTATCTGTATGACCGGCGTCCGCCATCTTGTTTTTCCAGACGACAACAAAAGATACAATAATATGCATGCCGATTTCGGAACGCCTCAGCGTGCAAATACAGAGATTTATTGCACGGTCGTTTTCTCGGGTGTTTTTATTTAAATAAGCAAACAAATATTTATTACTAAATTTAATCAGACAAATACCCAATAAAACATTTGACCATTTACATGGGCTGGTTATGCTAGATCTATCTTTCAACACGCTCATTGCAATAAATGAACATTTGTTTTCAGGCCTTCGGAATCTGAGGTCCCTTAAACTCAGAAATAATGAAAAATATTTTGAAGACAGTTTAAGTTTGCCAAACAATGCGTTCAAACCTTTAGTCAGCTTACGTTTTTAGATCTATCCTACAATAAAATATACTTAATTCATGAATACACATTTTTTGGACTTGTGAACCTGCACCATCTTAAACTCAACAACAACAATTTAGAGGTAGAAATACCAGATAATACCTTCCAATACACACCAAAGCTCATTAATCTTGGTTTGTTTCATAATGGATTATGCTCAGTAAGTAAGGGAATGTTTACTAGACTTAGAAACCTGTATCATCTTGATCACTATAGAAACAATATACAGGATACTGACGACTATGCGTTTCAATCGCTTATTAATCTACCTGTACTAAAGTTATCGCTTAATTCGTTAGAATCGGTCGATAAACAAATGTTTGCTGGACTTCCAAGGTTGCGTCAACTGTACTTAAGCGACAATCGTTTAGACGAAATATCAAATCATACTTTTGAGCATTTGACAGGTCTAAGATTACTGGAGCTTTCAAATAACTGGCTGCAGTCACTCAATGAAAATACATTTATAGGACTTTAAAATCTGGAAGTTCTCAGACTCTACAATAATAACCTTGGATATAATACGGAGCAGTTACCTCCAGGGTGTTTTCAACCTTTAGAATCACTCAAACACCTTTCTGTTCAAAGAAATAATCAACAAAATTTACTCGGCACGTTCATTCTTCAAGACGAGACAATTAATGATTTAAAAACGTTAGAAGCAGTAGAATTAGATGTCAATTCCGCTAAAGTGAAAATTCTAGGGATAGGATTTTCTTCCTTACATAATCTTTCTACACTTTATTTCAGTGGTTATTGTACCTTTTCTTTATATAATGACACATTCAGATATACGCCAAATTTGATACATTTTAGCGGTATCGATTGCAATATAATGAGGATAGAGTATGTTGCGTTTTTTGTTTCTGACCATGCTTACATTTGTACAAATAGACTTCTTATGCCCAATTAAACTTGCGTATTATGAGCCTCAAGTGGTTCTCATAATCGTTGCCTTAGAGATGTCGAAGACACCAATAGAAATCGTAAAAATTAAGAATGTTGATATAAACAAAGGACAAGGTACGATAAGCATCAGAGAACGGCCCCTAATTCTCGTTCAAATTAAAAGTGACGTGCCATAAATTATAATACTATATTTTTAAAGTTTAAAACCTATATTTTTGTAAACATCAATATATTTGTCAACTTCCGCTGATATTATTCATGCTTTTTTGCTGTAAACACCTCATGATTCGCGAAAAGGGCAGAAAAATGGCAGCTTCTAAACCTTTTTCTGCATTTTAAACAATGAGCGTACCTACGGCCCACGATCATATTCATACCTGACATTCCTTGAATATAAATATTAATGCAGTTCAAATATCTTAGTGGGCCGTAGGTACGCTCATAGTTAAAAATTAAAAAGGTGAAAAAAATCGTCGTATTTTCATTGAATCATCGAAATATTTAAACGAACTGCGGACCGGAGATGATTTCCGGTATTCGCTGGATCCGACGACAGACTTTAAGTCGTGCTATAATGGCTAGTTTCTTTATGACGTAAATTATACATCTACGAAAAGGGAACACAGGATATTCCTGTATTTATTATTGTCTGAATTTAAAGTGAGATTTTAGCAGACCGTCGAGTTTTGACACAAAATCAGAAGGAACTGTGACAAACTTCAGAGAAATTTGGGAATGTAAATGAAACCAAAGTTATTTAATAATTGGTTCATACTCAAACAGTTCCTATTTGACTAAATTTCAATATTTAGAAAACACTGTGACACAGACGTTAATCGTGGATTGGCATATCAGAGCAAAAATATACATGTTTTTTGTAAGGTAAAAACTGCAGAGATTTGTAAACCATGTATCTCCGTGGAATGGTGTATTCTAAACAAAAACAAATTTTGAATATAAATTCTATACCCAACAGATCGATATTGGTGTCAACATTACATTTTAGTACAACTTTACCCTTCAGAAACACGTATTTTGTTTTATAAATGACGAATTCGAATTCCTCGCCCTGGAATGTATAAATCTCCGTTGACGCTTTTGTGAAAAGTGCTTTCTTTCACGTCCGCCTTTCTATCAAGTATGGCATGCCAAGTTAACATTTTAGGCAATCATAACGGATGGCGAAAATAAATTACAGAACTGTGAATAATAATATACATTGTAATTCATACGACATAAGAAGACACCATGTGACAATTTTAATTATTTAATTGTGTAAAATAAAGATCAACAAAACTATCCAACACTATTATGTATCTTTAGTAATTCATGGTGTTGTTTGTATTTATTGGAATTATGATTTGTAATCCCTCTCTTTTTAAACGACAACGCGTACCACTTCGCATTTCTTGTTTGAAAATTATTCTCTACATTATTTTCCGTCATAAATATGCATGAAGTATTTGCCACTGGACGGTCAGAAAATAACATTCAATCAATCATATCTCCTCTTAAATTACAGTTCTATAATGACTTTAAGCATATTTAAACAAATAAAAGATTCGTTTAATTTTTGATTTACACGTCAAAGAAAAAGAAAAAAAAAAGAATATTGAATATCAAAGGAAAAAAAACGTATTAAAGTCAAAGATATCATGCTTGTAATTTTGTACGCCAGACGGGTATTTCGTGTACAAAAGACTCATCAGTGACGGTCGATTAAAAAGGGTCAAAAGACCATAAAAGGCTCAAAATTCCGAAACGTTTTGCTAAATACAGCTTAGGTTATATATTCCTGAATAGAAAATCCGTAGTTTTTCAAACAATTCAAAGTTTTGTAAAAAGTTAATAAATAAATTTGACCATATTAATGATAATTCATGTTAACACAGAGGTGCTGACTACTGGACATCGTGTTACTGCATGGGTTGTTTGTGTCATTTTTTTTAATGTGCTAGCTCATAAGGTTATAGTCCGCAGGAAGACATATCACCCTACCTGGACACTATATATTCTGACTCCGACCCAACTAGTCTGCTCTTACCCCTTAATGCCACGTGATTAACGGAAAATCAGCAAATACCAATTTTAAAGTCTTTGGTTTGACCCTGCGGGAGTCAGAACCTACGATATCCGGCACTCGAGGTGAAGACGCTTCCACGAGACAACCGAGGCGTGGTTTGTTTTCCTATGCATTCTTGTGACGTTGTCATGGGAAGTACGTGCTGTCATAAATGTTGCATTTTTTTTGGAAATAACATCGGATTTTGGAATGCCTCTCATTTGTTGTCATCCAGTCAAACATATGGCTTCTTATGAGACATCCATCTAATGTAATTATTGATAATGAAAAGTTGAGATAACCAAATGTCATTCTATTACAACTTTTAAAATTGTGCAATTTGATAAAACATTAAATGTGCAGTCAGTTTTGACAAGATTTTGTATAGTTTTAATTCGTTTACTCTGTTTATTCAATTGTACAATGACTTAAATGAAGGGTGCATATAGTAAGAATCCTTCTTATTATATAAATCCTCACTTAAACATACGCATCCTCCCAAAGCATTACTTCTGCAATCATATCTTGCATGTCCAAGTATAATTGTTCATTTTGATAAACAAATTATAAAAAGACAAAAACAAAACGAAAAAAAAAGCAAAATAAACACATACTATGAATTTTACATGATAGTTCACGAATCATTCGACAACGACAGAAAAATGAAACCATTTTGTCATCGCCAGTATCCACATCATAATTACAGATAAAAAAATCGTTTCATATTTTTTTTCATCGTGAAAGAAACAGCAGTTTATTCAGTACTCAGTTCTCACTTTTTTTTATCATGTTTCCCTGGCTTCCAAAAAGAAATGAATGGATACATTATGTTTAACTTAAGTATACTTCTTCTTTTTCTTGATTTTATTCTCATACACACTTCTCCGAGCCGACACTTATTCAATTTTTTGATATTGACTTATGATATTTGGCATAAAGTGTGTAACCATGAGATATCATATCAGTCTAATATCATTATGACCTTTACCGTTGATCTCAAGGTCAAAATAATTGATGTTTTGTTTTTGACCTTTGACTTTCAAGGTAAAATAATTGAGTTTTATATGTCCAACCCTAAAACCATATATATTCTTACAGGCTATGTCAATTTCATTTTACTGCACCAAAGGATTTATTCCTTGAGGTCAAATCCCCGTTATATAATGAATCGTTAATTATCTCAAATGGTTTATATCCCCACCCATCGCCTTGATAAGTCATTTCTAATTCACCATAGGTTTTGTACCCAGGGGACACATGCACATCCCCATCCCTACATCATATTAATTCTTAATTGCCTGGATTAGACATTTTATTCCAGACGAGGTCGGTTTGTGGTATAAGCCACGTCTCTTTCGTTTCATTAACTGTTAAATATCTTTAAAAACTGTTCAGACCCACCTTAGTTAGTAAATCCTTTATATTCTTGTTTTCATTAAAAGACCTTCACATTGAAACATAGGTTTTGTAGTTGTCTTTAATTTGAAAAATAATGTTTGCTGTTGCTCAGCAACATGTGGGTTTCTATGCTCGATATTGTATTCGTCAAAAAAGATTAATGATAATCTAGATGTTTATATTATAGTGTAACACCATATGAGAAAGTATATTCTTCCAAAATTACTAAATTCATACTTCAGATAACATAAAGAACCCATTATTGAACGGTTGCTATGCACTTCTTATGTAGCTAAGTTGGTGATAAGCATTAAGTGAACTACCATTGAACTAACTTTTCATTTCTAACTAAAAGTTGGTCATAAAAAGACAATATGCATTGCATTCAATTTAATTTGTTCAATAAAATGACTAAGTGATTTGTTGTTGTCTTTAATTCAAACATTTTTTTTTGCTGTTGCTAAGCAACATTTGTGTTGCTATGCTCAATACGGAATTTGTTAAGAATAAAGATGTATATGATAGTATATTGGAATGAAACACCATATGGAAAAGAAAAATCTTCAAACAACTGCTAAATTCATTCTTCAGAGGGGGAAACACCCATTTTTTAACCGTTGCTAGGTTGTTTTTAATCATATAGTAAACAAAATCAAAGGGACTTTTCATTTGTGACTTCAAGTTCTTCTTAAACAAACAATATTATTTGGAAGTGTTTAGATTTGTACTGATAAAGCAATTAATATGTGATAATTTTGATACTTAATAAAAACCGTTGCTAGGCAACCTCCTTTTCACCGGAACACAATAAAATCATTGTTTTTTCAAGTTTCTATACTAAGACTATCAATAATATTAATATAAACTTAATTGGAGAGGGGGCCAAAAACGACCCTTATCGTACCTTGTCCTTTTGGGGGCAGTTGAATTATTTTTTCCTTGATACGCCAATACGTGAACTTCATATTACAAACAAAGAAAAATGGTTCCATGGGATGTCAATCTTTCCGATAAAAACAGTTTTACCAGCACCAGTCAGTTTGCAACGTCTTGATTTGAGTAACAATGATATATTTCAAATGAATCTCAATTTGACCTATGTTGTATTCCTGAACTTGTCAAATAATGCATCCGGTAAGTTTCTACAGGAACATAGCTACGCGATGAAGGAAATAAGCAGACTTGAGTATATATGTCTCTCCAATAATTCAATCGAACACCTGATATCTAAACTCTTCGTGAACCAGCCGAAATCACGAAATATCGATTTAAGTTTTAATAAGCTACAGATTTGAGTTTTGGCTTATCTCATTTAGTAGATTTAGAGATTTTGAATTTGTCGAGTAATACCATACGATATTTGGACGACAGATCAATAAAAAAACATTAAGAGACTTCTCGAGATAAGTAAAAGTATAAAAATTGACTTCAGCAGTAACAAGTTTCAATGTATCTGACACGGTCTTTGCTTTTTTTTGGACGTGGAGGAACCATCATCGTTTCCTTAACTTTCATACATACAAATGCAGGTTTGACAATGGAAGTGTTTCGGAATTGAATTTACTTGAACAAGGATTGTTCGAACTATTCAATTTCAATTTATATCACAGGTTCCGCTATATCCCTCTTAATAGCATTATTACTTGTAATCACCTTACACAGACACAGGCAAAAACTTCGTTTCTTGTTTTATACATTTAGAGGTAGACTTCACTTCTTATAATATACAACAAAGTTTAAGAACCGAATTCGGTCTACAAAACACTCAGAAAACAATTTGGACTTTATGTATGATGCCTTTGTGTCATATTCTGATGACGATCGATCATTTGTTTTGAATAATCGAAAATCTTGATGAAGAAGCAAATTTAAGGTTATGTTTACATCATCGTGATTTTGTTCCAGGAGAGGATATAACAGATAATATTATACATGCAATTGAAAGCAGCCGAAAAACCATCTGTATTATAGCAAGATCTTTTCTACTATCTTATTACTGTATGTTTGAATACAATATGTCTAGAATGGAAAGTATTCACTCAAGAAATGGAAAAAATGTTCTATTTCTTGTATTCTATGAACAATTATTACCTTAGGAGTTACCTTTGGTTTTATATGAAGTTATACAGAAACAAACTTATACTAGTATTGAATTCCCTAATAACGAACATGGAAATAAGATGTTCTGGGAAAAATAAAAGATGCTATATCTGCTTAGTCATCTAGTCAGCAATAACAGTAAGCAGATATCCAGATGAGGAACATGGAAATAGGATTTTCTGGGGGAAAAAAAGATGTTATGTTTGCTTGAGTATCTTGGTGGCTATACTCGAAAGAAGAAATTCGAATGAAGAACACGGAAATAGGATTTCCTGGTGAAAAAAGATGGCATCTTTGTTTAGGCAACTAGGTAGGAATAACCGTGAACAGATATTAATACATGGATATCCGAATGAATAGAATATGTAAGGAAAAAAAGAAAGAAAAAACTGTTTCTTTGGCAACAAAACAAAATTCCGAAATGAATATGCCTAACATACAAGTGATAACATACATGCTGTGTAACTTTATCTTTCTTTTTTTCTTTCTATCACCTGTAGCATATTTTAGAAAGCAAAATCTGTGAATAAGGCAAATATGAATGAAGTAGAAAATCATGTTCATCGAATATACTATAGATGTACTTGAAATTGTTAAAAGAATGCAAATGATACAATGACACTATCAATTAGATAATTTGGAAAAAGACAAAACAGATAATAATTAACATGTTACTGTGGATTCATTGATAATCGTTAAATACCAATTTTTATGGATTTTGTGGGTACAGGGGAACCAAGAATTAAAATTTTCAACGAATTACAAGTTTTCTAAAGGAATATAGGACTTTGCCAAAACCACGAAATCAAATATCCATGAATATGAAAGTCAATCCACGTAAATGGGTACCACCGTAATTAAACAAGTTCGATGTAGATAGTTACTGAGTATTAAACCTCTGTCATCGGTCTATTAATTGTTCACCCCTTCGTCATCTCTAATAAAATATCTGACATACCCTTTCAGAAGTATATCAATGAATTGTGTCTGAATCTTTCATCTGGAAAGCTCATGATCAGTTAAATGCTATCGAAATAGTCATCGGCTTGTTCTATATTAATTTTGTCACAAAACGTCCGATAAGCTGACATGTGACAATTTTCCAGACAAACTAACTTGTATGGGATCAAATAGAAAAACAATTTTTGTATCCTCTTTTGTAATAATATTTATCGATCGTAATCACTATTCTAAATGGTTTGTAATTGGCTAACAACTGTTCGAGGAAATAAAGTAAAATTCATAAAGGATACTAAAACTTCTCAATGTAAAAACAGTTTACATTTCCTTATGTGTTATCTTCATTTGTCAACAATATTACGGTAGTTACAATGTTTGAAGGGTTCAAATTAGAGACAACAGTAGTTTACTGATTACCAAATCATATAAACCAATTAAATAATACAAATCAAGGTAAAAAATACCCGATATCCTAAAGTAGCTAAACAAAGTAATAATACGCTTGACAAAATCATATATTTATAATACAAAACTTTTGAGAAAATTAGGACGCAAACATGAGAATTTCTAATTCTATTGAATTTTATATTTTTAAAAAGCAATTCTCTTAACGTATCCACGCCCCTGTTTTCAATATTGGAAAGACTTTATTATAAAAATACGTGTACTCTAATAAAGTCTTACTATATATTTTAAAACCGTAATCGCTTCACCATGAATGTTATGTACTTAGTATTTTAAATTGTAATATTTTGTAATTCATTTTTTTTTTTATGTTTTTTTTTATAACTTAATTCATGTTTATAGATATTTGTATTTTGTATTTGTACAAATAGTACATCAGGTAACCATCTTTGTGAGCTGTAATGAATAATGTAATTAGGACATGTTCAGATGCTGCCAAACATCAAAATTGTTTTATATATTGATTTTAAGTTCTGATTTCTTATTTTTCTCAAAAGTATAGGTCGTTCTTTATTGAAAGTTACTATGGAAGTTGTATGATTTTTTATAATTTAGAAATTTATACATATTTCAGAATCAAATGATTAAATGAGTACTAACCAAATAAATTTTGTATATATTATTTAGGTTTAATGAGGCCATGATAAGGTACCGGTGTATTGCGTATCCTAATAAAAAATGTCAAAATTATCAATAACATGGCAATTCACTTAATGGGCTGAAAATAAATGAAATCACCTGAATTCAAAACGGACTGAGACAAGTTTGTTGACAGGATAAGCCTCGGAATATAATCAGCTATGCATATATCGTTTGCAGTCACATTCAGTAGTAGCTATAAAAAAAGAGCACAAAAAACCGGTAATAATGCCAGATTGATATCGTGGAACATTGGCATTTATAAATTGAGAGATATAGTTAACAGACCAAGGCACTAAGCGATCGACACTTTCATTGTTGTGACCGTAGAAGTTCTGACAAAGCAATTTAAGTTGTTCTTCTTCAAATTATTGTTATAACAGATTTTATTTTAGGAATAAATCTGTTCTTCTTATTTGACAATAATGAGATCAACTTCTAAAATATTGTATTGTCATTTTGTTTGGTTTTAATTATATATTAAGTTCACATGCACAAAAAAAGAAAAAGGCAATGGTATACACACACAATATACAAAAGGTAAAATACACATCAACATTGTTATTCTATTCTTAGATGTTTATAAAACAATGAGTTGAAACATTTGCCAGAAGGAACAAAGTCACTGACTGTTTGATACAAATAGAAAGTATCACACATATTTTGCAGCTGTATGTTTCAATCCCTTTTGTTACTTTGCAAATAAATTATGTTTAAACTAAACTGTCTGAAAATATTTGTTTATCTTCAATGTTTTGCTTGCATTTTGCTGTTGAACGTACCGAACTTGGTGATTGTTTCGACGTGGACTAAATGAACATTGGACAAAAACATTTCATAATTGATTTTAATGAAAACTGATGTGTATATATATTTGTTTTTTCCAAAAAGGAGGTATGATCAGAGCCATATCTTGGCCCCTGCAAATGTGGAAATAGTTGCATTTGTCAAACCTTTTAAAATCAATTTATTGATACGTAACCAGGTTCATATGATCTGATCATTTTTTGCGACTGGCATACAAGAGAGAGGTTTAGGCAGCTGTAAAACCAGGTTTAATCAACCATTTTCGACATAAGGAAATAAATGTAAAACATCAGGAATATGACAGTTGTTTTCAACACGTTTGATGTGTTTGAGCCTTTTGATTATGCCACTGAATAAGGGACTTTCCGTTTAGAATTCCCTCTTATCATAACTTCTCCCTTATTTTGATAGATGAACACTTTTGTTACATATTTTTAGTATGATATAAAATTGTGGGATTTTTTTGTGTATTATTTTGACAAATCTAACACAGGAAGTTTGGGCGCAATTAAGGAAGGATGCTTCAACCAAACGCTGAACTTTTGTGCTATACTTTTGTACGGGAATTTGAGGGGTTCAATTTGAGTATCAGAATAAATACTGCTAGAACGGATGTTTCTTGAACAAAATCTTTTGGTCAACACCCCATCAATCCGAATGAGCTAGAATTGCATTTCAAGGTGAAAAAATAGACAGAAAAAAAAACTGACCAACGAAAAAAAAGCCTTAGTGACGCTCGAACCAAAACTTAAAAATATATTCATACAGACGTATGTCTCCCCTTCATCTATTTATGGAAGTTATATCTGTGCAGAAAAAGGCTCAACAAACACGTTGTTGAGTGGAAGAGTATTATCATGGTAAATTAGAGTATATATGGCTTGTGTGAGGAAATCGTATTATTTGTTCTCAACACATTTAACAATTTATGATATGTGGGGCAGTGAATAACCACCAGAATTATATTTAGAAATTTTGACCAATCTTTCGTCTGAAAACCTCATGGTCAGTTGAATCCTGTAGAGATAGTCATTGGCTAGTCCTGTATCTAAATTGAAAAGGCTCGATAAACTGACACGATTTGATCAAAAAGGAAAACAATTTTCGTATTCCCTTTTGGAATTCATTGATCGTTATTATTATCCTAAACGGTTTGTAATCGGCTAATAGCTATTTGAGGAAAAAAAGTAAAGTTCATAAATGGATACTAAGAACTCCTCGTTGTAAAAAATGTTTCCATTTACTTATGTGTTATCTTCGTTCGTAAACACTATAATGGTAGTAAAAGGATGTTTGAAAGGTTCAAATTAGAGACAACAGTAGTTTACCGATTTACAAATGACATAACCAATCAAATAATACAAATCAAAGTGAGAACTCCAAAAGTAGCAAAACAAAGTGATAATATTACTCTTGACAAAATATATTTTTTTTTAAATTGGAGAAAATTAAAGATCTCTGAGAATTTCTAAGTCTATAAAATGATATATTTTTAGAAAGCAAACCTCTTAACATAGCCAATATCTACTGGGCCCCCGGTCTTTCGATATTGGAAATTACAATTTGTATTTTGTCTTTGTAGAAATTGTAATTTGTTCAAAAAGTGTCTGTACACTTAGAATTTGTACAGAATTTGACTAAAATTCACTTATAACTTGTACAATGATTTAAAATATGGATTTTGTTATAAAAAGCATTGATACACACTATAGAATTTTTATTCAATGACCACACAATAATAACCTTTAATTTACAAAATGCAAAAATATTTATGTATCATTTGTTTTTTCATGTGAATAAATTATGGCATTAGGAATTGCACAACATCTTTTCCTTTTTCATTTGCAGTATGATAGATGTTTCTAAATCAGTGTCGTCCTAATTGTCACTGGGACCAATTTCTATTATACTATCAGAATTGTCACTGAGGCCAATTTTTATGCTATCAGAATTGTTATTGGGGCCAATTTCTACTGTACTATCAGAGTTTTAACTGGCATGCATGTATCAGTTACATTTCTTGTTTCCATCTGGGTATTCTAGAATTTTTTGAATAAGGTTTATCATGTAGTCATTGTATAAAATTCTATAGTGTGTATCACTGCTTAAATTTGCAATAACAAAACCCATACTATAAATTATTATACAAGTTATAAGTGAATTTGAGTAGAATTTTGTACAAGTTGTATCAAAATACAGATTATAATTTGTACAAAATGAAAACATGTATTCAACATATACATGTATGACATCAGATTTATAAAGTTTACATTAACAAACAAACAAAAAAGTCAACGGTACAAACACCAGAACTTTCAAAAAAGAACAACCCAAAATAATGATGAAAGAAAGTCTTCAAACAATGTATAATTTTGTGTTTTAATCTTTTATACCGACTGCTTGTTTCCTTGGCCACTTGTTTATTTTATATTTTATTCTGGTAACCATTTGGTAACATTTAGCGTGTTTATTCATATGGCCAAAAACTGTGTATTTACTTTCAAAAGCATTTCGAAGTATGCCTCAACTTTGTTATACACTTTTTTATGAAGCATATGTAATATGGACAAAGGAGTTACAATCAAGTACACCTAATATCTGAAAATCTGATACAAATAAAAAAACTATTACATACAATTTGCAGCTGTATAAAAAATATTTCTTTTTCTTCAATGTTTTACTTGGATTTTGCCGTGGAACATACACATTTCGAACCTAAGTGAAATTTTCATCGTGGACTGTATAATGAACATAGGGCAGAACGACTTGATAGTTTCAAGTTTTATGAAACCTGATTTATATATAGACAAGAGAAATAACTTTGCATGTGTCAAAAGCATCGCTGATACCAGCCTTATAATTTATAATGATATGTGACATAACGAATTAGACTTGTTACCCGGTTTGTACTAATATGAGAAACACGACTGGTGTCACATGTAGAGCAGGATCTGCTTACCCTTCCGGAGCACCTGAGATCAACCCCAGTTTTTGATGGGGTTCGTGTTGCTTAGTCTATAGTTTTCTATGTTGTGTTTTGTGTACTATTGTTCGTCTGTTTCTTTTTTGGCAATTGCGTTTTCCGTTTATTTTCTATTGATTTATGAGTTTGAATGTCCCTCTGGTATCTTTCGCCCATCTGTTATAATCGTTAGAAAAACCTGTATTATTTAAAGGTAATGTTAAAGTACTTAAAAACAATATGTGTCACTTTGATAAGATGTGAATTTAAGTCATTTTCGAATTTGTATCATTTTTTAAACTGTAAACACACAAACATATAAACATATTGTACGATTTAAGATATAAAAAGTAGGAGATGGGCATGTCTTTCAAGCACAAAGCCTATGATGCATTGTTTAATTGTGGGGATCTGAAGTGTTCCTAAGATATTCACCAATCTATCATATATGAGGGCGAGTGGACCATTCAAAATGTACAGACTTTGCAGGAGAGACAAACGTTATCCACTCTTACTTATAACTCATCTTTTCTGGTTTTCTTACAACCTTACCCAGGACATTTTTTTCTTTTGACACTTACTTATGATATTTGACATAAAGTTGCATTTCGATAAAACCTTTTCTTGAAAATAAGCATGACCTTCATGTGATTTTTACCTTTAACTTAAATTCCAGGTGCAAATTATGGGGACATTTAAGTGTCAAGAACACAACATTTTTATCCTTTGAAAAAGGGTTAGATTTTTGGCAGGATGTCAAGTTGAAATGTCAAATGGCATTGAAGATGGCGGTATGACCTCTGACCTTCTGCACTGAAGGTCAAATGATTGATTTTATATGTAAATTAAAATATATATATATTTTTTTTTTTTGCATGCCATGAAGACACCTTTCTTTTCCCCCAGTTACTTCTATACATGTTATTGATGAAAGGATAAAACAGTTTCACATAGTTTAAATTTGAAATGAACCTGGAACAAGAGCATCTGTAAAACCAGAAACATCTCAGCTAAATCAGCCGGTAAAACCAGAAATATCTTAGCTAAATCAGCATGTTCTTAAAATTTGACAAATTAAACCTGATTTGCAAAAGGGATTATATCATTATTTTTTATGACATTATTCCAAATATTTTTCTATTTAAATTTAAGCAGAGACTACCCTGGTTTAGATATGATTACCTAAGAAAAGCATAGTTTATTTTAGATAAACTACGATTTAATTATAAAAGAGGCTAGGCTAACCTAAACATTTAACTGTGACTGATTAAAGACCATTTTAAGACAGTAGGAGAATGATGCGAATGGGCCCAAGGTCCATACTATAAGCCAATTTGGAAAGTTTAACTTTTTAACTTCTGATGTTGATAGATTTATTCAAATAGTTAATATATTCTATTAGATGAGGGAGGGAGCGTGAAAGTTTATCAAAAAATGGACATTCACAGGCTAGATAAAACAAATTAAAAATACGAAAATATATAATTTATTTGAAATGTTTGTACAAAACATCCATACAAAATACAATAACTATAGTGTAAAACAATAATCATGTACAGCCATATACATGTACAAATATAATACATAAAATTCTAAAGTATATATAAAATTTCAAATTATTATACTACACTGATATGCAATTAACATGAAAGACAAACCTTTCAAGACAAAATATACACTATCAAATCACAACCAAATAGAAAGGGAATAAGCTGTCCTTCCAAAAACTTTCCACATGTTTTGGTGTTCCGCTTTTTTTATATTTTTTTGTAGTTTGGAGGGAGAAAATTGAATGTGCAGGAGAATTAACAAATCTGACTTCAAAACCACCTGAATGATAATAAAAGAAACCAAACTCTAGAAATACAACCATGCGATGTTGTTATTTTTTTTTTTTTTTTTTTTAGATTTGGCTGAAAAATAGTTTTCCAGGAGATGTAGTCTGACAATTGAAGGAAAGACAAATTTATAAATGGACAGATATACTTAATACAATGAGTATATATACCCTGGCTATGGCTATTGGAGATATAACAATAAACAAATAAATTCTGATCACCAGCAAAAGCATTTGTAACAATTTTCATGTTTCATTCAACAGATACATAATTTATCACAGTAATATATCAAATATCAAAATCATAGAAATAAAAGGATTACTAGTAAATCTTATAGATATAACACTCTCACACAAACAAGATCTATAATTAAGGATAAACTTTTAGTTAACTGAAAATTAAGTATTTTCTATGGATTTTTGTTCTCATTTCTTAGTTCTGAATGGTAATTGGGTTACTTGGCAAGATTTTTATCATTCAGGTTTATAAACAAAATAACTTTAATAGCTAACAACATATTAAGATTATTTGATTAATTGTTCCTTGCATAATGTCCTTAAAGTAAACTGGATACCTACTATGTAGTACAATGTCAGCATTGTAACTATAGTTAATTGAAAATATGTAAAGATCCAATTAAAATAGGTGTACCTCTTAATGAATAGCAGAAATCACACCCAGTAGATATTGCAGGAGATCCCCAACACTTCATTGTTTTTGATCAATTGAAAATGCTGTTTTGAATATTGAATACCTCCTACTTTCTGTTGTGTTAATGGCACTGATTTCAATAAAGTAATCCTTGTTGTTCATAATGAGTTCTGTATTACAAATGAGTAGCACTCAATTACACAATAAAATAGACAAGCATTCCTGAGACCATCTTTTCTCTTTTATCAATCTTGTATTAAATCTGAAAATAATGAGATATGGTTGCACATTGAAAAGAGTTGTTTTTTTCCAGAAATATAAATTTTACCTAACTAACAGCTGGTGCAAATAGCCTTTGGATTAATAATGTAAAAGACTAGTACTTTTCTTATTTCCCCCTCATAAAAACTACTTGTTCATGGTCTGAATTTTCCATTTCTAGAGGTTTCAACAAATATATTAAAGAAAGCAAGTTCAAAATCATGATACGCCTTTTACCTTTCTTAACAAACATTTTTTTCTTACTAAAACAAACATGATTTTGGAAAAAAATAAGTTTTGAAACTTTTTATCGACTATATTGAATTGTGTGTCATTTACTAAAACTATATCTTATTACAGAAAAATTCCATCAGCTGATCAATCAGTATCCTACCATTTCTTTTTATATTAGAACTATTTTTTTTTTATTTAGCCAGATTTTTACTTAATGTGTGAACCTATCAACAAACAATTGTCTACTTTCAAACTATTATGGGAGCTAATCAATAAATATGTAAAGCGTATAGTAAACTCTGTATATAAAGGTCACCATCAGGACCAGAGAAAACTGACCTGATAGAGAGATGACATCTGAATTGAAGTTCAAAATGCATAAGTGTTTCTACAGCTGGACAAGAAGATGGTGATCTGACAAGACATGTTTTTCACTTAGTAGAGGCGACCTTTAAGGCAGGCTCGACTATATATGATTCTAAGGATCTGAATCTTGATGACAAAACAAACATCTTTTAATACTTACATTGTTTTCTTGTATTCATGTATTGTCTGTAACTGTAAATAAAAAAAATATTAAGGTTAAATCTAATCCACATAGTATTGTAAAGTCTAAATTTAACTTGTTTCAATAATATGTCCAAGGGGAGATAAACTTAAAAAATTAATTAGAGAAAAAAAAACCAAAGTTAAACAGTTAAGTGATATATCAAGAAAAAAGAGTGATATTCCCATTTTTCTTCCTACAGCATAAAACAAGAGAGTAAATTGGTGCACGCACCAAATGTTTGGACCGGAAGTAAGGACGTTTTTGGTGTAAAAAAGTTCAAAATGCTTATATAAACAATCTGTATATTGAGTTGACTTAAATCCTCAATTGCCAGAACAGTTCCAATCCAATTGGTTATGATAATGCTATAAAATATTACTAAATTGTGCAGTTGATGAAATCGAATATCATTTAAGTGCAGTTGATGAAATGGAATATCATTTAATTCATTTTCAAGTCTTGATTTTGAAACTCGTTACTATCAAAGTTGCATCTACTGACAAAATATTTGTATTCCTCATCTCAGATATGGACTTTAACGCAGCCTTTCACTTCATTTTCTTATCAATGAATTTTATGTTAAGATGACTTATTTTTTAGGACCCTCCTGACTAAAAGATGCATCTGCTGACAAAATATTATTTCTCCACGAGTTGTATCTCAGATATGGACTCTAACGCAGACTTTAATCAGTCACTCATATATGAAATGTAGGTCAAGATGACCTTATTTTTATCAGGATCCCTTTGTTATTCAAGACGCATCTATGAACAAAATCTCATGAACTATGACTTTTACTTCCACAGATAGATGGACTTTAACTTTGTGACGGACAGATGAAACACTATATCCCTTCCCCAACTTCGTTTTACAAAAGATATAAAAATCTTAAACCAAACAAATGTCAAATTATTCCTCTCAGTAAAGGTTGAGAAATCATCGACAAAATGTTTTTCTATTCGGTTTTGGTGAAATTTTAAAGTATCAACAAACAGACATAAAATATGGATGTAGCTTTGTATGATATTTAACAATGAATTCTGCTCAAACCGATGCGAGGGGTCAACTGGAACTTATTACCAGTTATGAGGAATATTGCTCATTGTTGAATGCCTCATGGTGACTTGAAGATGAATGACAACAATAAAAACGTTTAATTTTGGGGTTTTACTATGTATTGATATTAATATTGTCTCATGTACATTTACTGTATATTCCTTCATATTTTCATTGGGTATACGACAGACTGAGGGGTTCACGCTTATATATTGGTGAGTTTTGGAAGTGTCTATGGGTCATTCAATATCCTCAGAATCAAGATTCTCGGAACGTCTCGAAAATTTTCGATCATTTATACAGGTAGTTATCTATGTCTTTGATACGGTTCCTCTGTGGATAGGCTACCACGTGACATTTTATATTTCAACAATCAAAGTTCATTTGAAGATTGGAAAGTAAAACAATAAAGACTAGATTGCAGTAGAAAAATCGTTTATATGTTTAGAACCTATTTGCCTTTCGACAAAATATGTGTTTTAATAATGTGAATATTAATGTTTATTAAATATCATGCTTTGAGACGGTCCCTGTCCGCGTTGTATGTGTAGTATTTAATATACCGTCATGTTGTGCATTGTGACTATAAACCTGGGAATAGTTTATTGATATATAATGTCCCAGAATAAACTGATTATTTCTGAACGTTCATCATTTGATATTTTGTATTTCAATCATAGCATGCGAAAATGTCGGAAGGCATGATAAAAATTAAGAATCCGATATTTCTGTTAAAAATATTTATCTTAGGTCGGAAACACCGTGGTCGGAAAGCAGAAAGATAATCAAACAAAAGGATTGTTCTGCTAAAATATCTATATTTCATTAATAGATACTACCAGACTAAGAGAATATTCTTAAGTTTAAACTGAGACTGAATTTATTCTTAATAGAATATGATTAAAATAGTCGTATATACGTGCATTATGTCTCGCAGGTTTGAACAGTCATTACATTTATGAAATTCAAATGCAACGTATGAGCACCAATGAGCAGGGATGCGTACCCAAAGGTAGCTAAATATTTAAATTTTAAGCAGTCGTGAATGAAAAAATTCGTAAGGGTTCCGCGGAAGCCAGTGTCTCGCCTACTTTTGCTGTTAATCGCAGGCTCAACAAAAATGAGGAAAAAAATAATAACAATATTCCTTTCGATACTATCTTTTAATTGTAAGAAGCTTCTATCGAAGTTTGGTAAAAATCCAGGATAGTTTATGAATCTAATAAATGTTTTAAATCTTTACCTGCAGACTGTATGTAATGTTAACTGGAGGAAAAACTAAGTCCATTTAAAAGTAAAATACGGATAAACAGGTAAAAAATTTTAACAAAATTTCCTTCTAGATACTAGCTTTTGATCATAAACAAGCTTCTGACCAAGTTTGGTAGAAATCCAGGATAGTTTAAG
This sequence comes from Mytilus coruscus, assembly GCA_017311375.1. NCBI lineage: Eukaryota > Metazoa > Mollusca > Bivalvia > Mytilida > Mytilidae > Mytilus > Mytilus coruscus. The sequence continues at coordinate 91,347,887 of CM029602.1, forward strand.
AAAGTTACTAAAATTTTAAAAACTTTAACCACAGAGTGAATGTAATGTTTCCTGGCAGAAAAACGAAGTATATGAAAAGTTAAATACAGAAAAAATGGAATTTTGTTTTTTACAAATTTACTTCTGGATACTATCTTATGATCATAAACAAGCTTCTGTCCAAGTTTGGTAGAAATCCAGGATAGTTTAAGAAAATTTTAAAAACTTTAACCACAGAGTGAATGTAAGTTTCCTGGCAGAAAAACTAAGTCCATTTATAAGTAAAATACGGAAAAACATGATTTTTTTTTTACAAAATTTTTTCCTGGATACTATCTTATGATTATAAACAAGCTTCTGTCCAAGTTTGGTACAAATCTAGGATAGTTTAAGAAAGTTATTAAAATTTGAAAAACTTTAACCACAGAGTGAATGTAATGTTAACTGACAGAAAAACTAAGTCCATTTATGAGTAAAATACGGATAAACAGGATTTTTTTTTCCAAAATTTACTTCTGGATACTATCTTATGATCATAAACAAGCTTCTGTCCAAGTTTGGTTGAAATGCAGGATAGTTTAAGAAAGTTATTAAAATTTCAAAAACTTTAACCACAGAGTGAATATTTGTGGACGCCGCCGACGACGCCGACGAATATGACGCCGACGACGACGACGCCAACGACGACGACGCCGACGGAATGTAGGATCGCTATGTCTCGTTTTTGCGACAAAAGTCGCAGGCTCGACAAAAATATGACGATATGATAAATAAAATAAATGCATCCAGTTTATAAAGCAAACTGAGTGCTTAAATTTATATTGCGATGGGTTTGTGCAATTTGCATTAGACATCCGGTTTGTAGAAACTGGGATTTGCAAAAGGGTTATGAAAAAATGATGTACGCTCCCAAGTAATAAATAAAATAGTCGAGCCTTAAAATGTATATTCAAATAGTAGCTGTACAACTATCCAATATTGCTTTCAAATGAGTTGTGCAAAAATCTACACACAATTACATATTTTCAATAAAGATGTTTTAACATCATTATTATCTTATTCTATCCACAGTCAATTATTTCAATTCAAAAGCAAACAATGTTTAGCAATAATTTTTTGGTGACCAGTCAGCGGTCTTGTGTTCACGTATTGCTTTTCTTTCTTTTTTTTTTTCTTTTTTTTTTGGAAAGAAAGCAACTTGTATCTGTGCGATGCTTTTGGATTGGCCTGGTGATAATCTCCGAGAAAAGCGAATGGTTTGAACTTTGACTTTCTGTGTCTTTGTGAAAAACCCGCCAAACATAGAAACATGTCACCTATAAAAACTCCCGAGATCGTTTACGTTGAAAGGAAAGTTATCTTTATTATGATTAGTTTTCTTAGTGATGAAAACTGTATATATAATAATCAAAATAGAATATAAAATAACTATTTTGAGCAAATAAAACGCAAACTATAAATCATTTCCCATGTTCCGACGACGAGTTGTTGTAAGATTATGGTACCTTGTTGACATTTCTAAAATAACCCGGTTTGAGAATTTACGCAAATATGAGTCACGCATTCTGTGCATAAAAAAACAATGAACATTCATTGTTATAAATATATTTAAGTTTTTTTTGGCATCTTCTTCTTTTATAAAAATTAATAAAAATGTATTTATTTCAATTACCTAAAATCTTTAATTTTGCATACACAGAAAATAATATAGATCCGCAGATAATCATGTAACAATCTCAAACCCATAGCATATGATGGACCGGCTTAGTGTCGGCCCATAATAAAAAATAACTTAACAAAAACCTCTGATTAATTCAAAACTAAAAGATAATGTGCATCATGATTGTCCAAAACTTGAGTTTCTACATAAACAAGAAAATTATTCAAGTCTCAAGATGCCTGCAATGTTACTGATTAAAATATTATTGAAAGTTGAATAGCTTAATGAAGTCTACCCGATATGTTTTGCTATTGCTAGCTAAAGAACTATTCTTTCTATCATTTTAAGGCTTTTTTGTTATCATGCACATATCAATATCAAAACATTTTTAACGGCATTTTAAAACACTGTCTTCTTCAGAAATTCTTTTTTACCTGCCAGGTGCAAAAGATGTCATATAATGCACAAAAAACAAAATAATTACTTGTATGCAAGTGTAGGTAATTGCCTGTGTGTCTATCTACTCAAAATCTATCCTAATATATCTTCTTTATGAACTATTATGTGACTTGACCAGTTAATTTGTTATACTTACTTTCTATAGAAAAATAAAGGCAACAGCAGTATACCGCTATTCGAGAAATTCATAAATCGATTGATAAAAAAACAAATCCGGGTTACAAACTAAAACTGAGGGAAACATCAAATATAAGAGGAAAACAACGACACAACAGAAACTCAACACTAAAATGCAACACACACAGAAACGAATTATAATATAACAATGGCCATTTTCCTGACTTGGTACAGGACATTTTAAGAAAAAATGGTGGGTTGAACCTGGTTTTGTGGCTAGCCAAACCTCGCACTTTTATGTCAATGTTAAATATATCGCCGCTAACATAATAAGGACCAGGACAATTATAAACATACAAATAGCAAAGCCTACCAATATCCACCAGTAGGCATCATATGTAGATTTCCTGGTGGGAGGGTCACAGGGCTGAAAAAATCATATTTATAACGGTCGTAACAAACAATAAGCATCAATGGGGGATTTCCTGGTGAGAGTGTCACAGGGCTGAAAAACAGAAATATAACACTCCCTGTATCTATACAATCGGTTTTCTTTGTAATTTCCAAGTCTATGAATAAAAATTATTAATGATGATTCAAAGTGTGTTAAACAAAGAGACAAAACAATCACATGCAACTGATTTTTACAGGTTGTTCTTATGTTGTGCTGTTACAAGGCCGTCCCAGGTTAGGGCTCACAAACATATCTAACCCTGCCACTTTCTTTATGTGCCTGTCTCATGTCAGGAGCCTGTAGTTCAGTGGTTGTCTTTGGTTCATGTCTGTCATACTTGGTTTTAATAAATTGTTTTTTATATAATTTAATTTACTCATTAGAATTGTTTCATATTTTTCATGTCAGGGCTTTTAATAGCCTACAATATAGTATTGGTTTTTTTTTTTCATGGTTGACGGCTGTACAACGGCCTATAATTGCTTACTACCACTTCATCTTTACTCTGGTGGATAGTTGTCTCATAACTTAACACTTGTATTGCTTGTGTTTCTCTTTCAATCATTAAACAATACATATATCATAAATTGAATAGAAAAAAATGAAGATTTTTGTTGCTGTAAAATGGCTTAAAATCATCAAATATTTTTATGATATTAAAATCTTCGTTCTTCTCTTTATGTGTTCCCGAGTAAGAATGTTGTATTTAAGCTGGAAAGTAAAGTAGAAAAGATACATAGATAAAGTTGAGATTTTGCAGTGAGGTATATGATAACAGATAATTCATTGCACTATGGGTGAAATGGCATCTTCAATCCATATAAACTGTCATATGAACTGTCATTTAGCCGCCCATGCCACATTTTATTTATCATATAAATGGATAGATACAAAACAAATGTGTAGACTCAGGAACAAAAAGTACAGTGGAATGGATGGTAGATGAATTAATGTAAACTCACTCCTACATCACCCACTAAAAAACTGAGATAAGATATCTGTATATGGTGATGATGATATTTCAGCTGTTCCTTACTGTGTGTCCAATACTCTGTCATCCTTAATTACCACAAAACATAAATCTGTCCTGAAACATATAAATAGTATGGTCATAAAGGTATGAAAACGAATTGAAATGATCTCAAGAGACTGTAACATGATTTTGTGAGTTTTCTTATGAATTGTTTATTGTTTAATCAGTCGTTCACTTCAAATTTAGCATTAAAACATTTGAATTATGCATTTAGTTACGTGATACTCAGGCTAAATCTGCTTCAAACTGGCCAAAATGTTCAGACAATTTAATAAATCTCATTCAATTTTATGAGGCCCCATATTAAGCCTGTTGAGTACTTACTGTGCATGAACCGTCTCACCAGATAGTGTGGTGTGATACTGGATCTTAGTTCTCTGAATATGGAATAAATAACCACCTCTTGCACATAAATCACTGAAATATACATATAGATACTTTTATTTCAACTGAAAAATTAAGTCATTAGTTATAACATAAAAGACAATATTCCGTTAATTAAATAAATGAAATCAATAATTATTTGTTCACAAATAACTTTTGGTTTATATCTTAACATACTAGGTACACAATTTTAATTATACCTAAAATGAAACATTTTCAAATCTTATTTATAAAGTAACAAAAATAAGGTAAAGTAAAAGTTTTTTTAAGCTATTCATAACAAAAAGGGGATGTTTAACATTTAGCTATAACTACAATTCCTACATTCTTGCAATTATCTACCAGAATGAATTTGATTTAAAACAGACATTCTACATCTTTTTAAACCTTGAAAATTATTTTCAACAAATAAATAGTTCATGGTTTATGTATGAAATGTTAAATAAAATATTATTGTACATACTTGAGAAGACTTGTAGCTGTAGCACCAGGATCTGATAGATCATTGGTTCTTCCTACCAATTACTTGGCTGGCTTCATTAGCAACAAATATCTAAAATTAATAAGAGTCCGTTTTACAAGCAAAACCAGTACATGAATAATGATTCGAAATATAACTAGAAAATGTTAGCAAAATAAAAAGTTAATACCCCTTGCTTTCATATGTATTTATGTTTTCTTAGATCAGGTTTTGCTAACACCCAACATAATACAATCTTTAAAAAAAGACACGAGTGCACACGCTGAAATGTCTTGCCTGCTTTACTGACCATTGATTTCATGTTGATAGTCCTAAATATAAAGTTTAACTACAAGTATCACATAAACTTAACAAGAATAGTATCTGAGATATGGACTTGACCACTTAATTTTTTATTTTTAAATTTCATTACACTTTATTGAAAATTTTAAAATTTGTCAGTTAGATACAGAGAGTACCGGTACCTTATCCCGGCCTCGTTAAACATTAGATTGTATATTGAAATAGAACTAGTTAGTCATTGTTAGTATACAAATTCTGAAATATACATTATTATATTATTATGTATCCATTATTTCCACAGTATTGTTCAATATAGAGAGAACTATATTTAAGAGAAAAGAAAAGACAGAAGAGAAAATAATAAAAAATAAGAAACAAGAACAAAAGCAAAAGCAAAATATAAAAAAAAAAAAAAGATACTGAAATTTGGATTTTTGGCAACAGTATATTTTTCAAAACTAAATTGTGTTTTAAAATACAACATTTAATGTATTTGGCAAGGATGGCTTTCTGTTGTAAAAAAAATCACACAAGCACAAACAGATAATACCTATAATAGTACATATGGTTATAAGCATAAACATGAACAAAAACAATATAATGTATAAAACATATATGGTGGTGTGAAGAAGTCTAAACAATATACACAGTAACATTACATAAGGTAATGCTAAGTTGTTTTAGTATAAATTATTCTAGTAATGGAAGCCAGGGGTCCCAGCAGAGATTGGCAATGTGAAGAGGCTTAATTTTGAAAATATATTCTTTTCTAGTATTAGATTTTCTTTGAGATAATTTTTGAGCCCTGTAAAATTAACTTGATTCACATAGTTTTTTTCTTTAAATAAAGAATTTTGATAATAGTATCAATAAGTTTTTTATTTTATTATTTCCTATTTTCCTAAGTTTCCAAATAAAATTATATTCGTGTTAAACGGAATTATTATTTGTGTTTGGTTATAAATCCAGTCACCTACTCTTATACACAGATCTGCTATTTTATGGCATGTCCAAAATATGTGTTCAATATTTTCAATAGCTTTATTGCAGAAAGTACATTTATCGCTTTGTTTTATTTTAATTTTAAATAAAGATTTATTTGTGCCCAAGATTCTGTGTATTATTCTATACTGGAACCAATGAAGTTTTGAGCTTTTTGTGGAGTAAAAAGACATATTATGCACGGTTTTCCAATCAAAATTATTGTTCCGCATTTGTCTTCACAGCTGAGTTTAGTACTATTATTTCTAATAAAACATTATACATATCTAGGACTGTATAACCAGTCAAGGTCGTTAAAAACTTCCATCATCATCATTAATTGAGTGGTTATGCTAAATCCGGCAAAATCAAAATTAGCTTAAAAAAAAGGGAATAACACTGTACAACACATAAATAATTATTAGATAATAGAACTACGAAACACACTAATGATGATAAAGATGAGGAAAGGAAAAAAATCACATTCAAATAGTACAGCTTAGTGTTGACAAATATTTCACATGGTAACAATACAGAGATAATACATTAATAGTAATACTGTTATGTTATGATATTGTAACTATCATATTTATTTAGTTGGCCTAATTTGTTTTGTGTGGCCTATTATACATGTTTACATTGTGTACAAAATAAAATACATTGTGTTACAACTATGCAGTTTAGAAATCACTGGAACAATCACTGATACTAATGGAATGATTAGAACTTTCTATTTCACTTACATAACCTTTCCAGAATGATCATAACAAAAGATGCGTAATTTATATTTCTAGCGTTGTCTAGAAATTTCCGTTTGAGTATTTAAATGCAGACCCAAAAGTTAGTTGAATATAGAGATTTAGATATAGACATAGATAGACTTGGACATCAATAGACATCAACATTTTCAGCAGTTGGATTGACATTTTTATTTACAAACTACATCATACTAGATTGTGACCAATTGGATATAATATTCTGTGGATTCCGAGAAGATTTCCGGATAAAGAAAAGATAAAGATTGGACATATATTTTGACAGTTAAGTTGACATTTCTTTTTATGTAATACTTCTTGTAAAGTTGTGTATAATAAATCTTGTTAAATTTTATTATTGATTTGTGTCTTTTGTTGGCTACAATTAAAAGTCGATTTTTCTGTTCATAACAGAAATTGGGGGCTCAAGTCCGGGATAACGTTAATATCTTATTAAAAAATTTTCAGTATTTTTATTAGATCTAGCCAACAAAATTCTACAATATGGCATTTGATGCCGCTAAATTTTTGAAAACGCCAGACCTGGAAGGGTTTGATAATTTAAAGAAAGAGGAATTAGTGTTGCTTGCTAAACATCTGAAATTAGACTTTAGAGTATCTATGAGAAAACAAATTATAAAAAATTTGGTAATAGATAAATTTGTTGACTCAGAAATTTTTGGTGAAGAGGCTCTTGAACTCAAGGTAGAAAATGTTGATGCTTTCAAATTAAAACAGCTGGAATTAGAACACGAACTTAAATTAAAACAATTAGAAAAGGAAGATGAATTTAAATTAAAACAATTGGAAAACGAAGTTAAATTAAAACAATTGGAAAAAGAAAAAGAAGAAAGACAGGCAGAACTTGAAATGAAGGAAAGGTTAGAGATGGAGAAAAAAGAAAAAGAAGAAAGGTTAGAGATGGGGAAAAAAGAAAAAGAAGATGAATTTAAATTAAAACTGAAGTTAAATCAGGCAGAACTTGAAATGAGGGAAAGGGTAGAGATTGAAAATATGGAAATTGAAATGACAAAAGAAGAAAGCAACACTAAATTCCAATCAAAATCAGAACATTTTAATTTTGATGCAGCAAAAAATATACGTTTGGTTCCAAAATTTTGTGAAAAAACTATTGACAAATTTTTTCCACAGTTTGAGAAAATTGCTCAAAATTTGAGATGGCCGAAGCCTTTTTGGACTACAATGCTGCAAAGTGTTTTTGAGGGCAAGGCCGCTGAAATTTACTTAGCACTTTCATCAGAAAATAGTTCTGATTATGACAAGGTTAAAAAAGAGGTTTTAAAAGCTTATGAGCTAGTGCCAGAAGCATATAGACAGAAATTTAGGTCTTATAAAAAGTTTAATTCACAAACCTATGTTGAATTTGCTAGGGAAAAAGAAGATCTATTTGATAAATGGCTTACGTCAAAGAAAATAGATAAAAATTTTGATAATTTAAGACAATTGATGTTATTAGAAGAGTTCAAGCAGTGTGTTCATTTAGACTTAAAAACACATTTAGATGACAAAACTGTTGAGACATTACAAGATGCAGCTGTTATTTCCGATAATTATACCCTTTCACATAAGAGAAGTTTCAAAGGTCAAAATTTTAATACTTCGAGTGGAAATTACAAGAATCAAAGCACTGAGCGTACTGATAGTAAGCCTGTTGCACAGAATAAGAGTCAGTCTAGTTATAATATGTCTAGTCCAAAATTTGATACTTTTGAGAAGAAGTCACTGACTTGTGCTTATTGTAAGAAGAATGGTCACCTGATGGCTGATTGTTTTAGACTCCAGAAGAAGAATGAAAGAGATAATAAGCCCAAGACCAGTGCTTGTACGACACCCCGTGTTACCCATATGTTGGAATGTCCTGCGAGTCAGGCTTTTAAGTCCAGTTTTTGTGATTACATGGAGGATTATAAACCCTTTATGTCTGATGGGTTTGTTTCTATTGTTGATAATACTACTCCTCAGCCTATTAAGATGTTACGGGACACTGGAGCTTCTCAGTCTTTATTGTTAGAAGGTGTGTTGCCTTTGTCCGAGGAGACTTCTGTTGGTGCCTCCGTTTTGTTACAAGGTGTGGAGTTAGGTTGTATAGATGTTCCCCTCCATCGTATTTATCTGAAGTCAGATTTGATTACTGGACCAGTTGTTGTGGATGTTCGTCCTAATCTCCCTGTTGAGGGTGTTTCATTATTGCTAGGAAATGATCTAGCTAGGAACAAAGTGGTTGCTGAACCAATTGTTACCAGTGAACCGGTGGTGGATGTTAAATCACCCGAAGATGATGCTGAACTGTATCCAGCTTGTGTCGTTACTAGGGCGAAGGCTAGAAAACAACAAAATGAGGATTTGCAAGAAGACCAGTTTGATTACATGGACCTTTCTGATACCTTTCTAGCCGACATTGAAGGTCCCGGTAGCTCAGAGAAGGCCGTCATAAGACCACCTAGTATTAGCAAGAATGTAATCATGCCTTGGCCAGAAGTAAACAGCCATTCATTAGACCGAAGGAAATTTGTCGAAGAACAAAATAAAGACCCTGAGGTTCTTCAGCTCTGCAAGAGGGCTCAACCACAGGAAGAAGCAGACAAAGTGGCCGAATGCTATTACCATCAAGATGGCATTTTAATGAGAAAGTGGAGGCCCCCTGATGCTACCCCAGAGGAGGAATGGAGAGTGGTATATCAAGTGGTGGTGCCTAAAGTTTATAGGCAAGACATTATTGGTTTTGCTCATGACACCCCCTTGGCTGGACACTTAGGTATAAGGAAGACTTGCCTTAAGATCTTACAGCATTTCTACTGGCCAAGACTAAGAAGTGATGTCGCAGAATACTGCAAATCATGCCATATATGCCAGGTTGTTGGTAAGCCTAACCACAAAATACCACCGGCACCACTTCTGCCTATTCCAGCCTTTGAAGAACCTTTCAGCCGAGTACTCATTGATTGCGTTGGACCTTTATCGAAGACCAAGTCCGGAAATGCGTATTTATTGACGATCATGTGTACCTCCACTCGTTTTCCTGAGGCTATTCCGTTAAGGAATATCAGGACACCTACTATTGTCAAAGCTCTGATCAAATTTTTCACGCTAGTAGGACTTCCAAAGTCTATACAGTCCGACCAGGGTTCAAATTTCATGTCAGGTTTATTTCAGCAAGTCGTGTACCAGTTAGGGATTGCTCAGTATAGGTCAAGTGCTTATCATCAAGAATCTCAAGGTGCCTTAGAACGTTTTCATCAAACATTGAAGAACATGATCAGAACTTTTTGTCTTCAATTTGACAGGGATTGGGATGATGGTGTTCACTTTTTACTTTTTGCGGTCCGAGAATCTCTTGGTTTTAGTCCCTTTGAGTTGGTATTTGGTCATACTGTAAGGGGACCTTTAAAATTGATAAAGGAAAAGTGGCTTACTGAACACACTGACTTGAATCTTCTAGACTATGTATCTAGATTTAAAGAAAAATTGTATACTGCTTGTCAAATTGCTCAGAACAATTTAAAAACTGTTCAGAATAAGATGAAAATATGGTATGATAAAGATGCCAGGGACAGAGTTTTTAAACCAGGTGATAAGGTACTTGTATTTTTGCCAGTCCCTGGACATCCATTACAAGCTAAATATTGTGGTCCTTATACCATAGAGAGTAAAATCAATGATTTGAATTATATTGTAAAAACACCAGGTCGGCGTAAACAAAATAGAGTGTGTCACATTAATATGTTAAAACCATATTTTGAGCGTATTAATGAAGGTGAGAGTAAACCAGTTGCCACTTTAGCCAAAGTTAAATTGAAGAACAATCATGACAAACCAGATGTAATTGAACCACCTTTTAGTTCTAAAACTATGAAAGAGACAGTTAGATTGAAAAATTCAGAAATTTTGTCAAATTTAGATTCAAAACTTGCACATCTGTCTTTTGATCGTAGAGAAAAGTTAAAAGCTTTGGTATTTTCTTTTAAAAATCTTTTTCCAGATGTGCCAAACAAAACCACTGCTGTTTGTCATGATGTCGATGTTGGTGATGCTTCTCCAGTTAAGCAACATCCTTACCGGCTCAATTCACTCAAACTTGAATTTATGAGACAAGAAATTAAATATATGCTTGACAATGATATTATTGAGCCCAGTAACAGTGAATGGAGCTCTCCTTGTCTGCTTGTGCCCAAACCAGATAAAACCTTTCGTTTCGTAACTGATTTCAGAAAAGTAAATTCTGTTTCAAAATCCGATTCCTATCCGATTCCAAGGATAGACGATTGCATTGATAATATTGGGCAAGCAAAATTTGTGAGCAAATTTGATTTATTGAAAGGTTACTGGCAAGTCCCATTGACACAGAGAGCTCGAGAAATATCAGCTTTTGTCACACCAGACGTCTTATTTCAATATACTGTAATGCCGTTTGGCATGAAAAGTGCTCCAGCTACATTTCAAAGAATGATCAATAATGTTATAAAAGATTTAGACTGTTGTTATGCTTATATTGATGATCTTATTGTATGTAGTGATAGCTGGGAAGAACATTTAACACATTTATATGATACTTTTGATAGATTGTCACAATCAAATTTGACTGTAAATCTTGGTAAAAGTGAATTTTGCCAGGCAACTGTTGATTATTTAGGGCATACAGTTGGCCAAGGTCAAGTGAAACCTATTACGGCTAAAGTGGATGCAATTACCAAATTTCCTCCTCCTACAAATAAAAAACAAATTATGAGATATTTAGGCTTGATTGGATTTTACAGGAAATTCTGTTCAAATTTTGCTACTGTTGTTCAACCATTGACTCATCTTTTACGGAAAGATTCTAAATTCATCTGGAGTGAAAATTGTCAAAACGCTTTTGAAAATAGCAAATCACTTTTAGTTAATAGTCCAGTTCTGATCACTCCAGACTTTGAAAAACAATTTAAACTTGCCGTTGATGCAAGCGATGTAGGAGTTGGAGCTGTTTTATATCAATAGACAGATGATAATGTTGAAAAACCTATATCATATTTTTCTAAGAAATTAGATAAACATCAGGAAAATTATTCAACTATTGAAAAAGAGTGTTTTGCACTGTTGTCTGCACTTCAACATTTTGATGTATATCTAAATCCCACTGTGCATCCTATTCTTGTTTATACTGATCATAATCCTCTCACCTTCATACATAAAATGAGAAACAAGAACCAGAGATTGACTAGGTGGAGTTTATTGTTACAGGAATATGATGTTATTGTAAAACATATTAAAGGTAAAGATAATGTAATAGCAGATGCTTTATCTAGAACTTATTAAAACACTGTGTATATACTATGTATTTTTGTACATATTATTCATGAAAGGTTTTTGTTACACTCAAACTTTTTTTAAGGGGGGAGGTGTTATGATATTGTAACTATCATATTTATTTAGTTGGCCTAATTTGTTTTGTGTGGCCTATTATACATGTTTACATTGTGTACAAAATAAAATACATTGTGTTACAACTATGCAGTTTAGAAATCACTGGAACTATCATTGATACTAATGGAATGATTAGAACTTTCTATTTCACTTACATAACCTTTCCAGAATGATCATAACAAAAGATGCGTAATTTATATTTCTAGCGTTGTCTAGAAATTTCCGTTTGAGTATTTAAATGCAGACCCAAAAGTTAGTTGAATATAGAGATTTAGATATAGACATAGATAGACTTGGACATCAATAGACATCAACATTTTCAGCAGTTGGATTGACATTTTTATTTACAAACTACATCATACTAGATTGTGACCAATTGGATATAATATTCTGTGGATTCCGAGAAGATTTCCGGATAAAGAAAAGATAAAAGATTGGACATATATTTTGACAGTTAAGTTGACATTTCTTTTATGTAATACTTCTTGTAAAGTTGTGTATAATAAATCTTGTTAAATTTTATTATTGATTTGTGTCTTTTGTTGGCTACAATTAAAAGTCGATTTTTCTGTTCATAACAGTTATCTTAAAAACAGGGGAAATATGTAGCTTTATCGTCAAAATGAACACTGAAAACGGCGATATATATGTCGATAAAAAATCTCCAGTTATGATGCCCAAACTCCAGCCGAAAATTTTCAAATTTCCAGTTGTGACTTCACAAACTCTGTCACATGTATGTATTTTCATTATTCCAGAGCGAATCTGATACAAACTCTTCTTCATTGTACAAGCATTACACAAACCGAGGTGGAAAAACTTAGACATGATTATAATGAGCTGGAGAGAGTTATAAGACACATAGAGTCCCAACTCAATACTCTAGAAATGGAAAAATGGAATCTCTGAAAAAAAGCATTGATGATAAACTATTCGCATTGAAAGAAAATCAACTTTTTCTAGATCTAGAGAAACACGAGCGTAAATACAGTATTCTCATTTACGGTATAAAACAAAAAGAAAGTGAGGTCATATGGGAAGTCTTAGACAATTTCTTTGTGAAGGAGCTGGGGATAGAAAAGTTTAAAGCAGACAGCTTCCCTATGGCAAATGCTCACAGGATCCTCTCAAGAGCCCCAGTTGTTGGCCAAAAAAGACCAGATGCTATAATTGTGAGATTTATGCACTATTCTGACAAACAATTTGTAATGGAAAATGCATACAAAGTTGCGAATAAATAAATCAGAATAGTAGATGATTTACCAGTTATAATGAAAGAGGCACGAAATGATCTGGCAAAAATTGCATATATAAGAACTGATAAAAAATTACAAATCAGAATAAAAGTTAGAGGCATAGCTCTGGTCCTAGAAACGCGCTTTAACTCAAGTCAAAGGATGTGTGGAATATACGCAAAACAATAAATTGTACAAGTACATGTATGACTGTGACAACACAAATTGTGATTACAGGCTGTGGTGATCTTATTTGATTTTTTGCTATGACTGAAAAACATATTATACAACTTTAATATATTTAAAAGTTCAATCTTTTATAGGACTTGCTTGTCAGCTAGTATACTGCTGTTTTAATTTTTTTTGTTTGTTTGTGTGTTTTTTTTTTTTTTTATTAAAATAAAGATGACATAATACTTGAAACCCTGTATGTACCAACCATGTTTCTCCATCTACATATTAAAATATACTGTTGGAACTTTCAGTTTTAACAGGATTTTTGAAACGCTATTCATTGCTCTAGCATATGCAAATGCTTCTTTATGGTGTTGTTTAGCATTTATTTCAACTGTTGGTGCTTTTTTTCTATACTCATGTTAAATGTGTACATATCAAGAGCCATTACTTTGCTAGTTTGTTAATCGTTACTATTTATAATCAGGTTAAGATTAGATTATATACTGCTTTTGAGGAGAAATAATTTCCTCTCATGAATGCCCAATCTTACATTGCAATATAGCATAAATGCTTAAATGATTATTTGTATGAAGTAGAAGAACTTTAAAAAATAACCAAACAAACTATGAAACCTGAATGCATAAAGTATCCTTTTTTCTTTAGAAACATACAGCTGGGCAAAAGAGGGAAATTTTGTACACACATGTAGAGCTGATCTAGAAATTAAAAAGAAACAAAAACTTTATTATTCTACCTTTTAGAATAAATCTAATTATTTGGGTATATTGGATGTGTAGTTATAAGAGAACATTAAAAATATATATAACTTTAATCAAATGTTACAAATAAATTAATGACTTAACTAATTGTCATTTCAATCATTGACTTTCAGAAGTCATACACTTCTATTGCTTGATGATGTAAGGGAGATAATAGCCTTTAGTTTTATGACAGAGAAATCACACAAAGAGCACAATATTTCTCTACTCGAAAAAATAGAGTTGCAGTGGATATATTACTTTTTTAGGACAACATAATTTGTTTTTAATTATCTAATTCTTTGCTTTGTCTTTTTTGTTTACATTATGATCTCATCTTTTTCTTGTTTCTTCATATTTTTACATTTTACAAGACGTATGTCTTTTTCTCTTTTTCACGTATTTATGTACTTTATATTATACAGCATCTTTGGTGTACTGGGGATTCTGGAATTCCACACAGACATGGCAGGTGAGATCCGACATCTCAAGGAGAATTTGACATTCACACACTTAAGTTGTATGGATCAATTGATTTTAGCTGCATTTATCAAAATTTCAAATTATTGTTTTATTATAAAATAGAAATATCACCTGAATGAGTAATAATAATATAAAAAATTTCTCATACAACTGTCAATGTCTTAATTTTAAAGAGAAGCGAAGAGAAGTTTTTGATTATTTTAAATTAAAAAAACCTGTAATATATATTGCTTACAAGATAGACATTTTTCAGAAAATGATGAAATATCAATAAAAAATCTATGGGGAGGAGAGTGTATTTTCAACTCATTTGCAACAAATCAAAGAGGGGTAGCAATTTTATACACAACAAATTTTGAGTATAAGATACATAAAGCAAAAATAGACAACCAAGGAGTTAATATGGAAATCGAAGGAAAAAGAATGACCCTAATAACATTACATGGTCCAAACAAAGATACACCAGAATTTTATATAACACTAAGTGAAATGATAGAAATCTTAAACAACCAGTCAGTTGTTATAACTGGATATTATAATTTAGTACAAAACCAAAGTCTTGATACATATAGTTATCAATATATTAACAACCCAAAAGCTAAGAAGAAAGTTCTAGACTTAATAGAATTTATAATTTAAACAGACCCATTTAGGGAAAGTTACCCAGACTTAAAACAATTCACATGGAGAAAAGCTAATCCCATAAAACAAGCAAGATTAGATTATCCAAAGACCTTAATCAAAATATATTTGATGTACAAATTCACAACAGTTATAGATCCGATCACTCCCCAATAATATTAAATCTGAAGATGAATGATTTCATAATTGGAGGAGGATTATGGAAATTTATCAACTCACTTTTACATGATATTGAATATTCTAATTACTAATACTATAAAATACATTATACATAAAGTAAAAGACCAATATGCATCACTAGCATATAATATAGAAACTTTAGAACAAATAAATCATTTGGATATTCAGTTTACCATAAACGACCAACTCTTTTTAGAAATATTACTTACTGAAATCAAAGGGAAAACTATTTCATATGCATCTTAAAAAAAGAAGGAAAGAGATAAACAGGAAAAAATGTTATTAGAAGAAATTCAGAAATTAGAGGAAAGCATCTTACCAGATGAAATATTAACAGAAATTAAAAATCATAAATCAGATCTTAAAATAATAAGGCAAGGAAAAATGAGGGGGTACTATATAAGATCACAAATGCAATGGATTGAAGAAGGGGAAAAGCCATCCAGCTTCTTTTTTTTTATATGGAAACTAAACATTTTATAAATAAAACCATTCTCAAACTAGTTAACGAAAAAGGGGACACAATTTGTAAACAAGATAAGATATTAGAAGAGGCGAAAAATTACTATAAAAATTGTATACTAAAACAGAGAGCTTGAGTAATATAAATCTTAACAGCGAAATTCCTGATTCTGATATTGAAAAGTTAAATGATACTTTAAAAGAATCTCTGGAGGGGGAGATAACTTATGATGAATTGATAACAGCTTTGAGTAGAATGAAAAATGAGACAAGCCCTTGGTCGGATGGCTTTACAAATGAATTTTTTAAATTCTTTTGGACAAATGTAGGAAAATTTGTTTTCAGATTTATAATTCATGGTTATAAAAGGGGGGAATTGTCAATAACTCAAAAACAGGGTATTATTACTTGTTTACCAAAATTCGATAAATCTATACAGTTCATGAAAAACTGGCGACCAATAAGTTTATTGAATACAACATATAAATTAACAGCAAGCTGTATAGCAGAGAGTATAAAATATGTTCTACCAATTATTATTAACAACCTTTTTACCTTGGAGTATTGTTGATATACTTATGTATCCTTTTCAAGTTCGATGGATAGATTCGTCCAACAAAGTAATCGAACTTTAAATGACTTAGTGAGAGGACATCATCTATAAAGCGGAAAGGGAAGTTAAAGGATAATATTAGCTTCTTTTCATTCGCTCCTGTATGAAGTCAGCCTTATATGAGTTGAGAAGTGAACTATTGACATGTTGCGCTTTTTCATTAGTTTTTTGTTTTTACAATGACGCCAGATCTACGCGACTTAAAATCGGCCAACGTAAAAACAGTGTCTTAACTGTTGCTCAAATATAATGGACAAATCGTGTACATTGAACCCAATTTATTCATCAACTCTAATAACCGCTATATCTAAGATGTTAAGACAGAATATAAAGTAAAATAACAAAAATACCGAACTCTGAGTCCCTAAGAAAATGGCAAAATCAAAAGCTCAAACACATCAAACGAATGGAAAACAACTGGCATATTCCTGACTTGGTACACGCATTTCCTAAAGAAGAAAATGGTGGATTAAACCTGGTTTTATAGCTAGCTAAACCTCTCACTTGTATGACAGTCGAATAAAATTCCATTATATTGACAACGATATGTGAACAAAACAAACAGACATAATAGGTAAAAATGTCATAAGTAGGGGTACATCAGTCAGCATTGTATTATATTCTAAATCACTATAAAAACAAACAAATATGTCAACAAAGAAAAACAAAAAGGCATACAAACAAAGCACATTAGCAAAAACGTAAGACAAGAATACAAAAATTTACCATAGCACAATAACACAATGACGGGATGTACAAGTACCGAGCCACGTCAAATGGATATAACTAAAAATAGACTAAACAGTAAAAGAAATAATTTATAAAGACAAATAAAAGAATAATCGTGTTACTGGTTTCTTTTTTAGTAGCTGCATTTTACTCAAGTTTAACAGGTATTTCATATAGCTTTGAAAAGATTAGTCAAGCCATCGAAACTGAATAAGTCAGGAGTAATTGGACATATTATCTGCCATTTAATTATGAATCAAGCTCGTTTCGTTTATTTTCCCGCAAAAATCATGATTTATGTTAGGAATGTAACAAGTTTGAATTCATATTTTCCCTATCTAATTATATTACGAAAATCCAGAAAGATGTGCAAAGGAATTTTAACAGACGTACCATAAAAAGTTATTTCAACTTAAATGACTTGATCGTGAAATAATTTAAAATCGGTTGTATGGTACCAAATTCTCTAATCAAAGAAACAAAATATATATTCTATGATTTACATGTCACTGCTTACACCTGATTTTGTCGTTTAGCAAATTGAATTTGGACGTTCTGTTGTTTCTTATATGTACGCTAGAATTAAAAAGAAATTACGATTTGAAAGTGACAGCGAAATAAAACAAAACTTTTCTTTACCCTTCATATGTTATAGGATTATTTGCATATATCTTCTAATAAACACTATGCAATGCTAATTTCTGCCTATAAATGAAAATAAACTAGTACAAAAAAAAAAAGTAAAATCACAAAAATAGTGAACTCCGAGGAAAATTCAAAAAGGAAAGTCCCCAATCAAATGGCAAAATCAAAAAAACAAACACATCAAACAAATGGATAACAACTGTCATATTCCTGACTTGGTACAGGCATTTTCTTATGTAAAAACGGTGGATTGAACCTGGTTTTAAAGCTAGCTAAACCTCTCACTTGTATGACAGTCGCATCAAATTCCATTATATTGACACGATGTATGAACAAAACAAACAAAAACAATAGGTAAAAATGTCACACATAGGGGTAAATAGTCTAATTCGGTAGGTCACATTCGTGAAAAGGGAACAAATTAAACTCTACACTGTAATTACAACCATTACTCATAATTACATCTATTACTTATACAAATGTTAATTGTAATCACATCACATATGATATATATATATATATCATTGAAAATGTAAGGTTTTGTTCTAGCTGAGTTATTGATTTATCATAATCATGTTAGATAATAAATAAGTAATTAATTTTAAAATGTTTCAATGATTTTATATGTATGCACAATCGTTTTAATCCGCTTGTTTTAATCATATGCAACACCAGCCAAGTCTTCCGGTTTATTCGATACAGAATCAGTGTCAGCCAGAATGTTGCTATGGAAGATAGCTTTATGATCACACTGGGCAACATCAAATACATACTGCCATGTTACTACAGACTTTCCTGGAACAACTAGGAGCAGAATAAATGATGAACACGAAAATATTTATAGAATATTAGTACAAAAGTCATATTCAAATTCCTACGAAATTAAACCGGCGATTTTTTTTAAAGGTGAGTTGATTAGCATTGCATAAATCAAATGTTATACCGCCATTTTATTTCTTTTTTCTAATTATTTTTGAAAGGGGACTCTGATTGCTTTTAAAAAGAAGAGATAACAAATTCGCTAAATCATCAGCTCAATTAATCTCATTTTTGTTAATTGCATGATAACGATATTAACCCCTCATAAATGTTCTGTGTCCGAAGTAGTTTTCAAGATTTACCGTCGTCAGGAACGCTCAATTGAAACCTTGTGATATATAAATGCTCGAGAAGATATATAACCAAAAGGAACCTTATATTGTCTGTATAAGGTTTTACATTGATTTTATTAAATAAATTAAAACATAACTAAACATTTCTTGCTAAACAGTTATGAACACTTATGGTGCTACATCCTGTCAATACTTATATTTTGACATAACAAAAAGATCATGCTATTCTGAGACTTTTATGAAGTAAGAACGCTACATCCATTAGTTGTTTATTAATGGATATTTTGTTTAGGAACAAAAATAGGTATTTGTTAGTTGTAACTAGCTTTCAGTAACTGCGAGTACACTTAGATCGGTACTCTGAGTCGTATATCTTTTTGTTAGTTGTGCTTTGTGACGATCTGACGAGTTAAACTATTTCCAATTGAGTTTTACAATTTGATCTTATGGTGTGCTTTTAAACTACCGTGCCATTTAGGGAAGGGTTAAAGCTCACACACATGTTTGCCCAAGTCACCTTAGTTATTTGCATGTTCCAAGTCAGGAACATGTAATTCATTGGTTGTCGTTATTCTTTTTAACGTAAATTCATGTCACATTCTATTATACCGGTGCCTTTCATAATGAGTTTGCTTATTGCTGAATGCCGTACGGTTCCTTTGGTTGATTACATCTGCGTTCATTGTTTTTGGTGGATAGTTGTCTCTTTGACAATCATATCACATCTTTAAAAGTTTGCAATATACATAATAGCTTAACCATCTAAGGTCAGAGTTACATAAAGGAGGTTCGACCTAATAATCGTAATGGTTTCTACATTTTCCAATTGAAAATAAAAAAAAAAATTATGTGATAAATTATGCACTACTGGGCTGTTTATAGTCTCGTTGTCTAACAGTCCACAAGCAGGGTAATCAACCAAGTGCTAGAAAGTAAAAGTAAGACTTGAAAAATTTGGTGCTTTCGAAGCGCTTTCTGGATTTATATTCATTATGATTGCTCACAACCAAGCCGGGCGTGCATACATCCTTAAAAAACATAAAGGAATATAAACAGAATTTGCCCGAGGAAATTCGAACTTAGTTTCATAATGATTTTTACATGTATCAACGGAATAAGTATTTAGTATTTAGTATGTTTTCACAGGAAATGGTATGTATGATAAGGCCACTTTTCTGAGCCCTTGACTCCGAAAAGGAAAAACATTGTAATTCTATCAAATTACATTTTGCGTTAGTTCATCGAATATCAGTATTTAAAATTTCAACTGAAACTCACAAATTTGCTTTACGGCTGAAAACTTCTTGCAGTTCATGCAAAACTTCAAAAACCTTAATTTTGATGTCTTGTCATTAAAATTTAGATTTGAGCCACGGCTTAAACCAAAAAGAGATTTTTTGCAAGATGTATTATACAACGATGTGAATTTGGGTACACATAATTCTTTGCTAATAATTAATTTACAATAAACTGTGTAAAATCGCCTCTGAGGGGAAATTAAGACAACAGTAGTTAACAGATGTTCCAATCTCATAAATTGGTTAAAAAGACAAATCAATGTAACAAACAAAAACTGAATGAATCACATGATTCCAAAAGAAACGATACAGGATAAGGGTCTGCTATGCATGCATCTACCACCATGTTAGCACTTAAATTTCTACATGTTTATGACGTAACACTTCCATCGCATTTTTTTCAAATTAAATTGCCCATGCTGTATATTAACCTATTCAATTAGAAGTAGACCAAACATAATTTTAAAAGAATTGAAGAACTTAATAGTTTTTCCTATTTCAGTGAAGAAATAATTATCATATCTCTTCCTTTCACCTGAGTATTGTTGTTATTGTAAATATGTAAACAAAAATAATACCTTTGATTTGATTGGTTACGGTTTTTTGCTCCGACCAAGTATTTGATGATACCTTCTTTATCATATATTCTGTGGAAGCTGACATAGATGCTGAGGCAGATCCAAATGCAGTATTAACTGAAAACCCACTGGAAATCTCCCATTTAAAGGCAAAAGTTGAACTCCTGCTTTCCGTCTTGGACTTTCCCACGGTTAACGATCTGGTATATGTATGTTCTGCCATTGGGTTTATGATTGTATTAATTATTTCCCAATGACCATTAACTGATGTTTTTCCATAGATCAAGACTTCTTGGTTGATGTCGTCTGGTGAAACAAATTTGAACTTCATAGCATCGTGCTTGTCTTCGTGCAGGACCACGTATGTGTCATTACCGGGATTTGGGCTTCCATCGTCAGGATGAACAAATCTACCCCCTTTATGAATTATATAATCATCAACGTTATCAAGTGCAAAAAGTGCGCCTGCATGATGATCCGAGTGAAGAACAAGGTTGGTATCATTACCTGGAAACAAATTTCCGCCATCAGGATGAACAATTTTTCCGCAGCTAACATGTCGAATGTAACCCCAGTGACCTTCCTGGACATCAAACTGAAAATGCATCCTGTCGTGTATATCTTGATGTAGAAGCAATTTTGTGTCATTATCCGGGTTACGATGTTCACCTTCAGGATGGATAAACTTTCCGCCTGATTTGTGTTTGATTAAAAATGCTAAAGTCATGTTTTATCAGATAATCTGCGTTTTTCTATTATTATTGATGCGCAATGATTAGAAACACGGTATTGGCAGTATTTGGCCACAACTTTATTATAAAATTATAAACACATATAACAAGGTAAACAGTTAATACATATATATGTATAGTAAATAGATAATTGAATGAACGTAGTCTCCTTTCATATTGGCAAACTACGACACCACGATAACTAGATAACAAGCTAGATAAACAATTAAGATATATATATAGTAAATAGATAATTAAATGAACGTAGTCACCTTTCATATTGGCAAACTACAAAAAGATGACTAGATAACTAACTAGATAACTAATTATTTACAATAAATGAAGCATCCAATTAAATGAATCCTGGAAAACAGAGATTCGTAAATCTTTGTGTGGTGGTCCTGGGATACAGAGACCCACTATATCAAATGTATTGGATGCTAAATGAAATATGACGCCAAATGACGCATATTTAAAGGAAACGCAGCGAAATGTGCCCATAACTAAATATCTCTACGGAATGTTCATATAAACGGGCACATACAAAAATTGTTCTTACATGATAGGAATGAAGTCACAGATTACTGGATTTATAAATAACTAAGAATACATAGTATAAAAACACAACACACATTGAGGTGGTATAGCTATACTAGCAAACTACGAACAAGTACACTGTAGATAATAAACTGATGTTCCCCATATAATGCTTAGTTGATGGTTCATCCGATTGGTTGTACAAGGATCATCCTAAAAAATATATTACAGACACAGCAAAAATATGTTCATGATATATTATGCGAGGTAGTATAAGGCATAGTGGTGGGTGGGTGGGTCTTTCAATCATCAAATAGTATTCCGTATGTTTCTTTCAAATGTCGGAATGAAAAAGATCGCTTGCGCAGTCATTTTGCGCATTGACAAACATACATCTGATAGCCTACATTTGAAAGATATGAAACGGCTAATAACACAAGTAATCTATGCTTACACTAATAACCGAATTTATGCTGAATCATAAATTCTATTATCTGTGAAATACGATAAATGTGTTGAATCATAATTGCATTCTATTAGATATTCTATATGACTTAAATAATATTTAAAAGAAATACACTAAACAACACTAGCTACCAATAAAGTATGTGCTCTAATAATATATAAAATTACATGTATTCATAATTTTATGATAGTAACAAAACCCTGGCCAAAAACAAAATCATAAACAATAGTTAAATATAACCAAAGACTGAGAAACATGATCCTAGCCAAAAACCGAGGATGTACTAAAATGCTTCCAAAGCGTTTTTCTTGATTTACCTTCATCTTCAAAGCTCAAAACTAAACTTATGAATTTCAAGGATGTATATTATTGCGTAGAAATTTAAGATAATAAGATAGGGTCGTAAACAAATAGCCAATTTCATCTAAACGAGATAGTTTGAACCGTAGTTTCTTGATATTTAGTAAATCCATCAATGAGATCATAACAGGCATCATACAATAGCAGACAGTTGAAAATAATCTGTTGTCTAGCTTAGGAGAATTTCCAAATTTGTAAACCATCGGTAAATGTAACTTCTCTAACCCTTATCCAGGATCCATTGTTCAACGAGAACACAGTTCTTATGAATAGGCAGACACAATATCATGAAATAAAAGAAAAAAAAACAGCTTTGAAACAAAACAATACAAATAAACAACATGCAAAACTAAAGAAAGAGTAAAACACACATCCTTTATAAACAAAATCCAGACTTAACCTCAGTGCTCAATAGGGTAAAAAGTCCCTATTCTACTAACGTCATCTGACGTGTTTTAATTTTGATCATATCGCTTGATCAACCCTTCAACGTTTGTATTAGGTTTCGGAATCAGACCTGGGGTCAATTACATGCAAAAGTATTTAATTACATTTCAATTACATTGGTTTCTAAATGTAATTAATTACATCAAAATTACATTGATTTTCAAATGTAATTAATTACAATACAATTACATTGCCAGATCCAAAAACATTTAAGTGATATATTATTTCGAATAGAATCCTAAAATTTCGCAACAGGTTAAAATAGAACGAAACGTTTATACAATGTATGTACATCCACTATTTAGCAATGAAAGCATTTGTAAAAGCTTTGTTTGATTGCATTTCTCATTCTAATTTTATGGGAAAAACATTTATAAAGATATATATGAATATATAAATACAAATAAATAATTTTTTCTTCTTAAAAAATTTTTTCTTAGAATTTTAATTTTCTTCTAAAACTGTCATAACCTAAAAAATTTGGTGCACACTGTTTAATTACACGCTACGCGGGTTATTCAGTGTGCACCAGATTTTTTATATTATTTCTTCAAAGATAGAAAAAAATATTACAGTCATTCCTTAAATACTTAATTTATTTTAATTCTCCTTTATTATACAAAAAATGTTGTAAATATTATCAAAACTCTTTTTTCTTAGCCATGGTATTTTTATCACCATCATTGAAAATTGGCCCTTTCCGTTCTGGAAAATTGATTGATTGATGTTTGGTTAACGCCCAGGTGCAGTTGTATGTAAGGAACCATATGGCTTAGCTAATGACATTTTGACCACGTGATGGAATAATGACCTACCCTTTTATAATGCTAAATAAAATTTCGTCAATCAAAGAGCTGATTGCTCTGAGGTGGAAGAAGATGCATAAAAGGTAACTGGAATTACCATAAAAGCAGCCACCACCAACCTAGCCTGCTTTGTCCCATTATTGCTTTCAAAGTATTTTTTTCTTCCAAAAATAATGATACTCATAACTCAACCAAAACTCACTTTACTTAACATAAAAATCTGCAAATACTGTTGATTCAAATTAAATTTTCTATAACTAAATTCCATACATTCGTCTCAGCATGGTCAACTTGATGCAATGCAACTTTGCCAAGCAATTATAACAGTAATTGATGTGGTTTCACTTGAAAGTTTTCTGTCAAAGGTAGATAGTTAACTTTTAAAAGAAATACTGGCTTCCACTGGTTTTCATTATAAACATATATCAAAAAATTCTAAATATATCCAATGCAGATATGTGTCAGGCCAAGGATTGGGTTTTGGGCACTTATTAGCATTTCAAACCCGTTCATTTTCTGTAAGTGCTCGACCCATATCATATTTGTTTTTCATCTAATATTTTTACACAAAAGTATGAGGGTAGGAATGCCTATTTCCGTCATGAGTCACACAACCCTTTTCTGAAATTTTTCATGAAAATAAAACTATTGACAGCAACGAATTACTGGTTCCGTACTCGAGCCTCGAAAATGGGTGTACCTTAATGACAAATAAACGATAAAGAGCTGGACTATTTAGTTGTTAAATCCCGTTTTTGATCACTTATAAAACTTTGAAACGTATGGCAATAACGGCAATCATCGGGGACATTCCAACAATGACCGACATGAAAACTACGTACTTTCGAAATGTAATCCGTCAACTGACATTCTTCTTCTTCCTAGAAGACATTAGTTTGTTCATTGATATTTCTGTCAACTGACGGTGCATCGTTTGATGTGTAATACACCAGCAGATTCACGTGTGCGCTTGACTCTTTATTATCGCAATAGCATACAAAATATTCTAACTTTCGTTTTAAAAAACACATGTTGTCTAAAACCATGAAAACTGGAATATGACTTGATTGCATTAAAGATCTGAACTCAGACGGAACAACTAAATCTGTGTATTTTTTCAAGCATCATTGATTTGAAAGTCCCTTTTGAAGTCGTACTCTCCACGTAGATACTTGACTTTAACACAAGATGGATTGTATGAATATATGACAATTCTGTTTGTCATTATTTTGAAACTTTCGGATGCACAATTAAACTTCCCATTTGTGCACATGCGCAGATACGTAACCAACGTGGTTTAGATAAACCCGAATAATCCAGTTGGTTCATTCCGATAATTACAATTATTAATCTACCAAAGACAATTAGGCCTACAGTGGAGTCCCCGCTGTCCGCGCGGCCGGTGATATCGCGCATTACCTGATTTCGTCATATCAGCAATATTACACAAATAGAATCGTTCTTGTAATTATATTAGTCTTCCAAAGGGACAGAAAAGATTAAAATTGATAAGTTCAAGATTAAATTTAAAACTGCAATCCAATGATTAATTATATTTAGCAAATTTCCATTTAAAAAAAAAACATCATCTGAAAAAATTTGTTCCATTGATGTCAAATTTTATCAGATTGAAATAAATTTTGCTCGGCATTCTCTGGGACTATTATAATAGTCCCAGGCATCCTTGGCAGTCTATTTGGTTCAAATTTAACAATATTTCGTAGCATAAAATCTTTCCTTTATTTAAAATATGCTATTTTGAGAAGACGTGCGAAATCACCTGACATTTGAAGAACAACAATCAATGAAAATTATTATCATGACCTATTAATGTTCTAAAACAAGCCTTTGTCATCAAAAATCTAGGTGTCAATGAAGATATAGTAGGGTGGATAACAAGCTTCTTAGAAGATAGGAAACAAAAGGTCATAGTGAATGGTGAAGAATCAGACTGGGCTAACGTTACATCTGGGATACCCCAAGGATCAGTACTAGGACCTTTACTATTTGTTCTATATATAAACGATCTTCCAGACCAAGTGGATTCTGAAGCATACCTATTTGCGGATGATACCAAGATCTTTAGAATAATAAAAACCCAGAATGACAGATAAATTCTACAAGAAGATCTTAACAAGATGGAATCCTGGAGTGACAAATGGCTACTCAAATTTCACCCGGAAAAATGTAAATATATGAAAATATGTGAGAAATCTAATAGCACTGACCATCCATCAAATTATAGTCTTCTAAATCATCCAATTGCACAGGTTAAAGAGGAAAAAGATATAGGAGTCCTTATCGACTCAGAACTCACCTTTGAAAATCACATAAGTGAAAAAGTGAACAAGACCAACTCCATATTTGCAGTTCTTAGAAGAACATTTAAGTACTTGGGAATTGAGACATTCATGCCATTATACAAAACCATGGTTAGAACCCACCTAGATTATGCCAGCTCAGTCTGGTCCCCATACAAGAAAAAAGATATCGACAAAATAGAAGGTGTCCAAAGAAGGGTAACAAAACAATTACCAGGTCTCAAAGACATGAGCTACCCAGAGAGACTTAAAAAACTAGGCTTACCAACATTATCTTATAGGAGAATAAGAGGGGATATGATTGAAACCTTCAAAACAATGAATGGATACTACGACAAAGAAGTAAGCTCATTTTTAAGAACGACAGACGATTCTCGACAAAGATATAGTAGCAGGACCAACAGTAATAAAGTCATTCATCAAAGATTCCAATCCAATATCCGTAAACACTCTTTCTCTGATAGAATTGCTAAAACCTGGAACAAACTACCAGATAAAATAACAAAGTCACCATCAATAAATGCCTTTAAAAACCGATTAGACAAATTTTGGTCAGACGAAGAGATATACTATAATGACTACAGAGCAGAAATATCCGGAAGTCACGGACAAAACAGTAATAGAAAAACATTAAATTACGAGTCTGGTGAAGAGGAACCTTGAGGGATCCTGTACTGGAAATCAACTATAAGTAACTATAAGTAAGTAAGCCATCAACTTTTTATTATTTTTTTTCATGTGTTTTCATGAATTTCGAGAATTAATACCATATAAATATCTGAATAAGTTTATAAAACAATTATACCCATAATATTAGTATTTTAATAAATGCAAGGACGTATAAAACGTCCTTGATAAAAGTAAGGAGAAGGAACCCATCATCATGACCTATTAATGCTCCAAAACAAGCCATCAACTTTTAAATTTTTTTTTTCATGTGTTTTCATGAATTTCGAGAATTAATACCATATAAATATCTGAATAAGTTTATAAAACAATAAAACCCATAATATTAGTATTTAAATAAATGCAAGGACGTATAAAACGTCCTTGATAAAAGTAAGGAGAAGGAACCCAGGGCGAACGTACTCTATTGGCGAACGAACTCAGGGCGAACATGTAATCAGGCCGAACCGACCCGATACCAAAATCACGCATGCGTACTACAAAACCTACATTAAAAACATCCGGTTACAAATGAACAAATAACGTTCATGTAAGATTAGATGAAATTTAATAATATACATAGATAACAGGGAAGATATTAATACATTAAAACATGAGAAATTATAACACTAACGATAGTGATTGTTTTTCACGCCTAACTAATGAATTAAATGATGCAGATGTTTAGATCAAGTGTAAACATCGGTGTCAAGACTGAATGGCACGGAAGTTGTTATGAAATTGTAAAGCACAGAAAGGGATACGGCATACAACCTTGTAACGGTTCAATGATTTTACAGCCGGCAGTAAAGGCTTTCAGAAGACTTTAAGTCTTCTTCCACCAAATATACGAACCCGGTTTGAAAACGATATATATCAATAAAGAGATGTGGTACCATTGCCAAAGAAACAACTATCTATAAGAGTCCCCCCCCCCCAAAAAAAAAGATGATTAAAGGCACTATTGGTCACCGTATGGCCTTCAACAATGAGAAAATCCCATACTTTATTTTCGGCTATAAGAGTCCCTATAATGACAAAATGTGCCATAGATTTTTGAAAATTATTTTTTGTTGTTTTTTCTGTTCTTCTCAGTAGTGCCAAAAGCATCTCCCCAGAAAGTTTAGACTTCAAAAGTTACAAATACTTCGTGAAAAAAGTCATTTTGTTGAAGCATATTTGTTTAACAGATTAGACTTAATTGTAAGCTACAGTAGTTTAATCTCATAGGAAGATAAAAAACCAAGGTTACAGAAAAGGAGATGACTTAATATAAGTTTTAAGAACTTGTGTCCAATCCTTTTGCTTAATTATTGCAATAAAATATTATTAAATTACATAAACAGACAATGAAATGAGGGAATTGCATAGAGCATAAGGTAATGGAAAAGACCATTCCTTAAAAATATGCAATAATTCAAAACTTAAGAGGTCAGTAGTATTTCCAAACAGTCTGATAAATCGACCTGTGGTAGATAAAATATGAATTTCCTCACAAAATCATTTGTCACAAAAGAAAATATGGAATGGTAATGGATGAAAATTACCAAACAGCATAAACGGGAAACATTATTCCAAGGGGTTAAATTTCCAATCAGAGGGACGTGATCAGTTATTTATGAGAAGTCAATATTCGATGGATGAAATTGAATTTGCATTGGGATTAAAAAAAAACAATATGTTTTCATGTATATTTGTTTAATATTCCTTAATATAGTTGAAACACACTCAATTGCTAAAATCCACTTCATTTGAACTTTAGTGGATAGTTGTCTCATTGGCAATCATACCACATCTCCTTATTTTTATAAAGTAGTTATAATCAAGAAGAAGTGGAAACCACATTAATTTGAATAATGACGTTATAACAATTAACCGATGTGTATATATCAAAGAAAAAAAAACCATTGAAAAAAGTTATTGCCAATGCTGTAAACATTTTATTAACAGTAAATTAACAGAACACAGCCGTATCTAGAGAAGGATGGCTGACGACTTGGCTGATTATACCCTCGGGAACAAAACGTTCACCAGCAGCTACGCATACAAAAAAAAAGTCACTGAGAACCATATATTATTTTCACAACGAATGTAAAGTACGTTATAGCAAACGTGTATAGGGCTCAGCGTCTAATTGAAAATCCGTCCTTTAAAAAAAATCATTAACAAAACTCAGTATTCTGAACACTCAAATAATGTTCTATAAAGATGTTAAGACTGATCTTGAAACTATCTAATGATATTCATTTTTACGGACATAACCATTTAATTCATTACGAGATTTAATAAATTGATGTATTAGAATTGCACAATCGGAAGAACAAATATATTATCATTGGTAGAAAATTACTAAAGTGTCGCATTTAATTAATCATCATTCAATCGTAAAAATATGGTGATTAATAACAGAGACATATATACACATTTATATATGTTTCTGTTTATAACAATCACTAACTAGAGGCTCCAAGGACCCTGTGTCGCTCACCTGATATATCTGACATTTGACCTATTGTTCGGGATTATAGTTGTGACATCATTTTCAATGTAAAGAAAGAAACACCATCATCAGGTATTAATGTGGGTTTTTTTTCATGTTATAGAATTATCAATTATTTTTATTGCCAGTTCATTAGTAGATTGTTTTCTATATTGATTTTCTACTGCAGTTTCAGAAAAGAAGATTACAAAAGGAAAACATTTTGTAAAACTTACCAAAATTTACCAAATTAATGAAAATTGTTAAAATTGACTATAAAGGGCAATAACTCCTTAAGGGGTCAACTGACCATTTTGGTCATGTTGACTTATTTGAAGACCTTACTTTGCTGAACATTATTCCTGTTCACAGTTTATCTCTATCTGTAATAATTTTCAAGATAATAACCAAAAACGGCAAAATTTCCTTAAAAATTACCAATTCAGGGGCAGCAACCCAACAACCAGTTGTCCAATTCATCTGAAAATTTGAGGGCAGATAGATATTTACTTGATAAACAAGTTAATCCCTGTAAGATTTGCTTTAAAGGCTTTGGTTTCAGAGTTACAAGCCAAAATCTACATTTTACCCCTATGTTCTATTTTTAGCCATGGCAGCCATCTTGGTTGGTTGGCTGGGTCACCGCACACATTTTTTAAACTAAATACTCTAATAATGATTGTGGCTAAGTTTGGTTGAATTTGGTCCAGTAGTTTCAGAGGAGAAGATTTTGTAAAAGATTACAAAATTTACAAAAATTGGTAAAAATTACTTTAAAGGGCAATAACTCCTTAAGGGGTCAACTGACCATTTTGATCATGTTGACTTATTTGAAGATCTTACTTTGCTGAACATTATTGCTGTTTACAGTTTATCTCTATCTGTAATAATTTTCAAGATAATAACCAAAAACGGCAAAATTTCCTTAAAAATTACCAATTCAGGGGCAGCAACCCAACAACCAGTTGTCCAATTCATCTGAAAATTTGAGGGCAGATAGATATTAACTTGATAAACATGTTTATCCCTGTAAGATTTGCTTTAAATGCTTTGGTTTCAGAGTTACAAGCCAAAATCTACATTTTACCCCTATGTTCTATTTTTAGCCATGGCAGCCATCTTGGTTGGTTGGCTGGGTCACTGCACACATTTTTTAAACTAAATACCCTAATAATGATTGTGGCTAAGTTTGGTTGAATTTGGTCCAGTAGTTTCAGAGGAGAAGATTTTTGTAAAAGATAACAAAATTTACAAAAAATTGGTAAAAAATTACTTTAAAGGGCAATAACTCCTTAAGGGGTCAACTGACCATTTTGATCATGTTGACTTATTTGTAGATCTTACTTTGCTGAACATTATTGCTGTTTACAGTTTATCTCTATCTATAATAATTTTCAAGATAATAACCGAAAACGGAAAAAAATCCTTAAAATTACTAATTCAGGGGCAGCAACCCAACAACCCATTGTCCGATTCATCTGAAAATTTCAGGGCAGATAGATCTTGACTTGATCAACAATTTTACCCCTGTCAGATTTGCTCTAAATGCTTTGGTTTCAGAGTTATAAGCCAAAATATACATTTTACCCCTATGTTCTATTTTTAGCCATGGCGGCCATCTTGGTTGGTTTGGCAGGTCACCGGACACAATTTTAAACTAGATACCCCAATGATGATTGTGGCCAAGTTTGGTTAAATTTGGCCCAGTAGTTTCAGAGGAGAAGATTTTGTAAAGTTAACGACGACGGACGACGACGGACGACGACGGACGACGACGGACGACGGACGCCAAGTGATGAGAAAAGCTCACTTGGCCCTTCGGGCCAGGTGAGCTAAAAATGAAAACAACACGTTATAAATTTTATGCGTCCGCAGCGCTTTTCTGGGTTTACCTTCATCAGGAACGCTCAATGCCGAATATTTGAAAGCCAAGGCATAGCAAAAATTAAGACTAAGCGTAAACTGACTACAGAGAAATTAAGTTATACATTTTCACATAAAGAAAAGCACTATATTGTACATAGTAAACGCTGCATTTTAACTTACAGTTAGTGAATTGTTTTAATACTCTGCAAATTGTTCCTTTTGGTCATGCAGTAAGTAGCTCAATTAAATATAGTACTTATCCTGTTCGCTATTATGTCACATGACAGGTTACTGCGTGTCTGTTTCTTGTATAACCTCTTTCCCGTTCGTTTGCTATCTCACTGACGTAAATATGAAGCTTTAAAAAATGCAAGAATGCATTTAACGATGACTGATGTTTCTAGGCAAACGAATCTTTAAAAAGACTCCAAGTTACAAAAACGTCCTTGTTATATTTGATAGATAACTATATTCCTGTTTATCTTTATTTTCTTCCTTTACTTTTTATAAAAGTATTATAATTATTTCTTTTTTCATTTTTTCTCATCAAATTTTCAATACTATGGATCACTATATAGATACTGTACTGAACATTTTTCTATTTTTCAGTACTATAAATTTCAGTCATTTTCTTTTGTTGACAATATCCGTCTTTTTCTGTGCAATGAAAAATCTGCCTTTTATTTTATGGAATATTTCAGTCATTTTTCAGTATTGTTAAAATTAGTGTCTATGTACAGTTAATTGTGTCTATACTGTAAATTTCAGTTATTATTTAATACTGAATGATTCAGTTATTTGTTCACGAATTGAATTCATTGCCAATTCCTAAAAAGCGGTGTTTGAAATAAATAGGTGAATCGAAGTTTTCGCTGAACAAGGTTCCTCTAATAACATTTTATAATATAACAACTTTATTGTGACTTGGATGGAGAGTTGTCTCATTGGCACTCATAACACATCTTCTTATATCTATTTAATAAAACATGTTTGTGATTGTATGACAAGCAATTAACAGTTTCTGTAGCTGTAACCTAAATTTTGGGTCCTCAGTGCTCTTCAACTTCGTACTATATTTTGCCATTTTAACTCTTTCGAATCGAGCATCACTGATCAGTCTTTTGTAGTCGAAACACGAGTCTGGTGTTCAAACTTGTAAGCCTGGTATCTATGATTAGTTTATTTTCATCGTTTAAGATATATAAAGATGACCTGAACATACATACATAAAGTCTTAGCCGGCAAAGCCACTATACCTCATGTGCTGTGTTACGTTTGACCTTGTATTGATATAATTACATGCATTTTTGAATATCTGTGCGTTTTACTGTAATGTACCTGTCATTTGCATCAGTTATGTCGATTTTGATCCTCTTATCGATATTATATCAACAGTATTTCATTTTTGTATAAATAAAACATGACCATATGTGTTCTTTAATATCTGAATGTTATATAATAAAAAAAAGATAAAACGGAACTTATATAAATCATAATTTATTGATAACAAATACAATAGCTGTTCTGACTTTATTCAAATCTAAGGTTAAATTAGAAAATGTCCAAAATGCAATTAAGTTAAATCATCAGATTTCGGCCTACTGATCTATCCATAGAACGAATTCGTGGTAACCACGTAACAATAATTGTATTTCATTATTTCATTTTCGGCTTGAAATA
The DNA here is from genome assembly GCA_017311375.1 of Mytilus coruscus. Taxonomy (NCBI): domain Eukaryota; kingdom Metazoa; phylum Mollusca; class Bivalvia; order Mytilida; family Mytilidae; genus Mytilus; species Mytilus coruscus. Next base: position 91,381,164 of record CM029602.1, read on the forward strand.
TAAAGAACCAATCATACAACATCTCCTCATTCTTGTATATCAAATCAATCGCCAACAGTTTTTTGCCCTAAAATAGAAAACCAACAGCATGTGATACTAATTAAAATTCCTTCGTAATATGTAATAATTTATTTATGAAAGTTTTATTTTTCTATATTAATTCTTCAGTTAATTGTGTTACAATTATGACAGAATTCGGGTTTAAAACGAAATTTGTGAGTTTGGGTAACTTTGAAAAAGAGATGCGAAAGATACCAAGGAACATTCATTTGAAACTGACAAAAACCTGAAAAAATAATGTTGACCAGTAAACCAAGACAAAAGTGCACACGCTGAAGCGTCTCGCATGCTTAATTTATCATTAATGGATAAAAAAAAAATGAAAACAACTCGTTATGAATTTCATGCCTTCGAAGCCCTTTTCTGGATTTACCTTCAATAGGAACGCTCAAAGCCAAATAGTTGAAAGCCAAGGATGTATAAGAACCAAAACAGTTGAATAGCTATATGACGAAAAAGGACCTTAAAAATAGTCAAATCCAACTAAGGTCAACTTTGCCTTAGGGAATTAAAACCCTTAGTTTCTTTATAATTTCAAAATCTATAAACGGTCAATTTTAGAGAGGTTTGATACAAATCATGACAGTATTAAAGTGAGCTGATGATACCCTCGGGGACTGATAATCCACCAGCATATGTATCGATCCAGTAATGTAAAACATGAAAACAACACGTTATAAGTTTCATGCATCCGAGTCGCTTTTCTGGTTTTACCTTCATTCGGAACGCTCAAAGCCGAATATTTGAAAGCCAAGGATGTATAAGAACAGTTGAGCTATTTGACGAAAAAAGGACCTAAAACAATAGCCAAATCAAGCTAAGGTCAACTTTGCCTGAGAGAGTTGAAACCTTAGTTTCTTTATAATTTCAAAATTTATGAACGGGCAGTTTTAGAAAGGTTTGTTATAAATCATATCAGTACCGAAGTTCTGACTACTGAGCTGATGATACCCTCGGAGACTGATATAAAGGGTTAACTGCATATATCAGGGACACAACATTAATCAATGGATTATGGAAATGAGGTCAAGGTGAGATAAGCCCTCTCAATCAGACGTGTATTCAGAGTAAAACTTGGAATTCCATATATAAAGGCAACAGTAGTATACCGGTGTTCAAAAGTCATAAATCGATTGAGAGAAAACAAATCCGGGTTATAAACTAAAACCGAGGGAAACACATCAACTATAAGTGGAAAACAAAGGAACAACAAAATAAACGCCAACATACATAAAAACGAACAATTTGATAACAACTGCCATATTCCTGACTTTGTACAGGAAATTTTAAGAATAAATGGTGGGTTGAACCTAGTTTTATGGCTAGCCAAACCTCCCGCTCACATGGCAATGTTAAAGAATATATCGCTAAAATGACAACACTACGTGACAGAAATACAGCACAACACTCATCACAGAGAAACGCACAAATAAATAATATAATAGTCGACACAACATGCGAACCGCAGAACAACAGCGAACATCTTCCATCAACGACAGACACCACAGGACATCACAAACAGTCACGCACTTACGTAACGAACATGCAATTTCGAACTTTATACAATTATTTTCACAATACCAGTCCAAACAATTTTCATGACAATGATGGTATTGAAAGGCTATTTTATAGTTATTTGGATTACAAACGATAAGACATAACACATTATCCAACCGAAACCATAACAGAAACATCAAAAATAAATACATGAATGTTGGATGTACAAAATACCGAGACCCATCGTATAGCAATGCAAATTCACACTCGGTATAACAGTCATATTCGGGAATAAGTCACGTTCGGTACTTAGCAGACAGACGATATAGATGTTAAACCACAATGTAAGAAGTGGTAAAAATGTCATAAGTTAGTTTATACACAAACACATAGATCAACCAATTCGTGATGGTTCCATAAAATTTACGGAGTGTCATTTTTAATCTTTCCTCCTCATAACTCTGTTGGAGCAGTTTCTGCATAAGGAGCACACTCCTGTATATGAAGTTCGTATAGTGTAAACATGCACGAACATAACGTATCAATTGAGATATGTAAACACCATACGACGGAGCAAACGGTATGTTACTGCTGAGAAATGGTAAATTGATAATTTGAAAGTTGAAATCATCCCGTTTGTCATAGATTTTAGTGTGAAGTCGTCCATCTGTGTCAATATTGAGGAAAAGATCAAGGTATGAAGCAGTCCTTCTTGTATCAGTAGTATCCTTAATTTCAAGTTCACTGGGATATATGAGATGCAAGTACTGACTGAAATATGGGTTATTCAGTGATAGGACATCATCAATATATCTGAAAGTAAAATTATAGAACTTTGCAAAGTGCTTTTTTCTTTTTGTCTTATAGAAGGTTCTGAGTGATTTCTGCTTCATACGAGTACAAAAAACAAGTTGGCCAGAAGGGGTGCACAATTAGTACCCATTGGAATACCGACTGTCTGTTGAAATATCAATCCTCTAAACTCAACAAATATATTGTCGATTAAAAAGTCCAGCATTTTGATAATATCATCTTCACTGTGTGGTTCTTCACAAAATAACAATTATTATAACCCAAAACAAAAAATTATATCTACGATTCACATTTGTATAGAAAAAGCTCGGTTTAATAAGATGGTGAAGTCGATCTTCAATTGGGCATGGGGAATAGTAGTGTAAAGCGTAGATAATCAAAGGTCTCAATGTTGCTGCAAAATTGCAGAGATTGTGATCTAAGATTTAGCAGTAGATCTTTAGAATTTTTAAGAATCCACATCTGATTGACACCACTAGTTGAATATATCTCATCACAATATTTTTTAAGGCCATCTTTCACTGTAAAAAGAATAGTATTCAACACTTTAGAAAGATGTTTCTTCGAACATCTTGATGATCCAGCTATGTATCGTTCTTTATACCGAGTTTTGTGAAGTTTTGGTATCCAGTATAATGACGGTAGATATTCTTCGTTTTCTTTGATGTTAATACCAAATGAAAGAAGGACAGATTTGTGATTTTGTAAAATTTCATCCTTTGTAAATGATGTTTAAGAATATGTAGGATTACCAGTTGTGCTGTTTATTCCAAGCTCTTTTGTGAGATATTGCAAATAATGGTTTTTACATACGAAGACAATATTATTGGAGGCTTTATCTGCTGGAACAACGCCATATTTGTCATGCAAAGAGGATAAAGCATCCACAACCTCCGGGTTCTTGAATGGGTTAGAAACCCTTGTGCTCATAGTACATCGTAGTTTCTGAATGCGCTTCTGAATGCATGATCGAATGGCTTTGATCCATTCAGACAAAGTGTCCAGTTCTGGTTCGTCTGGTTAGCGCTTTACCCATTTTCAAGCATAGTTCTCAACTGCATCCATCAGTAACTTGTAGTTCTTTTTCCAGTTGATGGGCTGGGGAATTCTATATTTTGGTCCCTTGGCTAACAACTCTCTTCGTTTTTTATTGGTAACGATGCCAAGGTCGCCAGTAATAACATGACCAGCTGGACTATAATTGTATTTTGACGATGCACATGAGCAATCGGGATATATACCCTACATCATTCACGAAAGAGATGACTTTAGAAATAACCGTCCTATATATATATATACCCCATCTATATACTGGAAACCTGGACTTCTTAAAATTTTTATAAAGAACGAAAAAAGGATCTTCAACCGAGTCATCCAGATGTTTGACTAAACTTTTCCCTTCTACCATCATTCTTATGTACTGTAAAATATGGTCTTGAGATACTATAAAATTATTGTGATTAGGTATATTCAACCAACGGTGTCAATCAGAAGTGTATTCTTAAAAATTCTAACGATCTACTCCAAAATCTTCAATCACTATCTTTTCAATTTTGCAGTTGAGACAAAACATTTGCTTTATTTAAGCTTTACACTATTATTCCCCATGTTCAATTGAAATATCGACTACAATATCTCATTAAACAGAGAATTGGGACAAAATGGGAAACGTATATAAAAATCGTACTGTGTGAAGAGCCACTTTGATTCACACACAACAAATGCATCGAAGATGATATGATCAAAATCCTGGATATTCTTCAACACTACTGAAAGCGTTGTTTTTGTTCTCATATAAAAAAATCATGCAGAACGTTGGCAAAGACAAAAGAAAAAGTATCTTGCAATCTTTTTAAAAATTCACTTTCAGATATATTGAAGATATCCTGTCACTGAACTACTCTCATGGCAATGAGTGCTTACATCCTTTTAGATTAAGAATACTACGAAAAGGAACGAGACCGCCATGCCAATTTACACTCAGTCGAAATGTCACCAACGGGAATAGGGCAAAATAAGTAAAAAAGGGATCATACGGCTATACTGGTATCTAAGACCGCGAAAACATGTCGCCAGTGAGTTGAGATACCAATACATTGTATCGGTCAACTTATTCGTGATGATGACCGTAAAACATATATGTGTCGATTTTAGTCGTTTTCCTTCATAACTCTGTTGGAGCAGTTTTCGTGTAACTGGTGCACCCCTGTTAATGAACTCCGTATAGTGCGAACATACACGAGCGTAATGTATTTTCTTATATATAATTCGAGGGGCCTCGGTGGCCGAGTGGTCTAAGTAGTTACTACTGTAATCACTAGCCAGTCAACACTGAGGTTGTGAGTTCGAACCCCGCTCGTGCGGGTGCACTCGACTCCAATCTTAATTGACTAGGATTGTCAGTTTTCCTATCGAAGGTCGGTGGTTTTCTCCGGGCACTCCGGCTTCCTCCACCAATAAAAACTGGCCGCCACGAAATAGCCCAAAAGCGGTGCTTAAAAGTGGCGTTAAAAACACATAAAATAAATAAATATATATAATTCGTTTCAAATTTAGCCCAACAATGTTCTTTACTCAGGTGGATTCGAACCCATGCATCTGTGACATTCGGGTAACACCGCCTGCACTGTGTCTAGCGCACCTTTGAACATTCGACCAACTAGGCTATATAGAAATATAGCTTCGATAGTCGAATAATGCCTTTCCTTGTTAGTCTTACCTTTAGGGTTCTAACACAGTCCATGATGTTAAGTGGGAAGTAGGATGGTGTGTTTTTCAACAAACAATCGGCGTTCCCATGGGAACCAACTGTTCTCCTCTTCTTGCCGACTTCTTCCTTTATTCATATGAGGCTGACTTCATACAGGAACTTCTTAGGAAGAAAGAAAAGAAGTTAGCAGATACAGTTGATTCTGCCTCATATCTAGAAATTGACAATGAGGGTCGGTTGAAAACAAAACTTTATGAAAAAAGAGATTATTTCAACTTCCCTATTGTGAACTTTCCATTTCTATGTAGCAACATTCCAGCCTGCATATGGAGTATATATCTCCTAGTTGATACGATATTCTAGGGCTTGTATTTCTTATCATGATTTTCTTGATAGAGGGTTGCTGTTCACAAGGAAGCTATTAAACCAAGAGTTCCAAGTGGTGAAGTTGAAGTTATCCCTTCGTAAATTTTACGGACGCCATCACGAGTTGGTTGACTGTTATGGAATATCCGTTTCACAGATGATAGCGGATATGTTCCAATTGTCGTAACTACAAACCCGTCCCCCTTTCCCCGAGTGTGACCTACAGAATTAGACTTATAACCGGGTTTGTACTAGCATAAGCAACACGACGGTTGCCAAATTTGGAGCAGGATCAGCTTACTCTTCCGGAGCACCTGAGATCACCCCCAGTTTTTTGTGGTGTTCGTGTTGCTAAGTCCTTAGTTTTCTATCTTGTGTTTTGTGGTTTTGACTGTCCCTTTGGTATCTTTCACCTCTCTTTTTCAGATCATCTATTTTTTTGTCTGTTGCATCCATCTTTACTGCAGAAGCTAAGGCGATATTTCTGGCCTTACAGTTTATTGCTGCTTCTGACAAATCAAAGTTTATTATATGTTCTGATTCGCTGTCATGTCTTCAAGCAATACAAAATACAAAAATTAAAAACCCGTTAATTCTAAAAATCCTTTACGTAATGAGAAATTTGAAAATTCTCGATAGAAAAATTATATTTCTATGGGTGCCAAGTAATACCGGCATTTACGGAAACACGGTTGAAGATCAGGAAGCAAAGAATGTCCTGAACGACCCAATATCTAAATGTGAAATACCATATACTGATTTTAAATATAATATAAGAGAATATGTTTTAAATATATGGAAAAATGCTTGGAGTAAAAAGAACGACAATAAATTGCATTAAATTAAACCAACTTTGTGCAAACCTTTAAACAAATTTATAAGCAAAGAAGATTAGTATGTTATGTCTAGATGCCGTATTGGTCATGTTAGAAAACACACGAGTATCTTTTAAAAACGAAATTCAACCAGTGTGTATACCTTGCGATTGCAAGTATACAAGCAAACATATTTTAATTGAATGTATAGACTTTTCCGATATCCGGAAAAAACATTTTAATGTAAATAATATGTATGATTTATTTAATAATATTCCTGTGAAACAATTGTTTCTTTTTTAAAAGGAGTTGGAATATATTCCAAAATTTGAATTTGTTGCATTAGTTTAAAATGATTTTAAGTTTTTATCATGTTATCTTATGGATGATTTTTTTATTTGTAAATAAGTATTTTCGCTTTAAACTAAAGTTTTAGTATATTGAAAGACTGTTTGTCTGTTCTAAAAAAAAACTTCTTGTTATAACATTTAAAATAGCTCTCTCCGCGATATAGACTTTTGTGCTGATGTGGCGTAAAGCAATCACCAATCAATCGATCATGTTTTGTCTGCCGTACAGGATGTTAATGTAAGAATTTGCGAATAAACATTTGTAAAGATATGTAGTAAAACAGATGAAATCATACTATATTTATAAAACAAAAATGGACAAATTGAATGTAATCATTGTCTTTCTTTTCAAATACGTGAAACAGCCATTAATAATAAAAAAAAAGCCGGAAAATCCGCTATTATTACAAAAATATCCACAATAACATACAAAATAAGAAAAACTAAAGAATATGGACAACAAAGAGAAAACAGGGATTTGAGCCTAAACCGACAAGTCTCTACCTTTAACTTGACTCTATAACTCATTGATCTTAACCCCGCGGATACCAACTTATACTATACGATGTCTATTATGTATATATAATGGTACATGCCCTGTGTGTCCGTTGTACCGATGTGTATCATATATTCATTCATATTATATATATATATAACGCAAATTTACAGATCTAACATTGTTGGGCTAAATTTGAGACGGATTATAAATATATCATGGTGTTAGCCCTGTATAACGACGACGTGTTATCCGATGGATAATGTCTGTCATAAAGTTGTCACATGTTTAGACGTAAATGATAAAATTAAAATTTGATGTGGCGGCATGGTAATTAACATTATCATCCTTTACGACAGACAAAATAGCTGATCTGAAAGTTGCACCATCTACTTGCCACTATACATCATGTACTATGTTACAACCATAGGTAAAGCCGAAGAGGAAAGGCATTACATCGACCACCGAAAGCTATATTGTTATGTAGTCTAGGTGGTCGAGTGGTCTAGTGTGCTACACACGGTGCAGGCGGTGTTGCCACGATGTTAGGGTTCGAATCCCGCTGAGGGAAGAACTAAGATTTGACAACCCAAATTTACAAATCGGATACATGACAAAAAATCATTTGTAGCTTAAACTACACAGTTGGAATAAAAGTTTAGCATATTTATTGATGTTGTATAAATTGTACGAATTTCAAGATTATTGTTTTGATTTGTTTTAAATCGTTTCTCGTCTCTCTCATTGAGTCCATCAGGTTCAAGAGTCCGTAACTGGTGCATCCAAAATCTCTCTCTTTTGTCTCCCTTGCGTGTCCCAATTTTGGTTTTTCTCAATGATTTGAAATGTGGCGTTTTCAAAATCATGCCCTTCTCTTAAATGATGTCTTGTGATTGGGCAGTTTCTTTCTTTTGTATAAAATGACAGATGGTTATTCAGTCGGATGTTGAATGGTGTTTCTGTTTCACCAACATATTGCACCTTGCAAGTTCCAAACGTTAGAACATAAATACAATTTTACGTTTTGCAATTTGATGTTATTTATTTTTTGTGACTATGCTGACGAATTGTGTTTCAATGTTGGCGACTTTGCAGCACTTACAGTTGCCTCTTCCGCATGGTTTATAACCTCCTATTTTCGATGTCTCTAATTGTTTAGATACTTTAGATGTAACTAGAATATATTTGAGGTTTTTGGGTCTGCGGTAAGCCATGACGGAAGGTGATGGAAAAATCTCTTTTATAAGAAGGATCAATTTCAATAAGACGCCAGTGTTTGTGGACAATAGATGAAAGATTTTTCAGGTCAGGATGAAAGCTGACAACGAACGGAATTTAATTTGTTTGGGCCGACTTTTCTTTGTATTCAATATAAAAATAAGGAGATGTTGTATGATTGCCAATCAGACAACTATCCACCAACGTTCAAATGATGTGGATGTAAGCACTTCATTTGTTTGTAGGTTTGTTCGGTCTTTTTCTTTTGCTTTACCGAAAGCTTCTGAAATGTTTTTGTTCTTATAACCTCTTGATTTAAGTTGCTGTATGAGTTGTCCCAAACGGTGGTTTAATTTTGATTCCGATGAGCAAATCCGCTTTCACCTGATAGCTTGGCTGTACGGAATGCTTCGAGAACAGTGTTTTGTGTGACAACTTTTCGGAGAGAGAAATTGGTGTTTGTCAGTTTTCTTGCCGAGAAAGTCGGTTGTCAGGACTCCGTTTTCTAGAGTTATGGTGGTGTCGAGAAACGCAATTTTCTCATTTGAAACTTCAGATGTGAACTTTATAGATCGATGAAAGTTATTACAAAGATCTAGAAAATCTTGTAGGTGTTCTGCGGTTTCGTTTCACTTGATGTCGATGTCATCAATATAACGGAACCAAGACAATGCTTTGTATGGCACACTAGAAATGATGCGTTCTTCGAGATTCCCCATGAAAATATTGGCAAAAGGTTCCATTTTGGTTCCCATACTGGTACCGTCAATCTGCAAGAAGCGCTGGTTGTTCAATACAAAATTGTTGTTTTCGAGCACTAGTTTCAACAACTGAACCAGACAGTCGGTTTGGGGATGTATATCCTTACGATTATTCAATTCCTTTTCACACGCGACATCTCCTTCATTCTTCGGAATATTAGTGTATAAAGAACACACATCCATCGATTCCAAAATTGTGTTGTTTGGTAAGGGATTTAATGAATCCATTTTCTTCAACTAATCTGTTGTATCTTGAATGTAGGATGGCATTGTTCTAACATGTGGTCTAAGATGGTAATCAACGAATTCAGATATTTTTTTCGGTTGATACTATCGGTCTTCCCTGAATCCGTTCTTTATGAAGTTTTTTTTACTTGCTCCCAAAAGCTATACAGGTTACATGGAAAAACGAATAAAGTCCTAAATATGCAACTTAAAACTAGTTCATATACCAAACCTTTTATCTATATTCATTGACAAATCAGGGTAATGTGAATCCTGACAGATGGGCATGTACACCTTACAATAATATACATGCATGTGTAATGATAATTTACATAGTTATACTCAATTTGTGAGTGTCGGAGAATTATGGATCTCCTTATAGGGATAATTGGTAATTCATATTATAGGGCTGTTTTCTTTTATTTGCCAGTTCCCTAGACGATTGGGTGGTGTTTTATTTCATCTATAGTTTAGTGGTCTCATGAAACTTATAAAATTATAAAGATCAACGTTAATCAATAAACTATTTAAGAGGACAAGGCCAGATGAATACCGTTAGACGGGCATGTACAATAATCCTGGTTCAAATAATGTTGACCTTTTAATTACTGTTCTTGATTGATTGATGGCATATTCGGGAAGACCTAACATTAATCAATGAAACAATGAAGTAAGGTCAAGTTCAGTAGTATCATGCCAGACGGACATCTGCCCCTTACATTAATTCTATAGACCAAATTTATTTCAAATATCAATTACAGTGAGGTAAAGGTGAGGTGAATCTTGTAATGTTCATATTACAATAACTCTTTACACCAACTATGATTTAGCTACATGTATTTCTAATAGTTTCTTGCAAGGATTTGTATGTACATGCAGTTGTCTTACTCTAAGATTCCTTCGTATTTAAATGTTGATCAATGCGTCATGAATATGAGTGAGGATCCGACCAACCCTGATGGATGTTATACTTTGCAATGATTGCTTAGACCATTTAAGTATCTTAAAAATTGAGAAACGGGCCTAATTTTGAAATTAGAACACTGCTCAATTAGGAACCATACATATGACGTCAGTTTAACCTTACAAAACTGACATATGTATACCCAAAATAAAATTACGTAATTATGCTGAAATTAAAATTTCAACTCCCTCAGTTTTAAGTTGACCTTAAGATGTTTATAGCTTTTCTTTTTATGGTCCTTTAGTTTTCATGATAATAGTTTTATACATTGTTGCTTTCCAAACTGTGAATCTTGGGCAGAACTCATGAAAGGAAAGTAACAGTTGGAGGTTTGTTTACTTCATTGTTGGTAAATTTTTGGCAGGCACAATGACCATTGGCCATTATTCTTTGCTGCTCACTCTTACTCGATGAAAATATAAACAGAATTTTTTTCACGGCCATGTCAATCAGCATGGTAAACCGAAAACCATTCTGAATTTTAGGTCCTCAATGCGCTTAAACTTTGTACTTTATTTTACCTTTTTGACTTTTTTGATTCGATCGTCACTGATGAGTCTTTTTTTAGACAAAACGCACTTCTGGCGTACAAAATTTTAATCCTGGTATCTATGATGAGTTTATCTATAATGATACCGTATATAACTACAGAAAGCCTAGAAATATATTTGTACAAACTTTGAATACAGGGTCATTTAAAGTCCTCAGACATCAACTAAAAAGGGTACTTCCTCAGGTTTGGAAAGTGCAGTCAGACCATTAACCTTTAAGGCTTGGTACTTTTAAGGCATTTAATTTTGGTTGTAGTTATGGTCACACCAATACCTAAGTTAGCGACATTCTGAGTTAGGTGACTTGTCATGAGTTTATCTGGTATGTCCAACAAGCTTAAGGTTACAAGAGCGCAGTTATTTGTAACACATTTTCCATAGGGTACCAGTGGGTATTTCATCATTTTTTTTTCTTGGAGAATAAACAAACTAGAAAAATGTGGGCAGCATTTCCCATTACTATAAATGTCTGCATTGTATTTCAGTTAAAAAAGACTAAATGGTCATGCCGCAAAAATTGACCTAAAAGCAGTTGAAAAAAAAACATCTTATTTTTGCACTTAATGGGAAAGGCAAATTCTTAATGGCTCCTTCATAATTACATTGAACATATTTTCTACACTTTGTTAAGTTTTTGCATTTTAAAACCTTTCAATTAAATATAATTCAAATCCTGTATCATCCAATCAGAAGTTTGCTGATTTTATTCAGATGGTTTTAGATTTTAAAAGATTTCATACTTTTACATTATTTTGACCCCTCTGAACATAAATATATTCCATTGTCTTTGCACAAATTGTACAGAGCAGTCTACTGGATCACGCTTGATTCTATTTTTAAATTCTTAACCTAAATTTGTTTTTATATCAAGAAATTTACTCTCTTAATTATCTGTGTAAATACTCCCTTTTACCCAATAAGGTGTGTTCCTAAGATAGGAAGCTTATATAAAAGAAAGAAAGTACCATCTTGGGGTTAAATAAAAGATGCTGAGTAAAATGTAAACAAATAATTGCGCTCTTGTAGTATTAATAACCAGTACAGATTGATGAACTAAGCATGAAATTGATGAATGATTTAAATGAGGTCAAAGTCAAGTAAAGGCTGTCCCAGAGAAATGTAAACCTTACAATAACTATGGTAAATTGTAGACTACTTCTAAACTGAACTATAATACAAAACATTACACTGATTTTCATAATCATAAGTCACAAGTCATTCATCTGTTCAAAATTTTGATTCTAAACTTTTTTTTTCTTATCTTATTGAAATATTAAGTCTAACCATTCTAACTTTTGCAATGCCACTCCCACAGTATGAGGACTATTGTTCCAGGTGACAATTAAAGAATTAGATAAGACCAGAACCAAACTAAGAACAAAGAAACCACTAAACCTGGAAATACTAAAATATATCATTTATTTTCAATGTGTGTACATCTATACAAAATAAAATAAATACATTGTAAAAACAGATACATGTACAAATATATTACATGAAGTCCATGTATATATATATAAAACTTCAAATCATTGTACTAAACTCATATATTATAAACATGAAAGACAAATCATTCAACAACAAATATTCACAATCAAATCACAAATTGAAAAAAAAAAAGGAATTCAATGTTCTTACAAATATCACCCCTTATCTTGGTGCTTTATACAGTGTTTACTTTCAGAATAACATTAATTTTAGCCTCTTATAATTTCTGAAAATTTGAAAACCTCCTGTTATCCTTATATCAATTGTCTTGACAACATGAAAATATCTATCTTCAAATATGAAACAGAAGGAGGTCATTTAAAGTTCAAAATCTCAGACAACTATTTATTTTCTTTAAAATATAACACTGTAGTGAGAATTCATACATTAAAAAAAAGATAAAGTTGAAAATGTCAGATACTTAATTTCAATATAAGTGCACACTAGATCTCCAACTAATATTGCAGTAAACAGGCCTGTTTAGTTACAGACTTTTAAGCAATTATATATTTCACCATACTTTATAAGATTAAACTTAATTACTTCAGAATTTTGACTTAAATTGTTTACCAAAAATATTAAGTTCACTGTTTGTGAAAAATGTATGTTGGACCAACAGATGATTATCATGTACAACGAAGAAATGGACCCACTTACTTAACACTATATTATGCTTGGATATAACAATAAATAGGTGAATTCTTATCACAAATGAAAGGTTTTTTTTTGCTTTAATATTATGTAACATTTGCACTTTCTTTCATTTCACAGATACATAACTTTATCACAGTTAGGCAATATGAAATTTAAGTCAAAATCAAAAAAAAATCAAAATTAGGAATATCAAAATTGAAATGGTACTAACTTACGTATACAGAACCTGTACTTTAAACACACAGGATTTATTATATTGGACAAACTATATGGTTAACAGAAAGTATAATATATTGTATTTTTCTTTAGTCTTAATAATACATAAAAAGGAATACAGTAAGTATTTTTTTCTTAAGAATGGTAATAGTTAACCTGGCAAGAAAGTTACCATTCAGATAAATACACACAATAACTTCAATCTCTAACAAAATATGTAGATAGACAAGACAACTCACGTGTAGTGCAATGTCATCACAAAATTAAATGTGTATACCTTAGAAACAAAGCAGTTATTACACAAATATTTATACACAGTACTTGTTACATGAGTGGACTTTTAACAAGATGCTTCATTGTCTTTTAATCAAACTAAAAATGCTGTTTTGAATATTGATTACTTCTTACTTTCTGTTGTGATAATGGCACTGTTTTCAATAAAGTAATCCTTGTTGTTTATAATGAGTTCTGTATCACAAATAACTAGCACTCAATAACACAATAAAATAGACAATGTTCCTGAGACAATCTTCTCTTTATTAATCTTGTATTAAATCTGAAAATAAGAAACCACAGCACATTGAAAAGACCTTTTTTCTGTCATCAAACAATACATTCTTTCTAACAGCATATATAAATAGCCCCTGGATCAATAATGTACATGTATGTTTCCTGTTAATGTGTGCATCTTTGTAATTCCCCAGATGAAACTATTTTTTCATGGTCTGAATTTGCCATATACAGATGTTTCCACCATTACGATGTATCAAAGAAAGTTAAAGAAATCATGATATGTCCTTGCTTTTCAACACACATGTGTTTTCTTACTAAAACAAACATGGCTTTGGAAAAAATAAAGTTTGAACTTTTGTCTCAATTATATTAAATTGTGTGATCTTTACTAAAACCATAACTTACTACAGAAAAATGCCATGAACAATCAGTATACAAGTTTAAGGTAGATCATAGGTATATATTTCCTCAGACAGAATTTTTTTATACTTTGCCAAAATAAAAGATTTTTCTATGCTTTTTCCAAAAATATAATAAAAAATATGGGTCACCGTGCTATTTTTCAAGCTACGGGTCGTACGAAATTGCACTAATTTGCTTAGATTGTTCATGAAAAAACACATTTTTGTGCATAAAAAGAAATCTATGAGATAGAATTTTGAAATAAAATATGAGAAGATAGGTTTTATAATATGCTTTAAGAAAATAAAAAGAAAAAATGGTGTCACCGAACTTGTTTTCTTGCTACAAGTAAAAAATTAAAATTTCCCTATCAGTCCAGTATAAATTTTTTACTAACAGAGTTATCTCCCCTTAAATGGCCAATTTGAAAAAATGATTCTAAAAAAACAAATATTTGGTATTTATTTAAACATTTTGAATACTGCAATAAATCACCAAGTTTTCTTTCATTAAATAAACAGTCTAACCTATAAATTGCCTATCTGTCTCTAAATTTGCAGATTTGGGCAAAGATCTAGACCGATTGTGTACTACGATTGTACATTCCAAGATGGCGGTATACCATGAATCTACCTTAACTAAAATACATAATCCAAGGTAAATTAAAAAAAGGAGGAAGTCCATAAAAACTGACAAAATCAAACGATAGACTTTATCAACCAAAGGAACTAATGCAAAACAACTGTCACATTCCTTCTTGGTACAGGCATTTTCTGAGGAAAATGGTGGGTAAAACCTAGTTTTATTGCTAGCTAAACCTCCCACTTATATGACAGTTGTTTATTTTATAACAATGTAATTATTGTTTTTTAATTATGCTAGCTTTTTACAAATTTAAACAAACTTAACATTACTAAAAAAAGTCACAACCTATCAACTAACAATTTTATAATGTCAAACTATTATGGTATTACAGTAGGACAAGAAGGTGACCTGACAAGACAAGTTTTCACTTAATAGAGGTGACCTTCATAGTAGGTTTGACTGTAACTACCATCTTTAGGTGTGTATAGTACGCTGCTTTTTACCCTGGGAATGATTTCTGAAAAGAGGGGTGCGTATTATGTATGGCTTCACAGTTCTTTAGACTTTTTTTCAGGTTGAATTCTGACCAAGAAACCAGATGGTCTGGAGAAAATATTTTCATAGCATAAACTTGATTGTTTTTATGTTTTACATGTATATTTGTACATTCTTTTATCTGATTTGTAAAGTTATATGCAAATAAAAATTATTGAAATGCTTTAGCAGTTGTTTTCGCGTTTTCTTGTGTTCTCCGTTGCCACCCGGAAGATGCATAAATTTTGTTCATATCCAAATTAGAGATGAAGGATTCTGTCAATGGTCAAATTAGTGTAGGTGTTTCTTGAGTTTATTACTTACTTTGTATATGTGTTCTAAAAAGGAATACATAAGGTAAATGTATGAAAATTGAATAAAACACACCTGTTTGATGATAGCAACCGCCATAGTTTTTTTTACTTTCGTAGTATCAGGTGATCACATGTCATGTGACTTTAAACGTTTTAAAGTTGAATAAAGTGATGATTTTAAACACCTTTTCACTTTGAAACATTTTTTAAAATAAACTGTTGACACAGAGATATGTCTCGCCTGTCAGCATAAAATTCAGAAAAAAGAAAATTTGATGGACAGCAACATATATAGAATAACTAATCAAAGAATTGAAATATAGAAAAATATTCAACAAGTGACCAAACAACACATTAATTCACGAATGCTTGTAGCACATGAGTTAATTTTCAGTGTTGTTCGGTCACGAGTTGATTATTTTTCGATATTTGAATTCTTTTATTAGTTATTCTTTCTATTCCATTGACAATGGGCTTTTTAATAAAATTAAAGTAGAAAATGTAAGGAACTATATCTTTTTCTACACATTCACAATTTGCTTTGATGCAACGTCATCAACAACGTCTTGACAACACAAATTGTTGTATGATACCAGGGGAGTTGTGAAATTATCGGTTTTTATTTCACTGGGAAATCATGGTAATTCATTGCAACCAATGAAATAATGCTAATTAATTCAAAGTCACTGGACCAACTAGTGGGTAGGGCCTGGAAATGGTTGACAAACTGAGATGTACAGACAGCAATGTAACTTTATAGAGATAATAGTGTCTATTGTAAGTAAACTAACTTAATCAGAAAACTTAAACATTGAAATTTGTTAATTGATTGAATGTCACTGGACCATGACCTAGGGGGTAGGGCCTTGAAATAGTCATCAAACTGTAATGTACTGATAGTAATGCAAATTTATAGAAAATATCATTGATCTATCTCAAGTAGTTCATATCAAACTAACTTAAGCAGAAAACTTAACAATTGTTGACGCCGTCTCCCTTTCCATGACAAAAAGGCCAGACAAAAACCTTCATACAAATCATAATTGCAGACATGTCAATGCCATCTTGTAAACTGAATGAATTTGATTAGGGAACAAAACTAATCTGTCAATTGATTTGTTTTGACAACGATTCAACTTCCTAATTGATATTCAATAAGGGTGTGATAATCATGATTAAACGATTCAATGAGTACCAACAAACAAAAAATAAAAATTAGCAGAGATTAATATTTATTTCAGCACTAATTAATCAACATAAATATTACAATTTATGTATTTATTGTGTAGTTTAAGAATATACATATAGATTCCGTATTCTGTACAAGATTCACCGACTGCCATTTGCATTTAAACAACTTCCCGATTTAACACTTCCTATAGTTCTCAAACACATTCATGGAAATAATAAAGAATCAAATATCGTTTGCTAAATTATTTATTCTGCAACAATATTTTCATTATCCTGTAATAAACCAGGACTGGGGTTCAATTTGTCTCTTAAAAACCTCACTTTTCAATGGACGCACTTTACCGAGTTTCAAGTTGGGATTTTTCCAGAAAGTCCCTGTATGTTAATATGCACAAGAAGAAACTTTTTTTCTCATGTTTCAAGGGCGAAACTGGGGGCGCATACTTAGCATGAGTGCATTTTATACACACAGAAAGACAGTAATTCTAAGGAATTAAATCTGATAAGAGCACAAACATCTTTTAGTACTTACATTGTTTTCTTGTATCCATATATTGTCTGTAACTGTAAATAAACAAATCTCAAGGTTAAACTAAATGACATAGTGTTGTAAAGTCTAAAAAATAACTTGTGACATAGGTCTAAGGGGAGATAATTAAACTAGATATTGATAAAAAAAACAACACGTTTTACACAGTTAAGTGGTATAACATGTAAAAAAAAAGAGTGATATTCTAATTTGTCTTTCTATTTTATGAAAATATTTTTATCAAAACAAAAATGAGTGTCTTGAAAAAAATTGTTGACTTATCAACAACATCTTTTGTTTATTTACAAGTGAAAGATAATGTGTATAGGATATTCCTGAACTTAAGTTTCTACATAAATAAGAAAAATTAAACAATAAATCTAAAGATTCCTGCAATGATGCTGATTAAAGATATATACAATAAAATTGAAATGGAATGAAATGGCACAAATATTTCATTCTTTTTTATATAGAAAAAAACATAATGAGGTATATAATAAATTAAATTATTACTCTGATATACCACATCAAAGTACAAAGTCCTACATACCGGTAGTAAACACCCCTGCTTAATGCAACACATTCCTACACATGATACATCTTTCTAAACAGGTGTATCTTCTATTTTTCAAAGCATATCATAACTAACTACAACTTTAAACATTTGAATACCTTTAATGAAATCTAACTGATGTTTATTTCCATTGCTAGTCAACTGCAATGGAGCTATTCATTCTCATCATTTTGAAGGCTTTTTTTGTTAGCATGCACAATCACTATCAAATTAAAAAACTTTTTTAATAGCATTTTAAAACAGTGTCTCCTGCACATTTTTTTTACATGACAGGTGCAAAATGAACAAGATCTCATATAATGCCCAGAAAACCAAAAAATCACTTATATTGGAGTGTAGGTGATTCCCTATGTTTCTGACTACTCAACATCTACACTAACATATAATCTTTGTAATAACATTAACGTTACCAATTTTACTACAGCAGATGCAGATTTCGACAATTAATATCTCTTCAGTGATGCTTGAGGTCAAAATATTTGAAAATCCAAAGCTTATTAAAAAGATGAAGAGCTATAAATTATTATGTGACTTGCCAGTCAATTTTATACTTACTTTCTATAGAAAATGGCCACTAATATAATAAGGACCAAGACAATTATAAACATACAAATAGCAAAGGCTACCAATATCCACCAATAGGCATCATACGTGGATTTCCTGGTGGGAGGGTCACAGGGCTGAAAAAGAAAAAATATAACACTCCCAAATCAATTTTCTTTGTAATTTGCAAGACTATGAATTAAAGTGATTAATGATGATACAAAGTGTGTTAAAGAAAGAGACAAAACAATCACATGCAACTGATTTTTACAGGTTGTTCTTATGTTGTGCTGTTACACTGCTGGTCCAGGTCAGGGCTCGTAAACATATTTACCCCCACCCTCACCCCCCACATTCTTTAGGTTTATGGTTGATTCATGTCTGTCATATTTGTTTCTTGTAAATTGCTTTGTTATAATTTAGTTTTCTCATTTGAATTGTTTCACATTTTTCATGTCAGGGCTTTTTATAGCCTACAATACCATATGGGTTTTTCTCATTGTTGAAGGCTGTACAGTGGCCTATAATTGCTTACTACCACTTCATCTTAACTCTGGTTGATAGTTGTCTTGTAACTTAACACATATATTTCTTGTATTTGTCTTTTAATCACTGAGCAATATTTAAGTCATAAATTGATTCGATTTTTGCTGTAAAATGGCCTAAAATCATAAATATTTTTATGATATTAAAATCTTCATTCTTCTCTTTATGTGTTCTTGAGTAGGGATATTGTATTTAAGTTTGGTATCATTTGATAAATAAAAAGTTTAAAGTAGCAAAGATATATAAATAAATTTGGTATTTTGCAGTTAGGTATATTATAACAAATAATTTGTGGCACTATTGGTGAAATGGCATCTTCAGTCAATGTGAACTGTCATTTAGCCGTCTGTGCCACATATTATTTATCATATAAATCGATAGATAAAAAAAAATGTGTGGACTCCAGGACAAAGAGTACAGTGGAATGGATGGTAGATGAATTAATGTACACTCACCCCTGCATCACCCACTTTAAACTGAGATAAGATATCTGTATATGGTGATGATGATATTTCAGCTGTTCCTTGCTGTGAGTCTAATACTCTGTCATTCTTAATTACCACAAAACATATATCTGTCCTGAAACATTCAAATAGTATGGTCATAAAGGTATGAAAACAAATTTAAATGATCTTAAGAGACTGTAACATGATTTTGTGAGTTTTCTTATGAATTGTTTATTTTTTAATCAGTCGTTCACTTCAATTTTATTGAACCATCTAAAACATTTATTGACTTGATATTGAAGCTAAATCTGCTTCAAACTGGACAAAATGTTCAGACAATTTAATAAATCTCATTCAATTCGATGAGGCCCCATATAAAGCCTGTTGAGTACTTACTGTGCATGAACTGTCTCACCAGACAGTGTGGTATGATACTGGATCTTAGTTCTCTGTTGAGTACTTACTGTGAATGAACTGTCTCACCAGACAGTGTGGTATGATACTGGATCTTAGTTCTCTGTTGAGTACTTACTGTGCATGAACTGTCTCACCAGACAGTGTGGTATGATACTGGATCTTAGTTCTCTGTTGAGTACTTACTGTGCATGAACTGTCTCACCAGACAGTGTGGTGTGATACTGGATCTTAGTTCTCTGTTGAGTACTTACTGTGCATGAACTGTCTCACCAGACAGTGTGGTATGATACTGGATCTTAGTTCTCTGTTGAGTACTTACTGTGCATGAACTGTCTCACCAGACAGTGTGGTGTGATACTGGATCTTAGTTCTTTGAATATGGAATGAATTACCACCTCTCGCACTTAATTCACTGAAATATATATATATAAGTACCTTTATTTCAATCGAAAAAATTATGTCATTACTTTTAACAGAAAAGACAATATTCATGAAATTAAATAAATGAAATTAACAATCCTCGGTTCACAAAAAACTTTCTGGTTTGTATCTTAACACACAATTCTAATGATACCTAAAAATGAATCATTTCCAATCTAATATATGAAATGACAAAAGAAGGTAAAAATTTTTCAATGCTATTCATTGCAAAAAGGGGATTTGTAAATCAACAATAACAGCCATTCCTACTCTCTTGCAAAATATACAAATTATTTAGTATAAAATCTAACAGAAAAATGTGATTTAAAACAAAGAATTCAACAATTTTTTAAACCTAGAAAATTGTTCTTAACAAATAAAAACACTTCATGCTTTATGTATCAAATGTTAAGTAGACTATCATTGTATATACTGAGAAGATTTTTGCTGTAGCACTAGGGTCTGACAGATCATTGGTTCTTCCTACCAATCTTACTTGGCTGGCTTCATTTGCAACAAATATCTGTAATTAATAAAAGTCAGTTTGTCAATGAAAAGCCAATACATGAAATATGATTCTAAATATAACAAGAAAATGTTAGCAAACCTAAAAGTTAATGCCCCTTGCTTTCATATGTATTTATGTTTTCTAGATTTGCTTACTTCCAAAATCATGTAATCTTCCAACAATAGAAAGTGGCTTATGTAATATATGTCATGCTCAAAATCTGCATAGTCTAGACAAGATGTGATTTAAAAGAGACTACCAATTACCAGCTTTCAAGAACAAATTTATAAAAGTTTAAAAACATAAAGATGAATCATTTCTGTATAAAACAACACATAACTGGAAGGTACACTGTGATTCAGATATTTAAAAAAAAAATATTTTAGGGATAATGTATTTTGTAGGATGAGAATGAAAAGCATGAAATTAAAATAAAAATAATTTTGCTCCTGATATAAGACTTCTCACAAGTTTCTGCACTATGTACAGTTCAGTAAAGAAGATTTAAATGTAAATATTTACACATTGTTTCATATCAAATAGGATCAACTTAATACAAAATTAATTCTATAGATTACTTCATATGATATGTGGTTTTCTCATTATTGAAACCTGTATTTTAGCTGTAGTTGTTTTACACCCTTGACATTTGGTCTAGTTGTCTTATTGACAATCATACCACATCTCCTTTTTTTGTATTCAAATATTTTGAAGTAATTCCAAATCAAGGGGTACAAAATACCTTAATTTGTGTAGATTGCATTTTTGTAGAATCTAACTGATCCTCTGCTTTGACATTCAACAAGAAATGACCATCAGTGAAAGCAATATATGCTGGCATTCCAACTCTGATCATGCCTGTCTCAGGATTAACACTGAAAGCTCCATCTATTGGTAAATTTCTTCCCAAACTCGGGAATATTGTAGAAGTAACTGTGAAACGTATTTTGTTGTACAGGTCAGAATCACGGTCTACAGCTCGTAAATGTATTACATCATCCTGTGTAGGAAACTTCAAAACAGCTGAAATGTAAAATTGGAATTCCTGTTCAATGATTAAAAACACTTATAATTCATTAATTGTTACTTTCAATACTATTGGCTATAATTGTGGTGGCTAGTTTTTATTGGTGGAGGAGGCTGGAGTGCCAGGAGATAATCACAGACATTTGGAAGGTAAACTGGCAATCCTAGTCAATTAAGATTGGGACTCAGTGTTGAAAATCATGTATGAAATATATTCTTTATAAGTTTATCATTATTATAAAAGTTTCTTTTTAAGCTCAGACCATGTTTCAAAGGAGTTTTATTTTTTAAGCTCAGACCCTGTTTCAAAGGAGTTTTATTTTTTAAGCTTAGAATATGTTTAAAAGGAGTTTTATTTTTTTAAGCTCAGACCATGTTTCAAAAGAGTTTTTTTCTTAAGTTCAGGCCATGTTTTATAAGTTTTCTTTTTTATGTATTGGCAAAGTAAGGAGCCTGGTAATTGATATCCAGTACTGTGACCCTCAAATAACCTTTATGACTATCACATGACCTACCTGTTGTATTGGTATCTTTATTGTTGAAATAAGGTGCCTGGTCATTGATATCCAGTACTGTGACCCTCAAATAAAGATACTGGTCTGTATTTACATAGTTCCAGTTAACATTCTCTATCTGTCTCTTCCTACGACCATTGTAATATGGCTCAGCTTTGATACAGAGAATGAAATGATCAATTATCGTTGGCCAATTCCTCTCCCGGTCAATTGTGTTGTTGTATGTGGTCACCTGACCTGATAGCTCATCAACATGGAAATACAAAGATGGATTTCGATAACCTGAAATTTGCACAACAAATATAATGTATATGTACATTTCCTTCCAAGTAAGATGAATGATTAAATACAATACTTTAATACATGAGGATCAGGATCTGCTTACACTACCTGACCACCTGAGATCACCCCCAGTTTTCGGTAGGTTGTGTGTTGCTCAGTCTCTAGTTTTCTATGTTGTGTTTTGTGTACTTTTGTTTGTCTGTTTGTCCTTTTCCTTTTTTAGCCATGGTGTTGTCAGTTTATTTTTGACTTACCGGTATGAATTTGAATGTCCCTTTGGTATCTTTCGCCTCTCTTTCTAAAAGTTGAACTGATGACCTTTTCAGGCCCTAGTTTTAAGGAATAATATACATCAAAGGTGAAAGCAGAGGACCTTCTTCATATACACAGTTAATCATAATGTATAAAGTTATATCAAATTTGTATCTGAAGACATTGTAGGGTGGTTTATTGCAACTGTCTTAGGCGCAATCACACTATAACATTTTATGGCTGCACTGGGTTATGACCAAGGTCTGTGGTACAAGGAAAAAGCTGTAGTATTGGTGACCAATTTCACCTCAGGTATAAGAAACACTCAGGTACCAAAAATCAAACAGGTATCACTATACACTCACTTTCATGGGGAAAATTAAATGAAAATAAAACTTTTTCTGTAATCTCTTAAAGTGGTTCAGATCACCATTATAGAAAAAAAGAACACTAGCAAAAAATCAGCTGTTTAAAAATGCTTTTAAAACAGAATCAATTATGTGCAAGTGAGTGGGTAACTATAATCTGTTGATATATTTGTTAAACCTATGATTCTTCACAATATGTTTTAAAAATATTGGTGGTCAATGGACATAGATATAAGAAGATGTGGTATGAGTGCCAATGAGACAACTCTCCATCCAAGTCAAAATTTATAAAAGTAAACCATTATAGGTCAAAGTACAGTCTTCAACAAGGAGCCATGGCTCACACCGAACAGCAAGCTATAAAGGGCCCTAAAATTACTAGTGTAAAACCATTCAAACAGGAAAACCAACAGTCTAATCTATATAAAAAAACGAGAAATGAGAAACACTTATGAACCACATCAACAAACGACAACTACTGAACATCAGATTCCTGACTTAGGACAGGTGCAAACAAATGCAGCGGGTTTAAACGTTTTAATGGTACCAAACCTTCACCCTTATCTGAAACAATAGTGAAACATAACAACATAGAAAGACACACTTTAAAATATCAATTGAAATGACTTAACTCAATCAAATGACATATTAACACCAGTGAACATACACTGAACAAATAAATTTGATCTATGATACAATGTAAATACAAATAAATAAACTAAGGGAAGAATAATTAAAGTAACATGTTATACCGCTGTGAAATGTTACACAATTTAAGAAAAACAATATGCTTGAACAAATATATCAGCCATTTGCAATTACTTTAAACACAGGTAAATGAAAATAATTTTGTTGTTAGGTATACGTGTACAGTACAAATGGAGAAAGGAAATATGCTCATATCTAATTAAAACCAAAGTGCCTAACATTGACGCTTTTAGCAATTCCAATAATAGATTGAAATCTTTGGATTCATCACAGTGACTATAAAATCTAACATTTGAGCTTCTATGAATTCAGAAATGCGATATTGTTATTATAATGAAAATTGCGACGGAATAGGTTTTGCAACACAAAAAAAAGTTCACATTTTAAATTTTAACAGCATTATTTGTTTGCAGCATTTCCTGAATTCTTAATTTTTAATCTCACATTTGTTTCCGTTGATCAACAATCACAATAATAATATATATATATTAATTTTTAGACTCAAAGAATTAAAAAATGAAAGAACCTTAGTGAGCACGCTCACATACCCCACGTCCCCACATTGTCATTGGAGAAATAAAATAAGTGTAAAAAAAAAATTGTATCAGAAAAAAAAATTTGAATCATAATTTCCTGTCAATATGCACATCTACATAGTATGTCCTTATTATCTACACAGTTTCATGAAATTCTGTTGTGTGGTTTCAGAGGAGTTACGATGACAAACTGTTGCAGAAGTACATTGAAGCAAATAAGTTCAAAGGGGCGTAACTCCTGGAAAAAAAATTGAATCGTAATTTCCTGTCGATATGCACATCTACGTAGTATGTCCTTATTATCTGAAAAGGTTTCATGAAATTCTGTTGTGTGGTTTGAGAGGAGTTGCGATGACAAAAGGTTGCAGTAGTATATTGGGCAAATAAGTTCAAAGGGGCTTAACTCCTGGAAAAAAAATTGAATCATAATTTCCTGTCGATATGCACATCTACGTAGTATGTCCTTATTATCTGAAAAGGTTTCATGAAATTCTGTTGTGTGGTTTGAGAGGAGTTGCGATGACAAAAGGTTGCAGAAGTATATTGGGCAAATAAGTTCAAAGGGGCGTAACTCCTAGAAAAATAATTGAATCGTAATTTCCTGTCGATATGCACATCTACGTAGTATGTCCTTATTATCTGAAAAGGTTTCATGAAATTCTGTTGTGTGGTTTGAGAGGAGTTGCGATGACAAACTGTTGCAGTAGTACATTAAAGTAAATAAGTTCAAAGGGGCGTAACTCCTAGAAAAAGAATTGAATCGTAATTTCCTGTCGATATGCACAACTACATAGTATGTCCTTATTATCTAAAAAGGTTTCATGAAATTCTGTTGTGTGGTTTGAGAGGAGATGCGATGACAAGAAACAGGACTGACGGACGGGTCAAAAACATTATACCCTCCGCAACTCGTTGCATGGGGTATAATAAACTAACACAGTGTTTTCCTCTTTTCCATAGTATAGAAATGGGTGAAAACAGGTCCTTATATCATTCCCAAGCTTTTATTGTTTTCTTTTTAACAGGAGGTAAAGTTGGGAGTATTTGCATCATACTTGTATATAAAGGCACTGTACAGTGAGTAATAGTCTTAGGAAGAATATAAGAATGTGGGAACAGGTCTAATCATAAAATAACCGGTGAAAGGTTAATTTTTGTGCAACAGGTTTTCTAACTTTTGTTTTGTGTTTTTGTGTTAGAGAGTCTTTTCTCACATCCTTCAAGCGTATAGACAAAAATGCACTGTTCAAGCCTTGAAATTAATTTACATTCATCATGAATTGACTTATTTATAATCCTTACATGCACAAAGCCTCCTTTACCAAACTGTATTACATCTTACAAAGTTTACCCGAATTATATGCCCTATACATACGTTATTTCCTGCCAAGTTATACAACATATATCTCGATGTGCCCAATAATTGTCTTAATGTTTGTATTGTTTTTGCATGCTTGGGTGTAATTGTTGGGCTAAATTATGACAGTAAATGATTCATTTCTTTGTCAGATTTATTTTATTAAAACTACTCCATGGTTTTGTTCTTAAAATTCACAGTTGTGGGGAGATTGTGAACTTGCAAAGAATTCCGCTCAAACTGGTGCTAGAGGCTGCCTTAAACTTGCAGTGAAGTGAGTTTTTTTGCTCCGTGTTGAAGGCCTCACTTTGACTTTGAGATGAAGAACAGCAATAAAAACACTGTTCCTTTGCTTTTTGTATTTTGCTGTGCATGTACTGATTTTGTTTCATGGATGGATACCCTATACCCTTTCTTTTCTATTCTATCCTACTTACAGTGTGTGAAGTTAGGTGGATTTACATCAAACTTGTATCTGAAGGCATTGAATAGTGGATTACTGTCCTTGTCACAGGCCTTAGCTGTAAACACCAATGTCCCTGGTGGTGACTGTTCAACAACTGTGGCTGGTTCTGGTGGGGGATCTGCATACTGAAGTAATTATTACATATTCAAGTCTTAAATTATATTTACATATAATTTATATATGCTTTGTATTCAAATTTGTCTGAAATTAAAATAATTCTTATCTTGTCTTTTTCTACCATAGTGGCTGGGTCATAATAAATATCATTCAATACCATCTAAGCTTACTGAAAATTCAGAATGTTTAAATTCTTGAATTAAAAATACCAATCTTGAACAACCTACAATGATTAGAGATTATCAAATTTGTGATTTTTGTACATGATGTAGCAGAATATTACTAGGAATTTTTTTTTATGCAAATTTGTATACAATTAAGTTTTGTAATGTTCAACTTCAGCCTGACATATTTTTCAAATTTTAATAAATTTTTTAATTTCGAAATTTCTATTACACATATATGTCAATGGCGATCCAAAACTATGTGGCTACATGTTAGGAAAATAAATATGATTTTCTGCTGAAGGTTTTTTGATAAAAGATAAAAATTTTGAGAACAGGATAATGTTGTAAATTGTAATGATTTTTTTTTATCTTACCTGTCTATCAGGACAATTTTTAAAGGATGGACTCTCGTCATCCACATCAGTTAATCTTATGGTCAGTTTACGTGAACTCCTCAATGTAGAATTCAGAGTATCTTCAGCCACAATAATCAACTGTCATAAGAGAATAACACATTTTTTTAAACCAACTGCAGTTAATGTGTAAAAATTCTGTAATCTAAGAAAGACATAGGTGCAGTTGGGGGTCTTCTTGGACCCTAATATTATAGTAAGATAGCTCGGATGTCTTCCGTCATCTTGGATTATAAAATAGCAGAAATCAAAGCACCAAGGGCGCTATAGGCAGTTAATTAAAAAAACCCAAGGCAAACGTGGCAGAAGCTTAAGTTAAGATGAATATTATGGAAGAAATGGTTTAATTATTTATCTCAGCTATTTCAAGTTAAAAAAATGTTTGTACCTTAATGTTTCCACTATCCAATCCTACTATTTTCAAAAGTTATTTCTAATTTATCTTAAATACGTTTCCTTCAAAATGAGCCTTAAATGAACATTTTTATGGGCCCAGAAATAACTCAAAAAATAATTAAAGTAAATTCAACCTAGACTTATGTCATGCATCAATTAAATTCTATAATAAACAAGAAATAATTGTAACAGGATACTGCTACAAAGTCTCCCAAACAAAGCTCCTATAATTTGTCATTCCCATGGTCGCCTGACATTGGGCCAAGTCCAGTACAAATTGGTTTGGTCAAGTAAAGTGATATGCATATGTGACGCCTAGGAGATTGACCCTGTATGTCATTCAAACATTCTTGAGTTGACGAACAGGAATATATATGGTTTAGGGGTGGGGATCTCGACCGTTTTCAAGTTCTCAAAAGGTGGGGGTTGATCAAACAGGAGGGAGTGGGGTTGACTCCCGTGGACTCCCCCTATATTTCATTTTATTTGTTTTATTGTACCATACAAGAATATGTATGGTTTAGGGGTGGGGATCTCGACCATTAACAAGTTCTCAAACAGGAGGGGGTGGGGTTGACCCCCTGTGGACTCCCCCTATATTTCATTTTATTTGTTTTATTGTACCATACAAGACTATGTATGGTTTAGGGGTGGGGATCTCAACTGTTAACAAGTTCTTAACAGAAGGGGGTGGGGTTGACCCCCAGGGACTCCCCTATATTTCATTTGATTTGTTATATTGTCCCATACATGAATATATATGGTTTAGGGGTGGGGATCTCGACCATTTACAAGTTCTCAAACAGGAGGGGTGGGGTAACACCTGGGACTCCCCCAAATTATTTTCATTTGATTTGTTTTATTGTCCCATACAAGTATATATATGGTTTAGGGGTGGGGATCACGACCGTTTACAAGATAAAAACACATTTTCAAATTGAAGGGGGTTGGATGACCCCCAGGGACTCACCCTATATTTTATTTGATTTATTCTATTGTCCTGTTATCATTACTGAAGATCGCGTGTGTCTATCACTTACTGTTTTCAAGTAATAGTCATTTGAAAATTGAAAAAAATAAAATCCCATAGGGTTCTTTAGTAAACCCCTCCCTTATTTAGGCCCCTCAAAATACCCTTAAATAGACCCCAATGCACAAACGAACGATTGATAACTCCGCTAGACATGTTAGTCTAACATTTAATGAAACCCTAAGTAAATCTGACATGCGGTCCAAGTTGTCTTCTAAGATGGTCCGATTGGACTCGGTCCAACTTGTCTCGGGGACGAGTTGTCCACATTTCTTAAAACATCCCATCAACGTCGATTTTTCAGATCTTTTTCATTCCTAAAAACAACATTCATAAAAATAACAACAACTGCCAAGGTCAGTGATTAACGGGATTATATAATAAAAGAAAGGAATTTAAATGTGCATACATTTAATTGAAATAAGCAAAATAAGGCCACAATTAAAAATATTTCAGTTTGCCCAAACCTGACCCATGATGACTGGGTGTGGGTAGGTAGGTAGGCAAATTTTTTTTTTTTTTTTTTATCAGAATTTGCATGAAAATATTAAAACAGTATATCTTTTTTTTCCGTCAAACCTTTGTAGAGACAATCAAAAGCCATGAATTTAAAACCTCTATAAATTAGTCTATTATATACGAGATGTTTATAACCCTGACAATTGCTAAATGTGTGAAAGGGCTGGAGGAATAATGAAGTGATTTTCAACAGTTACATCAAAACGATGTTAGTGTAAAAAAAATATCAGCTGATTATGTAATGATTAAATTTGTTTGCAGTTTTTAAATCCTATATCTATTCAAATAGATTAAATGTCCTAAAATATTTATATGAATTATTATCTACCATCCATAGTTTGTGTCTTGTTTTGTTTTGAAAACAAATTTATATTTTACACTATCACACAGGTAAACTAATTTGGCTATAAATAGATCAAAGCATGTTCTGTAGAATCTCCAAACTAAAATCGTATTTGTTATAATTTTATTTCTTTAAATAATCAAGTTTAAATTTTGAAAATAATCATTATTGATAAAATATAATTGCATAAAGTTAACGTTTTCTGAAGACTATTTATTTTTAGGTCATGGTTCTAGAGGTTTCTCATAAATTTGTATTAAATCCAATATGGTGTCCATAACATGCGTTTACTTTTGCACATGTGAAAAATATTTCTGACAAAAGTCAGATTTCTCTTGTCAAAAGGGATTTATATTTATATTGCAATAAATTATTCAGAAGGAGTAACATTCAGTTAACATTATATTTCTGATTCTGTGAGCAATTATAGTAGTTTTATCAAATTCTCCCAAACAGCAACGTACTGATCTTGTCAACTGAGACTTGTAAATTTGAACTATTTGAATAAAAGGGCATCTAATTCACATGATAAAGGAAGATTATAATTAAACACAACAATTTATCAAGAAATAGTTGCTTTTTATTCAGTAAAAACAAAATCTTCTTACAAGATTGTAAATTCGCAACTTTCGGATCTATTTCCTGTCAGAATAACATTGAAAATATTCGATTGCACATGGTTTTGAACAAATCTACCTGAATATTCTTATCCGATTTGCTGATATGTATTCTTTATCCGATATTCGATTACACGATGAAATTAACATTGAGCATATAGGTAAGAGTTTGGTAGTACAGACGACGACAGCGTAAAAAAACTGTGCCATTTCACATGTTTTACTTCTTTACGTTCGTTAAATCAGAAGATAAAAACAGAGAACATCGAATATCGATTAACTGCGTCTCTTACATGCTTTCTTTTAATCTTATTCACAGTTACTTTCAAACGCAAAGACGACAAACATTAAGTTGTTAACGATGACGGAGCGGACACGAAAAATATCTGAAAAAAAAAAAAAAAATTCTTCGAAAAAACGGCCCAAAAAAAATTTGAGTCGGCGGGTTTTTTTTGGGTCGGTAGCGTTTGGGCAAACATACAATCTTTTCATTTTGGCCTAATCACAATCTTCTTAAACGAAAAGAACATCATTAACAAAACTTACTTTAAAACATCAGAATACTTACCTTACGTTTCGTATAAGTTAAAATTACCGCCAACTTAGACTACTACATATAACTTTATTTCCTCTATTTGGTGTACATCAACAATATTCCTGCGCCTTTGGCCATTTGGGAAATGTAAACGACTTGCAATTAGAGATTTTCGGCGATGAAATATTTCATACAATTGTTCTTTGACATCTTAGCCAAAAGCACATGGGATGATAAACTACGTGCAACAGATTTATATTGAGCACTACTTCCTATGTGCAACTTCAAAAGTTTTGGGTAGTTCTATTGAGCACTACGATCATTTAAGTTTTTCTAGTCATATTTTTTGTATTCCAGAATTGAAAGTATGAAAAGTGCCCAATTAGTTATTAATAACATATTAGCCAGCTAGATAATAACAATAGCACTTTTTACACCATTTAGTGGGAAGAACACAAATCTAGGGTGGTAGCATAAGGCAGCTTAACTGCCTAAAAAATCAGTCTAGATCTTTAATGAAATGTGCAAATTTTGAGAGAAGAATGTCATTCATTTGTTAGACTTTTCCATCTGAATGAAGAAAATTATGTGTTTTTTTACAAATACAGATTATTTTTGTTTGATTCAATTTTTTCAACTTTTCCATATAAGGCCTTGGGGAGATATTTTAGATAATATAACTTTATATAAAAATACTGGCATTGTTATGAATTTAACCATTTTGATTAGAAGCAAGAAAATGAGTCCTGTGACCCTATTTTTTCTTTTTATACTTTGAAAGTCCATTATAAGAGATATCTTCTCATATTTTATCTTAACATTCTATGGTTTAGTTTTCTTTCTATCACACACAATGAATAACCTATACAAAATCTGACAATATTGCACAGCCTGTAGCTTGAAAAAAAGCCATGTGACCCATACTTTTTATTATATATTTGAGATAGCCATGATATAAACTTCATTTTGGCAAATTATTAAAAAAAATCTTAATTTAGACCCCCCATCTACCTTAGTCCAATAACTAATGGTGGTTAAACTGAATATAGATATAAGAAGATGTGGTATGAGTGCCAATGAGACAACTCTCCATCCAAGTCAAAATTTATAAATGTAAACCATTATAAGTCAAAGTACGGTCTTCAACACGGAGCCTAGGCTCACACCGAACAGTAAGCTATAAAGGGCCCCAAAAATTACTAGTGTAAAACCATTCAAACGATATCAATGTTTTCAAGAGGGAGGGGGTTTATTCATACAAATGGAAAGGTAGAAAGCAAGCTGGATTTACAAGAAAAAATCTGACAAGTTTCATGTACCAGCATATCAAATATTGCTGGGATTTCTTGATTTGGAACCTTTACAAAACTCACATCATAGATCTCTCTGAATTCTCGATCAGGAACTTTTTCCAGTTTGATTTCA
The DNA here is from genome assembly GCA_017311375.1 of Mytilus coruscus. NCBI lineage: Eukaryota > Metazoa > Mollusca > Bivalvia > Mytilida > Mytilidae > Mytilus > Mytilus coruscus. Next base: position 91,412,942 of record CM029602.1, read on the forward strand.
CAAGTTTGTCTGTTGATGGAGAACAATGATGCTATGGCTGGGTCAGAACTGGACACAAAACTGTAATCAATGGATGCTCCATTAGTGACCGCAGTAGCTTTACATGTGTAAATAACTGTTCCATTGTCTTGACCCTGTAATAATATCATGGAATAATTAGTATATTACAATTAACAGACTTTAAGTAAATTTATACATGTATAATTTTGTTTTAACCATATACATTATGCTAAAAATTACTTCAAGTTGTTTCATTGAAAAACAAACAGTATCCAGGGGAGGTTCTTTGATAATTGTGTGCCCTTGTTAGAACTTCAAGCAATATATAAGAAATTTTGAAGAATGTGCTTTCAAAGGGTTTCATTAGTGAGATAAATCAAACTTAAAAAAACTTTGTTATTACCAGGTCCATCTTGTTCAAACATTTTGCTCTATAAGTTAATAAAATAAAGAGTTTGGATCATTTAATCATCCTCTTACAACACATGTTCACAGACTCTTCAAGATGTACCAGGAAATTCAGTGACTTATTCACAGGGCCAACTGCTGTAGGTCAAGTAATTTGCCAAAACAGCAAAGAAAAGTGCAATAAATGGTATTTTGATATGAAAAAAAAAAAGAAAAAAAAAAAAAAAGATGTACCAGTACACCAAGATAAATGGCTATATGTCAAATTGTAAGAATTGATGTGGACATTCATGCAGGTGCTAATATGGCCACAGATACAGATATTATGTCTTATTAATTCTTAATCTGGTAAAGTTGATAAGGTAATAGTAATCTAAACATATAAATAAACGTGCCTCCTGTATTTGGAGTATTGTGTCCGGTGATGGACGAGTCCAGTATGGCAATCCGTCATCCAACTGTCCACTGGTGATGTTTACTTCAACATAGGTGACCCCAATTCTAGGAGGGGAACCCTGGTCTTGAGCTGTTATTTTGAAATGTATAGGACTTCTCCTGGACAAACCTTCTAAAGACGCTTTACTGCTGAAGGCTCCATTGTCAGGATGTACACTAAATCTTTGCAAATCTAAATTAAAAACATTTTTTTAATTAATACATTTTTTATGAAAGTAATTTTGTATTAAGCTATGTATCAGCTGCTATTCTTCAACTTTATGAGTATGTCAGGTACAGTATTTTATAAACACATTATGTAAACTAATGAAAAGTAGGAGTTGCTAGCTTTATACACCAATCTCTAGTTGTGTGTTATGAATGAGTTACACCAGTTGACCTATGGTCAACCGTCATAAACAATGTCATCGAAAAATAGGTTCATATTGTGACATAATAACATTAGCATTGCGACATATGAAATTTACAGGAAAATGCACAACTTCGAAAGTCGTCTATAGTGCAAAGTATACCTCACTCCCTATTACCGATTAATAAACAATTCCATACTCAGAGGGTATAAAGTATTGTTGAACAAAATGCGACTGATGCCCATCAGGTATGAAAGTCACTTACATTGTACAACTCATCATTATAAAAATTCAAGACCATTTATAAAATCATTCCTTGATACAGAAGCTGAATAATATGCAACGAAAAATTCCAGTTTAGTAGGTATAATAATAATTCAAAGTATAATCAAATAGGAAGTGACTGCCTGGCAAATTTGAAAAGTGCTCTCATAGTACATCTCATCATTATACAGTTTCAAGCCAAATACCAAATCATTCCATGACAATTAATATACGTCTCTGCTAATTTAAAAACACAAGAAAGGCATAAAAATATAATCTATTTTAATCCAATGTCAATATATACTATAAATTTTGGGATTTAGACCAGTGTTGATAACCATTTATCGTGAAAATGGTTAAGAACGTCACAAGACTTTTATAATCCAAAATAAATGAAACATCAATAGAAACATAAAGAAAAGCCAGTTCAAAACAAGATAAACCTTCCATATCACAATAAGAGAAATACTATTAATGAATGATTTGGGCCCAATGCTTTGAAATGGATAGTGACACAATCCGATTTAAAATTCTTGAAATTTGATCTCAAAGTTTACACAAAGAAAAACATAATTTCTCTATTACCATCTGGTTCATCCATTGCTTCTAAAGTGTATAGAATTTCTCCAAAGAGTCCACGGTCTCCATCAGTAGCTGTTACCATACCAATCACTCGTCCCACCTCGTAACTCTCCACTGTGAAGAATGAGTAGTTACCACTGAAAACTGGAGTGTTATCATTTACATCACGTACAGTTATTGTCAACTGGAAATAAAATAAAAAAAGATCACAATATTTCAATTTTCAATGTTATTTGGTATTAAGCCATTAAAAAATTATACTGTCTTATATCTTTAACTAACTCTCCTGCTTTATTTTCATCATAATTTTAACTGGTTTCAGATACTGTATCATATCTGTTTTAGTCTGTTCAACCTCTGGCCTGCTGTCATTAATCACAGAAACAACCTCTCCTTAATGATCTTAATGGCTGAGACGGTATTTGACCTTTGCTGTCATGTATTCTCTAATATATTTCAAAATAATCTTTCAACCCTCTCATATCTCTCATCTTAGGGGTGTCAGTTTATTTGACCTCTGCTATAATTGATCCCCTTCCATACCTTAGTTAAACTGGTCGATATAATCTTTGCTATGATAAATCCCACTCCCTTACCTTGTCTGTTTTAGTCGGTGACCTCTTCTGTATGGAAATCCCCTGTCTCTTACCTCAGTTGTGTTGTATTATTTTCAACCTCTATCTTAATGAGTTCCCTAATGCTTACCTCAGCTGTGTTGGTCTGTTTGACCTCTGCTGTAGAGTCAGCCTGGTAATTATCAGTAGCCACAACTTGTAGATTATAAACAGGTGTTGTTTCATGGTCCAGTTTTGTACCTTGTCTGATGAAGACTAAGCCCTACATATAGAATGCACTTATTAATTGATATATTTGACCTGTAACTATGACTTGTTCCTGAATAAGGAGAAACTATATAATTCTGTCATGGTATGTACTTATTTGACAACGATGGGTTTATCGAATCCTATTCAAAATAATTCTGTATTGGTTTTATTATGACTGTATTTACCTGCAGTAATTTTGTTATGTTAGACCCCGTTCACACTAGCATTTTTTGAATCGATCTAAATTTGAATCGATATTAATAAAACCAGTTAGCATTCACATTATCTTTAATCGGTCTTTAAACCGATCTTTAATCGGTCTAATCTGAACTACTGCGTTCACACTACAAGTAAAATGCAATCGATCTGACCTAATTACCTGTGAAATTGTAAACACGGTGTATAAATAGAAATATTTAATGAAACTAATGTGTCGATACACACACTGCAAAAAAGTAAACGGATGAAGTTATTGTTTCACTTGAATTACAAGTTCACATGTTGATACAGCTGTTCATATAGTTTTCATTAATTTTCAGCCCTTTGTGATGGTCATCCTCTTTGTAATAAATTGCACGTCTACTTTTGCTGCCATACATGCACACAAATTATTTTCGATTCAATCGTACTAGTTTAGATCGATCCCTGCTTTCAGATTTAAAGTTAGATCAGTTCACTTTAAATCTATTCAAACTAAACTACCAACTTTGGTATTTTAGTTTAGACCTATTCAAGATCGATTCAAAGCGTTCACATTAGGATTAAACTGATCTTAAGTGAACCGATTTAGTTTAAATCGATCTAAATGTCCAAGTGTGAACAGGGTCTTATACAGCTGCTTTTGAAAGTTGTTAACAAGAGGCTCTCAAGAGCCTGAATCGCTCACCTGAATTTTTTTGCTCAATTCGGTCATCAATCATGATTCATAATTTTGCTTTTTATTGTATATCGGTGTTTGCTTAAAAATGCCACTTAAAAATTCTTTGTTTTGGTCATATTTGCTTCAAAAAAAAAAAAAAATGATTTGTCTGCAATCTCACTGCAGATAGATTTTAAACTGTTGATCATATTTATTCTGTAAGTTTTGTCCTAGGTGCTTAAGAGACGAAATATAAAAACTACATTTTACTATTATGTTCTTTCTTGGCAATAGCAGCCATATTTTACAATGCATTATATTTTAGATATAATTTTTAAGCTAAATACTGAATAAAAATTCCAGGTAAAATTTCAAACAAGAGTGGAAATGGATAGTATCTAGCATTCTGAGATTATTGCATAGAAATGTGAGTCAATTCACTCAAGGATCCCACATCTCATAATTAGTTCAATTATCTCCTTGAATATTTCAGACGAGGATTTTTATTTATGCACATTAGCAGGTTGTACCGCATGTGGAGTTTCATCAATATCAATTGAGCTGTTTAGGAGTTGTGCTTCTGAGAACTGTTGCCACATGTTGTAATAAACTAAGTGCATGCAAGTTCAAATATCTCCCTTGAAATATTTTGGACCAGGATTATTCTGTACCCTAAGGAACAGTTGGTTAAAGTTCGCAAGTATTTGGCCAAGTAGTTTCATAGGAGAAGATTTTTGAAAAAGTAATAGACGCACAAAAAAATGTAAAAAATTGTGTTTCAAGAACAATAACTCCTTAAGGAGCCAATTGATAATTTGATCATGATGACTTATTTGTAGCTCTTACTTAGCTGAACATTTTTCTCATTTACTCTTTCTTTCTATCTACTATAATTTTAAAGATAATAACCAAAAACAGTAAAATTTCCTAAAAATAAACTACTTCTAACAGTAACCCAACAATGGGTTCTCCAATTGGCCTGAAAAATTTCACAGCAGATAGATCTTGACCTATTCATCACTTTAACTCCCTTTCACGTTTGCTCTAACTGCTTTAGTTTTTGAGATATAAGCCAAAAACTGCATTTAACCACTATTTTCTAATTCTAGCAACAGCGGTTATGCTTCTTGATAGATCAAAACTTCAGATATAATTTATAAACTAGATACCCTAAGGAACATTCAGTTAAAGTTTGAAGGTTTTTCACAAAGTAGTTTCAAAGGAAAAGATTCTTGAAATAGTTTACGACGACAATGACGACAACGACAGACGCCAAGTGATGGCAAAAGCTCACATGGCCCTTTGGGCCAGGTGAGCTAAAAAGCTAAATGCTATAACATTTGTATTTGTTTTATACAATATTAGCTTTATTTGACTGTCAAAAGTTCTTTTGTATACTAACCTCTTGTTTACTACTGGTAAACATCAAGAAATCACCAGCTCCCTGACCTGTTAATGAGTACTGAACGCTGGCATAACTTCCACTGTCCATGTCTGAAGCATAAATGTTACCAACCTGGGTGGGATACACTCTATCTTCATCCACAGAGAAAGAATATTCCTGTTGAAAAAATATAAATGATGTGGAGACAGTATTCCAACAACACAATAAAAACAAAAATATATCTTGCCTTCTAGGGTAGACTAAATGTTAGATTGAAGTATATAAATTTGAATTTAAGACAATAAAGAGAGACAATGTTGCAACTTGTACAAAAACCCTGTACAAATTATAATGTTACTTATATTTGTATACAACAATTTACAAGTTGACATATGATATAAACATTTGTCTATCTGTACCTTGTATAGTAACCAAGGTTTCAGTCTGAGGTTGAGTATTGATAAGTTATAAGTTACTTACACTAGCAAGAAACTGGTGCATTATTGATGTCTTTAACTTGTATAGTCACAGGGGTTTCAGTCTGAGGTTGAGTATTGATAAGTTAAACTGGTGCATTATTGATGTCTTTAACTTGTATAGTCACAGGGGTTTCAGTCTGAGGTTGAGTATTGATAAGTTACTTATACTAGCTAGAAACAGTGGAACATTATCATTGATATCAGTAACTTGTATAGTCACTGAGGTTTCAGTCTAAGGTTGAGTATTGATCAGTTACTTACACTGGCCAGAAACTGTGGTGCATTATCATTGATATCAGTAACTTGTATTGTTACTGAGGCTGTAGCTTGAGCTTGGGTACCAATGGCAATCACTCCTAATTCTAGAAATTTGTTATTCAAGCTTTCGTAATCTAATCTTTTCTTTATCCGAATCTGACCTACAATTAAAATGTATTGTAAATATAAGGTAAGTTTTTATGTAAATAAACTGTTAACACAGAGATATGTCTCACCTATTTGCTATTTTGATAATGCAAATGTTGAAATTAATATAGCAATACTTTGACATGTAAGTTATGCAAACATTCAAAGTCAATGAACCATGACTGAAGGTACAAGTCTAAACAATCTCCATGGAAATGAGATGTGCCAATGCTAACACAACTGCAAACCAAATACCATTGAAATTTCATAAGTCGTTCCCTTTAAACAAACCTAAACACAAACATTAACTTGTAAACTATGTAAAAGTTTCAAAGTCAATGAACCATAAATAGGAGGCGGGGTTATATAATCTCTATGGAAATGAAACTTGCAAATGCCAATACATTTGCATACCAAATATCATTGACTTAACATAAGTGGTTCGTCTTAAACTGACCTAATCACAAACTAATACATGTAAACTAAGCAAAAGTTTCAAAGTCAATAGACCATGACTGAGGGGTAAGGACCAAATATTCTCCATAGAAATGAGATGTGCTAATGCTTATACAACTGCATACCAAATATCATTGACCTACCACTAGTGGTTCACCATGAACTAGATGTGCTAATGCTAATACAACTGCATACCAAATATCATTGACCTACCACTAGTGGTTCACCATGAACTAGACCTAATCACAAACTAATACATTGTTGACACCGCCGCCGGAAACAGCATAACTATGTCTCGCTTTTTGACTCCGTCAAGGTGAGACAATTACATAATGAGGATTATGTATGTTTATATATAAAGAAGATATAATTAGATATATAGTAGAGTTGCTACCATCATGGGGACAGAAGATAATAATAAGATAATAAATCAATATCAGTGCAAGTAACAAGGAACTGATAAGCGACAATTCATAACAATTTCAAAGAAACAAACCAATATTCATTTCAATTTCTATATTTCTACCCATCAGTTACTCTGGAAAGAACAGACAAATACTTCAAAATCTTTAAAAGCTTATCAACCTATTCTTACCTGTAGTTCTGTCAACACTGAAATAATCTCCTATATCTGATCCTGGTACTTCCTCAAAGTTCTGAACATTTTCAGTAATGGCAGGATCTGTAGCAATCAATGTTGTTAACATCGTCTGTACATTGGTTTCCTCGGATATCCTGAAGTTGTAGTTAGGATTGCTTACTGTCCATGGTGGAGCAAAGTATGGATCAACAGAAGCATCAGCAAGTATTGTGATCAAAACATCAGCTGAAATTAAAAGATAAAGTTACTTAATAATAAAATTGAAAATGGAAACATGGAATGTGTCAAAGAGACAACTACCCAACCAAAGAGCAGAATACAATGGGTCTTCGACACAGTGAGAAAATCCAGCACCTGGATATAGCAGGCAAAAATCAAACAGAGATTCTCATGTAATTATCTTTACATAAACCTAGAAAATAAACATGTTTGTTTGCGAACTTGATGTCACAAAAACTATTCCAACCTTACCTAGGACTTTTCAAGTAAGCAGACAACAATAACACAAAGCATCATTAATAACAACAAATCAAAAACTCTGAATGAGACATTGATATGCGACAAAAGACTGTGACCTTGACACTGGAGAAAGACTTTACAACCATATTTAATGACACACCCACTAGTGGTAAGGCCAGATACCAAGTACCAACAAGGATGTATAAATTGTTGTTGCTAAGCATATATACCCCCACTCATAATTCAAAATATCAGAAAACAAGAATTAGGTATCTGACACATCTGAAAAGTGCTCATTCATTACAACTCATCACTGTTGGGGTGCTCACCTAATATTCTGTGCAGTAGTATTGGAAAATGCAGTAGTATTGGAAAAATTTGTGATTAAAATTTTGAGTTTATTCAACATATTGAAAAATTCAAGTATTGGCAAACATGAAGTAGGTATAAGTGCTCACTGACTACAACTCATCACTGTCAAGCTGTTAAACAAAATGAAGTCATTCTGTGAAGTGGTTTTTCTGAGAAATATTTGACCAAAATTATTTTTTGCACAAACAGACAGACATGCGAATAGATAAACAAACAGACACACAGACTAGGGGATTGTAACTTAGCCCAACAAATGTTACAAAACCCAACACCTAAAATATTCCACAAGATATTAAAATGTTCTGAACTAAAAATGATTTTGTACTTTAAATATAGTGTGTGTAAAGTTGAAGTAAATTACCTAGTAAGACCTTGTTAAAAGAAATTTCAGCCTAGTTCAAGATTTACCCTCTGGTAGTGGTAAGATTTGACTAAATACCTCAGACCAGGGAAACAGAACTGGTAATCAATAGAACAGACATGTCTTTCTTTCTTGTGTTAACCACACTTTTCTATCCGATTCTGAACTAACCATTCAATATAGTCATTACCTGTGGCTGTTTGAGGTGAATAACTATATAATTTCTCTTTTCTCATTGGCTTAAAGCAAAGGTAATCTTCCTTGATAAATCATTATATTCACAGCGGAAAAATCAAGAGAGATTACTATACGATTTGAAACAGCTAAACTGAACCTAATAGTTATTTTGCTAGAACGTAGATTTATGGCATCATTTTCCTTTGATTTACCAGCAAACCGGAAGAAGACTTGATAAGTTGAGGTCAAACCTTTCAAAATCAGTTCTTGTACATGATGTTGGTGATAAGTCTTGGTCAAAGTTATTACGGCAATTTCAAGCATATTTGACATCACAAAGCCATGATATGCAAATTTTATGAAGAGCTGAGCTGAGTGAAACAGGCACATGGGTTATTGATTACTATCAAATATATTTATATTCCACAAGAAATTAAAATGTTCTGAACCAAAATGATTTTGTACTTTAAATATAGTGTGTGTAAAGTTGAAGTAAATTACCTAGTAAGACCTTGTTAAAAGAAATTTCAGCCTAGTTCAAGATTTACCCTCTGGTAGTGGTAAGATTTGACTAAATACCTCAAACCAGGGACACAGAACTGGTAATCAATGGAACATGACATGTCTTAATTTCTTGTGTTAACCACACTTTTCTGTCCGATTCTGAACTAACCATTCAATATAGTCATTCCCTGTGACTGTTTGAGGTGAAGGTTCCTGTCCAATGCTGAACTAATCATTACATATAGTCATTACCTGTGGCTGTTTGAGGTGAAGGCTCCTGTCCGATGCTGAACTAATCATTACATAGAGTCATTACCTGTGGCTGTTTGAGGTGAAGGTTCCTGTCCAATGCTGAACTAATCATTATAGATAGTCATTACCTGTGGCTGTTTGAGGTGAAGGTTCCTGTCCAATGCTGAACTAATCATTACATAGAGTCATTACCTGTGGCTGTTTGAGGTGAAGGTTCCTGTCCAATGCTGAACTAATCATTATAGATAGTCATTACCTGTGGCTGTTTGAGGTGAAGGTTCCTGTCCAATGCTGAACTAATCATTACATAGAGTCATTACCTGTGGCTGTTTGAGGTGAAGGTTCCTGTCCAATGCTGAACTAATCATTACATAGAGTCATTACCTGTGGCTGTTTGAGGTGAAGGTTCCTGTCCAATGCTGAACAAATCATTATAGATAGTCATTACCTGTGGCTGTTTGAGGTGAAGGCTCCTGTCTAATGCTGAACAAATCATTATAGATAGTCATTACCTGTGGCTGTTTGAGGTGAAGGCTCCTGTCCAATGCTGAACTAATCATTACATAGAGTCATTACCTGTGGCTGTTTGAGGTAAAGGTTCCTGTCCAATGCTGAACAAATCATTATAGATAGTCATTACCTGTGGCTGTTTGAGGTGAAGGTTCCTGTCCAATGCTGAACTAATCATTACATAGAGTCATTACCTGTGGCTGTTTGAGGTAAAGGTTCCTGTCCAATGCTGAACTAATCATTACATAGAGTCATTACCTGTGGCTGTTTGAGGTGAAGGTTCCTGTCCAATGCTGAACTAACCATTTAATATAGTCATTACCTGTGGCTGTTTGAGGTGAAGGTTCCTGTCCAATGCTGAACTAATCATTACATAGAGTCATTACCTGTGGCTGTTTGAGGTGAAGGTTCCTGTCCAATTCTGAACTAATCATTAAAGATAGTCATTACCTGTGGCTGTTTGAGGTGAAGGTTCCTGTCCAATGCTGAACTAATCATTATAGATAGTCATTACCTGTGGCTGTTTGAGGTGAAGGTTCCTGTCCAATTCTGAACTAATCATTATAGATAGTCATTACCTGTGGCTGTTTGAGGTGAAGGTTCCTGTCCAATGCTGAACTAATCATTATAGATAGTCATTACCTGTGGCTGTTTGAGGTGAAAGTTCCTGTCCAATGCTGAACTAATCATTATAGATAGTCATTACCTGTGGCTGTTTGAGGTGAAGGTTCCTGTCCGATGCTGAACTAACCATTACATAGAGTCATTACCTGTGACTGTTTGAGGTGAAGGTTCCTGTCCAATGCTGAACTAATCATTATAGATAGTCATTACCTGTGGCTGTTTGAGGTGAAGGTTCCTGTCCAATGCTGAACTAATCATTACATAAGAGTCATTACCTGTGGCTGTTTGAGGTGAAGGTTCCTGTCCAATGCTGAACTAATCATTATAGATAGTCATTACCTGTGGCTGTTTGAGGTGAAGGTTCCTGTCCAATGCTGAACTAATCATTACATAGAGTCATTACCTGTGGCTGTTTGAGGTGAAGGTTCCTGTCCAATGCTGAACTAATCATTACATAGAGTCATTACCTGTGGCTGTTTGAGGTGAAGGCTCCTGTCCAATGCTGAACTAATCATTATAGATAGTCATTACCTGTGGCTGTTTGAGGTGAAGGTTCCTGTCCAATGCTGAACTAATCATTACATAGAGTCATTACCTGTGGCTGTTTGAGGTGAAGGCTCCTGTCCAATGCTGAACTAATCATTACATAGAGTCATTACCTGTGGCTGTTTGAGGTGAAGGCTCCTGTCCAATGCTGAACTAATCATTACATAGAGTCATTGCCTGTGGCTGTTTGAGGTGAAGGTTCCTGTCCAATGCTGAACTAATCATTATAGATAGTCATTACCTGTGGCTGTTTGAGGTGAAGGTTCCTGTCCAATGCTGAACTAATCATTACATAGAGTCATTACCTGTGGCTGTTTGAGGTGAAGGCTCCTGTCCAATGCTGAACTAATCATTACATAGAGTCATTACCTGTGGCTGTTTGAGGTGAAGGCTCCTGTCCAATGCTGAACTAACCATTTAATATAGTCATTACCTGTGGCTGTTTGAGGTGAAGGTTCCTGTCCAATGCTGAACTAATCATTACATAGAGTCATTACCTGTGGCTGTTTGAGGTGAAGGTTCCTGTCCAATGCTGAACTAATCATTATAGATAGTCATTACCTGTGGCTGTTTGAGGTGAAGGTTCCTGTCCAATGCTGAACTAATCATTACATAGAGTCATTACCTGTGGCTGTTTGAGGTGAAGGTTCCTGTCCAATGCTGAACTAATCATTATAGATAGTCATTACCTGTGGCTGTTTGAGGTGAAGGTTCCTGTCCAATGCTGAACTAATCATTATAGATAGTCATTACCTGTGGCTGTTTGAGGTGAAGGTTCCTGTCCAATGCTGAACTAATCATTATAGATAGTCATTACCTGTGACTGTTTGAGGTGAAGGTTCCTGTCCAATGCTGAACTAATCATTATAGATAGTCATTACCTGTGGCTGTTTGAGGTGAAGGTTCCTGTCCAATGCTGAACTAATCATTATAGATAGTCATTACCTGTGGCTGTTTGAGGTGAAGGTTCCTGTCCAATGCTGAACTAATCATTACATAGAGTCATTACCTGTGGCTGTTTGAGGTGAAGGCTCCTGTCCAATGCTGAACTAATCATTATAGATAAGTCATTACCTGTGGCTGTTTGAGGTGAAGGTTCCTGTCCAATGCTGAACTAATCATTACATAGAGTCATTACATGTGGCTGTTTGAGGTGAAGGTTCCTGTCCAATGCTGAACTAACCATTTAATATAGTCATTACTTGTGGCTGTTTGAGGTGAAGGCTCCTGTCCAATGCTGAACTAATCATTACATAGAGTCATTACCTGTGGCTGTTTGAGGTGAAGGTTCCTGTCCAATGCTGAACTAATCATTATAGATAGTCATTACCTGTGACTGTTTGAGGTGAAGGTTCCTGTCCAATGCTGAACTAATCATTATAGATAGTCATTACCTGTGACTGTTTGAGGTGAAGGTTCCTGTCCAATGCTGAACTAATCATTACATAGAGTCATTACCTGTGGCTGTATGAGGTGAAGGCTCCTGTCCAATGCTGAACTAATCATTACATAGAGTCATTACCTGTGGCTGTTTGAGGTGAAGGTTCCTGTCCAATGCTGAACTAATCATTACATAGAGTCATTACCTGTGGCTGTTTGAGGTGAAGGTTCCTGTCCAATGCTGAAGAAATCATTATAGATAGTCATTACCTGTGGCTGTTTGAGGTGAAGGCTCCTGTCCAATGCTGAACAAATCATTATAGATAGTCATTACCTGTGGCTGTTTGAGGTGAAGGCTCCTGTCCAATGCTGAACTAATCATTACATAGAGTCATTACCTGTGGCTGTTTGAGGTGAAGGTTCCTGTCCAATGCTGAACTAATCATTATAGATAGTCATTACCTGTGGCTGTTTGAGGTGAAGGTTCCTGTCCAATGCTGAACTAATCATTACATAGAGTCATTACCTGTGGCTGTTTGAGGTGAAGGCTCCTGTCCAATGCTGAACTAATCATTACATAGAGTCATTGCCTGTGGCTGTTTGAGGTGAAGGTTCCTGTCCAATGCTGAACTAATCATTATAGATAGTCATTACCTGTGGCTGTTTGAGGTGAAGGTTCCTGTCCAATGCTGAACTAATCATTACATAGAGTCATTACCTGTGGCTGTTTGAGGTGAAGGCTCCTGTCCAATGCTGAACTAATCATTACATAGAGTCATTACCTGTGGCTGTTTGAGGTGAAGGCTCCTGTCCAATGCTGAACTAACCATTTAATATAGTCATTACCTGTGGCTGTTTGAGGTGAAGGTTCCTGTCCAATGCTGAACTAATCATTACATAGAGTCATTACCTGTGGCTGTTTGAGGTAAAGGTTCCTGTCCAATGCTGAACTAATCATTATAGATAGTCATTACCTGTGGCTGTTTGAGGTGAAGGTTCCTGTCCAATGCTGAACTAATCATTATAGATAGTCATTACCTGTGGCTGTTTGAGGTGAAGGTTCCTGTCCAATGCTGAACTAATCATTACATAGAGTCATTACCTGTGGCTGTTTGAGGTGAAGGTTCCTGTCCAATGCTGAACTAATCATTATAGATAGTCATTACCTGTGGCTGTTTGAGGTGAAGGTTCCTGTCCAATGCTGAACTAATCATTATAGATAGTCATTACCTGTGGCTGTTTGAGGTGAAGGTTCCTGTCCAATGCTGAACAAATCATTATAGATAGTCATTACCTGTGGCTGTTTGAGGTGAAGGCTCCTGTCCAATGCTGAACTAATCATTACATAGAGTCATTACCTGTGGCTGTTTGAGGTGAAGGTTCCTGTCCAATGCTGAACTAACCATTACATAGAGTCATTACCTGTGGCTGTTTGAGGTGAAGGTTCCTGTCCAATGCTGAACTAATCATTACATAGAGTCATTACCTGTGGCTGTTTGAGGTGAAAGTTCCTGTCCAATGCTGAACTAATCATTACATAGAGTCATTACCTGTGGCTGTTTGAGGTAAAGGTTCCTGTCCAATGCTGAACTAATCATTACATAGAGTCATTACCTGTGGCTGTTTGAGGTGAAGGTTCCTGTCCAATGCTGAACTAATCATTATAGATAGTCATTACCTGTGGCTGTTTGAGGTGAAGGTTCCTGTCCAATGCTGAACTAATCATTATAGATAGTCATTACCTGTGGCTGTTTGAGGTGAAGGTTCCTGTCCAATGCTGAACTAATCATTATAGATAGTCATTACCTGTGGCTGTTTGAGGTGAAGGTTCCTGTCCAATGCTGAACTAATCATTACATAGTCATTACCTGTGGCTGTTTGAGGTGAAGGTTCCTGTCCAATGCTGAACTAATCATTATAGATAGTCATTACCTGTGGCTGTTTGAGGTGAAGGTTCCTGTCCGATGCTGAACTAACCATTACATAGAGTCATTACCTGTGGCTGTTTAAGGTGAAGGCTCCTGTCCAATGCTGAACTAATCATTATAGATAGTCATTACCTGTGGCTGTTTGAGGTGAAGGTTCCTGTCCAATGCTGAACTAATCATTACATAGAGTCATTACCTGTGGCTGTTTGAGGTGAAGGTTCCTGTCCAATGCTGAACTAATCATTATAGATAGTCATTACCTGTGGCTGTTTGAGGTGAAGGTTCCTGTCCAATGCTGAACTAATCATTATAGATAGTCATTACCTGTGGCTGTTTGAGGTGAAGGTTCCTGTCCAATGCTGAACAAATCATTATAGATAGTCATTACCTGTGGCTGTTTGAGGTGAAGGCTCCTGTCCAATGCTGAACTAATCATTACATAGAGTCATTACCTGTGGCTGTTTGAGGTGAAGGTTCCTGTCCAATGCTGAACTAACCATTAAATAGAGTCATTACCTGTGGCTGTTTGAGGTGAAGGTTCCTGTCCAATGCTGAACTAATCATTACATAGAGTCATTACCTGTGGCTGTTTGAGGTGAAAGTTCCTGTCCAATGCTGAACTAATCATTACATAGAGTCATTACCTGTGGCTGTTTGAGGTAAAGGTTCCTGTCCAATGCTGAACTAATCATTACATAGAGTCATTACCTGTGGCTGTTTGAGGTGAAGGTTCCTGTCCAATGCTGAACTAATCATTATAGATAGTCATTACCTGTGGCTGTTTGAGGTGAAGGTTCCTGTCCAATGCTGAACTAATCATTATAGATAGTCATTACCTGTGGCTGTTTGAGGTGAAGGTTCCTGTCCAATGCTGAACTAATCATTATAGATAGTCATTACCTGTGGCTGTTTGAGGTGAAGGTTCCTGTCCAATGCTGAACTAATCATTATAGATAGTCATTACCTGTGGCTGTTTGAGGTGAAGGTTCCTGTCCAATGCTGAACTAATCATTATAGATAGTCATTACCTGTGGCTGTTTGAGGTGAAGGTTCCTGTCCAATGCTGAACTAATCATTATAGATAGTCATTACCTGTGGCTGTTTGAGGTGAAGGTTCCTGTCCAATGCTGAACTAATCATTATAGATAGTCATTACCTGTGGCTGTTTGAGGTGAAGGTTCCTGTCCAATGCTGAACTAATCATTACATAGAGTCATTACCTGTGGCTGTTTGAGGTGAAGGTTCCTGTCCAATGCTGAACTAATCATTATAGATAGTCATTACCTGTGGCTGTTTGAGGTGAAGGTTCCTGTCCGATGCTGAACTAACCATTACATAGAGTCATTACCTGTGGCTGTTTAAGGTGAAGGCTCCTGTCCAATGCTGAACTAATCATTATAGATAGTCATTACCTGTGGCTGTCTGAGGTGAAGGTTCCTGTCCAATGCTGAACTAATCATTACATAGAGTCATTACCTGTGGCTGTTTGAGGTGAAGGTTCCTGTCCAATGCTGAACTAATCATTACATAGAGTCATTACCTGTGGCTGTTTGAGGTGGAGGTTCCTGTCCAATGCTGAACTAATCATTATACATAGTCATTACCTGTGGCTGTTTGAGGTGAAAGTTCCTGTCCAATGCTGAACTAATCATTACATAGAGTCATTACCTGTGGCTGTTTGAGGTGAAGGTTCCTGTCCAATGCTGAACTAATCATTACATAGAGTCATTACCTGTGGCTGTTTGAGGTGAAGGCTCCTGTCCAATGCTGAACTAATCATTACACAGAGTCATTACCTGTGGCTGTTTGAGGTGAAGGTTCCTGTCCAATGCTGAACTAATCATTATAGATAGTCATTACCTGTGGCTGTTTGAGGTGAAGGTTCCTGTCCAATGCTGAACTAATCATTATAGATAGTCATTTCCTGTGGCTGTTTGAGGTGAAGGTTCCTGTCCAATGCTGAACTAATCATTACATAGAGTCATTACCTGTGGCTGTTTGAGGTGAAGGCTCCTGTCCGATGCTGAACTAACCATTTAATATAGTCATTACCTGTGGCTGTTTGAGGTGAAGGCTCCTGTCAGATGCTGAAGTAATCACTACATATAGTCATTACCTGTGGCTGTTTGAGGTGAAGGCTCCTGTGCATTTATATCCTGTGCCTGCACATTGAAGTCAATAGTAGCTGCTGCATCACGACTTAACTTCAAAGCAGTTGTGATCAATCCAGTTATATTATTTATGGTAAAAGCATCCTGTTTTAAAAAAAAAATTGACCTTTTCTTATAACAATCTTTATAAACTCACACATCTATTTTCCTAGAGGGTCTTAGCAACTTCTAAAGGAATATCACAATTTTCAATACAAACACGAAAAGTTTATTATACAGTAAATAAAGTACTCTGCATATATTGTAATGTTTGGTACTCTGAAAAAAAAAGCTGAACATATATTTGTAGATGTGTGTAGTTTTGTGAAAAGTGTTGAATACATAACAAGATAGGGAGATAACCGTGTTTATTACTTAAAATCATGATATGGAGGCACACCACTAATTTTTGGCCAAATTGCTTCCTATGTTAAATTCTTCAATTTGAAACCTTTATAGCACTTTTGTCTTAATATCAAATAAAGTCACAGCCGTTTCAAGTCAGGGTACTATCTTAACTTCTCTTGTGCTGAAAAATCAACATTCCTTTAATTGCATATAAGTTCCCAGAACTTAGGAAGTACCAAAATAGGTATTTCAGATCTGAGAAACAGGCAAAATATACCCTCCTTTTTTAAAATTTCATGTAAAATTTTTATTATTCAAAATTAGCAGTGAAAAAGTGTTCTACAATGATCACCAGTCATTCAGCTTCATTTGATACCAAAATTACAAAAATATGTACTACTTTCTGGTATGTTCTTTCTGATCAGGCCCAAATTAATGTTGGTACACCATAAGATATCATTGATTTTGCTTTAAAGTTACTGCCCTTCCATATCAGTAATTAAGTAACTATTGTAGCAAGTATGCAATGAATTTTTTGTTAGAAAAGTAAGCAATAATGTATTGCTCAAGAAAACAAAATTTAGAATTTTTCTAATTATTTATAAAATGTCATTGTGATATCCATCAACTTTTTTATACAAGTGTGCCTGAATATTAGGTGTTTTGATTATTCCAAATATCTTATAATCAGAAAGTCAATCACCAGAATTAGATAATGAGAATATTTTCTTTACACTGCACTTGCTTCATACTAACATCCTTTCACAAAATACAGACTAAAATTTCACCGTTATCAGCTTGAAGAGAAGATTCCAAAATGCCACTTCAAATTTTGTTGGCCCATTGGTATTATGAAAGGGTAAAGCCTCTTGCATAAGTACATTATACAAGTAACTGTTTCAGTGTCGATGTTGATGCTTTGTCTTTTCTGCTGTCTTTTCCTGATTAAAATTATTTGAAATCTATTCAAACTCACAACTTCAGTGTTGACAGGCTAGTGATACAGTAGTTCAACTACTTAGACCACTTAGCCACTGAGGCCCCTTGTAGGTTTTTATGAATATGCTTCTACTCACCCTGTAATCAAATGGGAAGACAGAATTAATGACAGCACCATTACTATCTCTAGCTACTATAGAACTTCTGAGGATAGAGTACACAAGACTACTAGTAGAATCTGGATCTGTGGCTGTCACTGTGTCAACTATAGCTCCAATACTAACACCTAGTAAGGTCAAATGGTTTTATTCAAATGTAAACAAATCAAAACATAAGTCTGATACAGAGGAAATAAATTATTATAATGCACATGCATTCAATATATTTTACATAGTTATCAGAGTATGTTATAGTTGTTGCAATTGTATATGAGTTTTAGTCTTAAGGTAGATGGGGGTCTAGATCAAAATTGATAGATTTTTTTTTTTATTTTTCAAAGTGTAGTGTATATCATGCTCTTTTCAAAATATAATAAAATGTATGGGTCACAGGGCTTTTTTTTCAAGTTATGGGTTGTGCAAAATTGTCAGATTTTGTATAGATTGAACATGAAAACCCAAATTTTGTGTGATAAAAAGAAAACTCCATGATAAAATTTTAAGATAAAATATGAGAAGATAGCTCTTATAATGTGATTTCTGAAAGTAAAAAGAAAAAAATGGGATCAAGGGACTCGTTTGCTTGCTAAAAATAAAATAGATAAATTCCTAACACATTCCTTTATCAAATTTACATTATCAAAATTACCTCCCTTATTTGGCAAAGTTGAAAAAAATTGAATAAAAAAAAAAAACTGAATTTGTAAAAATCAGTCATATTAATAACATAAAACAAACTATTTCCTTCAATTATAAATGAAAAGTCTTGCAAATTAATTATAATCTTCTCTCAAAATTAGCACAGTTCATTAAAGATCTAGACTAGTGTTTTCTGCTTTTTTACAATCAAAGATGGTGGAAGACACTTAAACAACAATTTTGATGTTTTGTCCTGTTAAGGATTTTAGCTATATTAAAGATATTTTCCTGGTGGTATATCCAGTACAACTCAGACATTTTTCTTGCTGTTTAGTTGTTTTTCAAATAATTAAGTATTCATTGTTTTGCACAAATTAATAAGTTACTGCATAGTCTAAAAATAACCCGAATAGATCTCAAATGATTGCAAATAAAATGTATAAATAGTTCTGAATTTCTTGAAGTGGACATGTCTGGAAATAGACTGAACATATGTCAACTGATTGCAAGCAATGTGTCCAAACCGTACTGAATTATCCGAGGGATATGTCTGAAAATAGATTGAATATATCTCAACTGATTGCAGGCAACGTGAATTTTTTACAGTGCATACTTCAGAAAATTGACTGTAAGACTGAACAAGGTTTCCTTATTTATTGTTTATTCTATGAAGATTGACTTAGATTAAGCTATATAAGTACAATATATTGATTATAACCACTACAATAATTAAATCTGATATGCTTACATCAACCTACGTTTACTTTTTGTAATCAATTTAAATTGTAATAGTAACAGTAAACCTGTAAGTCTCTTGTTGAAATCAACATGATTACATGACTAGCTTTGAAATATCAGACCACATACTTTCTTGAATGTTAGTTGTGTAGACCTGTTTTGGAAATACTGGTAATTTGTTGTTAGCATCTGTTATTGTGACCAAAACTGATGCTGTCCCTGTCCTGGGAGGACCACCTTCATCTCTTGCATGGATCTGTAAAATATCATTTGACGGTAAAAACTTTACTCTACTAACATCCCCCCCTCACATGTTCATGTGCAATATGACTCTCATCCTCCTTGTCACCAAACAAATAAAATAGGTTTTTGTCATTTTTATTGAAAGTGGTTACTACGAATTTTTGTAATGAAACGAAGAGCAGACTAAATTGAGTTGAAGGCATTCTTAGCTTCTAATTACGACAACCATCATTCTTAAATTCTTTTGTAAGTTATGACAAATTCATCAGACAAGAAGTAGACATGTTTTAAGTCATAACTTGTTACTACCCATAAAACATACATAAATATGTTTGTTTCAAGTTTTATCCATTCTTGTAAACATTCAGATTTTTATCACGGTAATGTATATTTCTGAAAGGAACCTAATACTAATAAAAAAATTGTGCAAAGTCAGATTTTAAACTTCACCTATATATATATATAAAAAGTCATCGGTAGTTTAAGAATTTCCCAGTGACCCTAAAAAAACAACCTAAAAATAATTTGTTAGCATGCCTGCTCTTTAAAAATGTGACGAGCAAGGATGAGAATCAACCAAATTTGATATGGTCTAACTAGCCCAAAAAAGTATTGAAATTTAGTCTCCTTCCTCTATTCATATCCTCCTTATAGTAATAAAACGGAATATCTCTACTTCAGTAAAAATAAAAAGTTGTCATTTTTGAAGACAATAACATGTTAAAATGACTTGCATAACATCTCCAAACTTTAATAACAGTACCGGCAGTTTGACAACATGGAGTAAACATTTCTTGTATGATACTGAAAATATATCTGCTTACAAAATGAATTCAACATATCATATAAGATATATAAGTTACTTTTGTCATAATAATAGCCAAGAGTCTTCGTGCCAACTTACAGTAACATTGTATAATTTAATATTGTCGTAATCCAGATTTTTCCTGCCACTGACAGTGATAGCACCATTATCTGCATTAATAGCAAAGTTATCTTGGCCTCCACTCCAGATGTAATACTTAATATTACCATTAGATCCAAAATCAGCATCAGTTGCTGATACAGTTGTGATGGGTGTGTCTAAAATATACAAAACAAAAACTCATTTTATTTCTGACAGACAATAAAGTTGTGCAAGTTTCTCCTCAGAAGGTTAAAAATTAAATATCTTAAATCATTTAGTAGTTCTCGAAAAACACAAGAATACAGTTAGCCAAATTGAAGGGCAGCTATCCAAAATAATTTTTATATCATTAAAAGAGAGATGATCAGAGATGTTCTGACACAGCAATAACACAACATTTTAAAACAAAATACTAAAGAGAGGTTTGTTGGTGATACTTACAAGAGGGAGCTATTTCATTTATATTACCACTCTGGACTTTTGGTAACCTTTACCAGAGGGAGCCATTTCACTTAAAGTACCACTGAGGACTGTTGGGGGTACTAACCCTATGGAGCTATTTCACTTATTTAAACCATTGTCGTGACGTCAGCCTATTTATTCATTTACCGTGGATTCTTTTTCTAGAATCAACGCTTCCTAAATCTGTCGCTTAAATGGACTCACCACATTAAATTCAATTGTTTCCTTTGTGTGACTAATTTCATTAAGTTTGAATTGGCCAATTTACTGATTTCTGTTCACTAATGCAATTAATTTAAAAACTTACCTTTAATTTTTGTAATTTTAAAATACCTTCACTGGGAATCGAACCCCTCCTTGAAATCTGCTATGTGTGACTGACATCAACACATCGACAAAACCTCTCGGCTACCAATGGGTTGTAATTTAAATGTCTAGTTTATTTATATAAATGAACATATGATACACATCGGTACAATGGACACACAGGGCTTGTACCTTTATGTATACATAATAGACAATCGTACAGTATAAGCTGGTAGCCGCGAGGTTATCATGGTTAATACCAATGAGTTAAACAGTCAAGTTAAAGGTAGAGACTTGTCGGTATAGGTTCGAATCCCCTGTATTCTCTTTGTTGTCCCTATTTTTCAGTTGTTTCCGTTTTTCTTATTTTGTATGTTACTGTGGATATTTTTGTAATAATAGCATGTTTTCCCCCTTTTTTTTTGATTATTATTGGCTATTTTACATAATTGAAAAGAAAATGATTACATTCAATTTGTCCACTTTTGTTTTATAAATATAGTTTACTTTCTACAAATGTTATTCGCAAATCCCTTTGCGTGTAAATCGTGATGTGTCTAGAATAAGGCTTTTTCATAGAATTTAGGTAGCATACTTATTATATGTACTTAGAAATAAGATCGAATATGTCTTATTTTGTAAATAACGGATGATATTCAGATGCCTGATTTTTTAAAGACAGACGTGTTATGTTATATTTGTATTTCTCTAACCAATTATTGTGAACTTAGATTTATTAATGCATCGTTGAACATGATAACATGGTTCTTTAAACTCACTTGCAATACCTTCTAATTAAGATAAGGCTTTTATTTTGAAGAGATATTAACACAATAGTTTAGGTTAGAGATACAATATTAATGGGCTCATGGTTTCGTTTTCAAGAATCAACACTTATTCATTGTATCTATATTACAGAACCACTGTAGACTATTGATATTCTTACCTCTTGGAGCTATTTCACTTATAGAACCACTGTAGACTATTGATATTCTTACCTCTGGGAGCTATTTCACTTATAGAACCACTGTAGACTATTGATATTCTTACCTCTGGGAGCTATTTCACTTATAGAACCACTGTAGACTATTGATATTCTTACCGCTGGGAGCTATTTGACTTATAAAACCACTGTAGACTATTTATATCCTTACCTCTGAGAGCTATTTCACTTATAGAGCCAATTTAGACTATTGATATCCTTACCACTGGGAGCTAATTCACTTATAGAACCACTGTAGACTATTGATATTCTTACCTCTGGCTGCTATTTCACTTATAGAACCACTGTAGACTATTGATATTCTTACCTCTGGGTGCTATTTCACTTATAGAACCACTTTAGACTATTTATATCCTTACCTCTGAGAGCTATTTCATTTATAGAGCCAATTTAGACTATTGATATCCTTACCACTGGGAGCTAATTCACTTATAGAACCACTGTAGACTATTGATATTCTTACCTCTGGGTGCTATTTCACTTATAGAACCACTGTAGACTATTGATATTCTTACCTCTGGGAGCTATTTCACTTATAGAACCACTGTAGACTATTGATATTCTTACCTCTGGGTGCTATTTCACTTATAGAACCACTTTAGACTATTGATATCCTTACCACTGGGAGCTAATTCACTTATAGAACCACTGCAGACTATTGATATTCTTACCTCTGGGTGCTATTTCACTTATAGAACCACTTTAGACTATTGATATCCTTACCTCTGGGAGCTATTTCACTTATAGAACCACTGCAGACTATTGATATTCTTACCTCTGGGAGCTATTTCACTTATAGAACCACTTTAGACTATTGGTATCCTTACCTCTGGGAGCTATTTCACTTATAGAACCACTGCAGACTATTGATATTCTTACCTCTGGGAGCTTTTTCACTTATAGAACCACTGCAGACTATTGATATTCTTACCTCTGGGAGCTATTTCACTTATAGAACCACTTTAGACTATTGATATTCTTACCTCTGGGTGCTATTTCACTTATAGAACCACTTTAGACTATTTATATCCTTACCTCTGAGAGCTATTTCATTTATAGAGCCAATTTAGACTATTGATATCCTTACCACTGGGAGCTAATTCACTTATAGAACCACTGTAGACTATTGATATCCTTACCACTGGGAGCTAATTCACTTATAGAACCACTGTAGACTATTGATATTCTTACCTCTGGCTGCTATTTCACTTATAGAACCACTGCAGACTATTGATATTCTTACCTCTGGGTGCTATTTCACTTATAGAACCACTTTAGACTATTTATATCCTTACCTCTGAGAGCTATTTCATTTATAGAGCCAATTTAGACTATTGATATCCTTACCACTGGGAGCTAATTCACTTATAGAACCACTGTAGACTATTGATATTCTTACCTCTGGGTGCTATTTCACTTATAGAACCACTGTAGACTATTGATATTCTTACCTCTGGGAGCTATTTCACTTATAGAACCACTGTAGACTATTGATATTCTTACCTCTGGGTGCTATTTCACTTATAGAACCACTTTAGACTATTGATATCCTTACCACTGGGAGCTAATTCACTTATAGAACCACTGCAGACTATTGATATTCTTACCTCTGGGTGCTATTTCACTTATAGAACCACTTTAGACTATTGATATCCTTACCTCTGGGAGCTATTTCACTTATAGAACCACTGCAGACTATTGATATTCTTACCTCTGGGAGCTATTTCACTTATAGAACCACTTTAGACTATTGATATCCTTACCTCTGGGAGCTATTTCACTTATAGAACCACTGCAGACTATTGATATTCTTACCTCTGGGAGCTATTTCACTTATAGAACCACTGCAGACTATTGATATTCTTACCTCTGGGAGCTATTTCACTTATAGAACCACTTTAGACTATTTATATCCTTACCTCTGAGAGCTATTTCATTTATAGAGCCAATTTAGACTATTGATATCCTTACCACTGGGTGCTATTTCACTTATAGAACCACTGTAGACTATTGATATTCTTACCTCTGGGAGCTATTTCACTTAAAGAACCACTGTAGACTATTGATATTCTTACCTCTGGGTGCTATTTCACTTATAGAACCACTTTAGACTATTGATATCCTTACCACTGGGAGCTAATTCACTTATAGAACCACTGCAGACTATTGATATTCTTACCTCTGGGTGCTATTTCACTTATAGAACCACTTTAGACTATTGATATCCTTACCTCTGGGAGCTATTTCACTTATAGAACCACTGTAGACTGTTGATATCCTTACCTCTGGGAGCTATTTCACTTATAGAACCACTGTAGACTGTTGATATTCTTACCTCTGGGAGCTATTTCACTTATAGAACCACTGTAGACTATTGATATTCTTACCTCTGGGAGCTATTTCACTTATAGAACCACTGTAGACTGTTGATATCCTTACCTCTGGGAGCTATTTCACTTATAGAACCACTGTAGACTGTTGATATCCTTACCTCTGGGAGCTATTTCACTTATAGAACCACTGCAGACTATTGATATCCTTACCTCTGGGAGCTATTTCACTTATAGAACCACTTTAGACTATTGATATCCTTACCTCTGGGAGCTATTTCACTTATAGAACCACTGCAGACTATTGATATTCTTACCTCTGGGAGCTATTTCACTTATAGAACCACTGCAGACTATTGATATTCTTACCTCTGGGAGCTATTTCACTTATAGAACCACTTTAGACTATTTATATCCTTACCTCTGAGAGCTATTTCATTTATAGAGCCAATTTAGACTATTGATATCCTTACCACTGGGAGCTAATTCACTTATAGAACCACTGTAGACTATTGATATTCTTACCTCTGGGTGCTATTTCACTTATAGAACCACTGTAGACTATTGATATTCTTACCTCTGGGAGCTATTTCACTTATAGAACCACTGTAGACTTGGTATTCTTACCTCTGGGTGCTATTTCACTTATAGAACCACTTTAGACTATTGATATTCTTACCTCTGGGAGCTATTTCATTTATAGAACCACTGCAGACTATTGATATTCTTACCTCTGGGAGCTATTTCACTTATAGAACCACTGTAGACTATTGATATCCTTACCTCTGGGAGCTATTTCACTTATAGAACCACTGTAGACTATTGATATCCTTACCTCTGGGAGCTATTTCACTTATAGAACCACTGTAGACTGTTGGTGCAAATATTGGATCATGGTTGTTTTCATCCTATCAAAAAAGTATTTAGTAAACATATTTATCCAGCAAAGATTTCAGGAAAGGTTGTTTTTTAAGGATATTTTACTGAGAGGCATTATCTCTTACTCCAATGTTAACAACTGTATCTTGTATGACATATAATTTTGTGTATACTTATGAATAAAATTATTCCTGAAGAAATCTTTATCAAATAAAAATATTCATCTATTATAAAACAAGCAAAGAAAATCTGCATAAGTGTAAAATCTGTGATACATTTCCATCACATGATATCTTTTTAACATAATTTTATATACAATTTAACTATATTACTTTTAATTTACCGACTAAAGTGATTTTCAATAGAGAATTGGAGAAGAAAGGATAAGTAAGATGTGGACACAAGATCAACAAATGACATGAAATCTAGAAAATAAGTACCATTCCAAAGGTACAGCACTCTAATTGCTGTTTTTCATTTGAACAGTTCTGGTAACACTTTAAATATTAATTATGCAATTAGTTAATTTCGAAAATTTTATATTTGAAGATAATGGAAAATATAAAATGGATCAGAAATCAATTAGACCATTAATAAAAAAAATTCATTATAACAACCTAGAGTGAAAATGTTGTGTATAGATTGCTGTTTGGTACAGTACTTAACAAACCACTTACTATAATTGATACTGTAATTGTTGTATTCGTTTTCTGTGGTGGTTGATCAGCATCAGTGGCTTCTACTGTCAGTACAAAGCTGAAAGAGACACAAGCAGTGATTTTCTTTCATCAAATATTTGCAATCACATTATTGCCAGAGGTCAAGGATTTGCAATAATAAATGCATGCATTAATTTACAGCAGAACCAATGAGACTTAACATAAACTTACAATCCTTGGTTGTTGGGAGTTTCATTATAGTTGATAGTTCTGGTGACGGACAAAACACCTGAGTTCAGTCCCAGTATAAAGGCTGCCGGTGGTGGTGTGTTCCCAGCTATGATTCTGTATGTTATATTGTTTAATGATTCTTTGTCTGTGGCCTAAATATAATATACAGTAATGGTTACACAGTTTCCAATGAATGTACACTTGACAGAGAGCATGACAAAATAAGACATTGTATGTTTTCTTTTAAATTATTCAGTTACAGTATGGTTTGCTGCAGGACTTGACAAATTACAAGACTGAATAATTTTGCATCTAGTGCTCGATATTAGTGTGAATATTCACTGAATTTATTATCTTTACAGCCTATATAAGCATTGAAGAATAAAGTATTTCCTGTACTTGTATTATTAGTATTTAATGTAAGTAATAAACTTTTGAAACAAGTTGACTTAGGCCCATAGCATTACATAAACTAAGTGTGGATAATTACAGGTACTGTGGATTACTTTAGTTTTCGTGGATACCAATTTTCTTGGATATAATTTGAATTCATGATTTTGCCATAGTCTGTATACAAGCCTATTATAGAAAATTTGTAATTCATCAAAATGTATATTCATGGTTTACCTATAACCGTAAATATCCATGGAAAAAAGGTATCTGATGAATAATTATGAATCCACAGGAATCAGATGTCTCCTTTCCTTCATACACATAGGAAAATAAACAGGTCTTGGAAGAAAAATGATAAATAATCTGACCTGGACAGTGACAGGTATTAGAAGTGACAAGTCTGTTACTTACCTGGACAGTGACCAGTATTAGAAGTGACAAGTCTGTTTCTTACCTGGACAGTGACCAGTATTAGAAGTGACAAGTCTGTTTCTTACCTGGTCAGTGACAGGTATTAGAAGTGACAAGTCTGTTTCTTACCTGGTCAGTGACAGGTATTAGAAGTGACAAGTCTGTTTCTTACCTGGACAGTGACCAGTATTAGAAGTGACAAGTCTGTTTCTTACCTGGACAGTGACCAGTATTAGAAGTGACAAGTCTGTTTCTTACCTGGTCAGTGACAGGTATTAGAAGTGACAAGTCTGTTTCTTACCTGGACAGTGACCAGTATTAGAAGTGACAAGTCTGTTTCTTACCTGGACAGTGACCAGTATTAGAAGTGACAAGTCTGTTTCTTACCTGGACAGTGACCAGTATTAGAAGTGACAAGTCTGTTTCTTACCTGGACAGTGACCGGTATTAAAAGTGATAAGTCTGTTTCTCTGATAGATGTTGTGTAAGTGGGCGGATTAAAGACAGGTCCAAAGTCATTATAGTTAATGATCTGTATAGATAATGGTACACTTTTCTGTCGTGGTGAGGCTCCTTGATCGACTGCTATATATAGTAGTTCATATCGAGGGGTCACTTCAAAATCTAGTGGTTTGGCCAAAGTAATGCTTCCAGTGGCAGCATTTACATTAAAGCTAAAACGATGAAAATAATATTGATATTTATGATATATATTAGTTAAATTAGCACTATCCTTTTTTGCCACATATAGAAATATGAATTTTAAAACCAAATCGACAGCAATAATTGAAACTGTCAAATACAATTGGAAAACCACCTCTTTGTTCTCCTTTAAGTTCTAGTACCAATAAACTCTATACCAAATATATTACAATTCTCCAATATTTTTTTCTTAATCACTTTTGATACCAAAATAAGCTCTGTACCAATTATCCACTCTTTTTACACATCACTTTTGATACAAATAAACTTTATTCCAATTCTACATTTTATTTACACATTACTTCTGGTACCTGATCTAGAGGTTCTGTAAAATATTTCTTGTATCTATCTCCTTAACAGTTGTGGAACCAGATAAACTGTATCTAAACTACCACTACCTATCCATCAGCTCTGTTGTAATATAATCTATATTCTAACAATCTAATCAACTTACACATCAGCTCCAGTGCCTGATAAACTGTATCTCAATGCTGCATTCAAACCACTGTCTCGATCTGTTCCCTAAATATACAGTTGATGCTAAATATCTCATTTTCTTAAAGTATGTTTACATTCATATCAAGGTCAAGAGAACTATTTGAAAGTGACAAGTACACCTCACAATGATTCTACAGACTAAGTATTTCTTAACGTCAGTATAAAAAAAAAGGTGCTATTTTAACAGCTCCAGCAAAATAGCCTCCTTAGCGCTATTTTGCAGGAGACGGCAAAATAGCGATTTATATAGAGTTTTGCTATATTGCCGGTCTTAATTCAGATTTTCAGTATAATAATTAAGAAAAGGAAAATTATAGAAACATTCAGTTTTATAAAAAAATCTCTAAAAAGATATGCCTTCTTTTCTAATTTTATACATAAGTAAAGCATGAATATTAAAATTGATATTCTTTACTTTTACAAGAAGTCTCTAAAAAACAATATGTCTTTTTAAGAATATAATACACATTAAGCAAAGCATGCAAATTAAAATCGACAAAACTAAAAATTTCAACAAAAATATCCTATAAGCTTTTAAATCAAAAGTAACATTCAACAATCTCAAAATGCTTTAAAAGTGTTTAATAACCAGTTCCTTTCTTTTGGTGCATTTTTTGGTCTTGCACAAGGAAGATGCTGCCAATGCAGACATGAACTGCGCATAACATAACACATAAAAATACACAGATGTGGTATTTTTTTTTTTTGCATCTACATCACTTTTGCAGAAAGTGCCGATTTCACATTATATTGCACATTATATTCAACTTTCATAGAATAAATGCTGTAAATAGATTTCCATGCATCGTCTGTTCAATAACGGTATTTCTTTATTAATTTTAACGTGAGGGTACCCAAATTACACCTATTTTGACAGTTTTTTCACCTACATTTTTTATGATCCAGACAAAAGTTTCCATTCTGTGTTTATTTTGTAGATGTATCCTTATTTACTATCTAGTTACACCAATTTAATTTTGAATCCATATTGAATCATAGAAAAATGGACTTCAACCGACCTTCTGTGACGTTATATTCACTAGTTTGTCTGGACATGAATTTGAAACCATTTCTGGGCGGGTTTCTACGTGTTCCTCCTCTATCACCAGACTGTCATCAAACGCTGACTTTAGTTTCAATAAAAATTTAATTTCATATAGTCTAATAAAAACTGAAATAAGACCGGCAAAATACCATGACTCTATATATTTGCTATTCTGCTGGAGCCGGCAAAATAGCCATTGCCAAAAAAAAAAAGAAAGAATGCCATTATTTTTTTATCAGCAATTCACCGTAACTATATGTTTTTAGTGTTTAGAATAGGAAATGAAGAAGTTACAAAAACTATTTTGATGCATACAAATCATCGTGATATTTGTTTGGTTGTATGAGTGACGTGTGCATTTCATTGATTAATTAACATTGATTGACATGAAAGTAAGACATTACTTAATATTTCAAATTTTCACATCCAGTCCTTGTTCTTAAAAAATATTAGGCCAAGGAATAAAGGAAAATGTACAAATTACCTAAAAATATGATTCTGAGAATTTTGATGCTAGTGAGATACCAATTGTAGAGATCCATTATTTTTCTCTAACCGCCCTCACGTATATGCCTCATTAGGTGATGATGTTTGCAAAACAATCACTTCTGGTCTATAACATAAATCAATTTCTGTTATGGGTAAACATTTTATTTCCTTCAATGGTGGACAAACTCAAGATTGGTCTATACAAGCTATAGGCTATCAGGACTGTATTGCTATCCATGTCAATATTTATAAATTATTGGAGAATAAGAGGAACTGTGAGATCTGACTCAATAATGATACCCTTCTAGGCTGTTTTAAGTATTCTGTGAACAGAAAATTGATGAGCACTGGATGTGAAAATACATGACGCAGTAGAGCATGCTCACTTAAAACCTGATACCAAATTTGCAATTGTTCTGATTCCTAGTCCCTGAGAAAAATGTGATGAATATAAAAGGCCTCTCGTTATTTGTTAAAATTACCTAAGCAGGTTAATCTACTTACTGTTACACTACCTATAGGCTGGCCAACTGCCAAATCTTCTCTGGCCGAGAAAAAGTAACCTGCTTGTGAGAACTCTGGATAGTTATCATTGGCATCAAGTATATTAATGGTTACCACGGTTATACTAGATCTTGTGGCATTGTTTTTATCCATGGCAACAACCTTAATACAAAAGTTAGATAATTAAACAACAATATAAATTTCTCTTTCCAAAATGGAATGGTCTGAACAGAAAGTTGATGAATCAGGGTTATGTTAGAGAACTTCTCATGCTTTTTTCTAAAAAAGTTCATTGGAAGATACCAAAACCTTGTTGAAAAATATTCTGTATCAACTTCACAAATAATATATGATGATCTTGAAGTATGGATTCTAGGTACTGACGATGTTTATCATCTTAATTACATATTTTAGTGTTCTTTTTATTTGTCTTTGTAACCTTTACTGTTTAGTTCATTTTTGGTTATATTCTTTGTTGTGGATCGGTATTTATACATCCCGCCATTGTGTTATTGTGCTATGGTCACTTTTTGTATTCTTGTCTTTCATTTTTGCTTATGTGCTTTGTCTATAGCGTGTCTATATGCCATTCTGTTTTTCTTTGTTGACATAGTTGTTTGTTTTTTTAGTGATTAAGATTATAACACAATGTTGACTTCTGTACCCCAATTTTTGACATTTTTACCTATTATGACTGTTTGTTTTGCTCACACATTGTTGTCAATATAATGAAACTCTATGCAACTGTCATACAAGTGAGAGGTTTAGCTAGCTATAAAACCAGGTTTAATCCACCATTTTCTACATAAAGAAATGCCTGTACCATTCTTTGAATTTTCCTTGGAGTTTGGTATTTTTCTTATCTTACTTAATAAGTATCCACTTTAAATTTTGTACAACACTTACATAAAATCAATATGGATTAAAATTTTGTAAGCCACAATATCTGTTTCGTCTAAAAAAAAATATGTATAACTGTGATTTAAGTCCAAAGCCCGTAATTTCTGCAAAAATTAGCGGAGCGGAACGAAACTTCCACTTGATCTGTAACTCATCATGGTTAACTCATATACCAAAAATCAGCCCAATATCTGAAGGCATTTGCCCTAAATGAAAAATTGGGATTTAGGACAAATTTTATTTTTTTACAAAAATAATGTCGGTCATTTCATTGAGATTGGGTTTCTTAATCGCCATTTTGCAGGTGTTCCCTTTCCTGTAATAAAACTGGCACTCCAGTATAGTTTGAAAATCATGAGGGCCCTCTTATCCTAATAACTAGATTAATGCCTCCGGGAAATATTGACTAATGATCGCTAATCACTTTTTACCTGTGTTTTAATTCACACCTGACATAAAGAAATTAAATTTTCCATGACAACTGTATTCTTTTTTAATTACTTTTCAGCAAAGCCAATCTTCAATTCTGATTTAAAAATTTAAACTTAATTTACTTAACGTAAAGAGTAGAAGTAAGTATTTTTTCACGAGTAACACATGTGCTTTATTTACTATGTAATACACATGCGTGAAATTGTCTTTAGCAGATTGGACATTTAATCGTAAAATGCAAAACGATTCCATGCTAAATCAAACAAGTACAACTTTTATCTGTGAATAATGTGTGGTAAAAATTTGTATCTTTATCATTGGACATGGGGTTGTCAACTGAAACCATAGTTTTTGACCTAGGAAGTTGTACATAAAATTATGACACACCCTCTGGTGTTGGTTTATATACATGTCAAGTATAAACTTTGAAACCATAACAGTTCTCAAGATATAGAGTGGACACAATTTGTTACAGGCGGACGGACAACTGATCATTATAGGGGCCCCGCCATTGTTGGGCCCTAAAGAAAAATCACGAAGTAAATGTGATGAAACAGTCAATACAAGTTCGTTGATTCTATGAATATAGTGACACTACTAGTAGTGACAGTCTGATATCGACAATTTGAAAAAAGGGCACCCACTTTTAAGTCATCTCGAAATGACCGAAATTGTGGGAAAAAATTTCTGGATACTTGGTGACAATACAAATAAGTTGACATTTTCATGCAGACAATAATTGTTAACATTATCATTTGACTGCTGTGTTCAAAATTGAAATAGGAAAACGAAAAAACAGACTTATAATTCTTGGAACTAAAATATAGACAAGTGTCTAAGTCTAAATAAGATGTGAATACATTAGATAGACTACTAAAGCTGCCACCACCAACTAATTCTTTAAAGATATAGAAAAATATTAAGAGAAAAATAAAAACAAAATTAGTGTGGTTCCTGATCCAAGACAGGCATATAAATATGTGAAGAGGGTTACACTAGTTATTCCAGTAACTCAATCCTATTTTTATTTCAATCAGCAGAACAACAAAAGATACATATAAGATCTCCAAGTTTATTCAATAACATAGTCTTACCGTAACTGTCTGTATACGGTTGTCTACTACCTCATAATCTAGTAAAGAAGGATTTACTATCGTCAAACTTATCAAGGCTGACCCTACTCCATTGTCAGGCGATACCAAAAAGTTGTTTTTAAACGGAAAAGCGTTTGTAATCGTGATATTAAATCCTGCAAAGCTTGCCTGAAAAAGAAAAAGGTTAAAAAGGTTAGATGTCAAATTCAAGTCTTGTTTCAATATATATAGTAACACTGATGTGAAACATGTCCTTCTGAAAGACTAAAGATTAACTGTTGTTTGCTTTAATTCCAGAGGCAAATATTCCATGCATATATACAGGATGAGAATAAATAGAGAATATCATATGGCTTTTTCAATATCACAATAATCACATCCTTATCAACCCGAGACACCAATATAATCCCAAGAGCTCTGCCCGAGGGATTATATTGGTTGAGGGTTGATACGGTGTGTGATATTGAAAAAGCCATATCATATACACTTTATTATCTACCTCACGTAGATGTTTTTTTTATGTTACATGACCTCATACATAATATTTCCATACACCAAATATAGTTGACCTATTGCATACAGTATTAGAAAAACATACCAAAACACAAAAATCTAACATCGAGCAATGAACTGTGAAAATGAGGTCACGGTCAAATAAAACATGCCAGACTGACATGTACATCCTAAAATATTTCCATACACCAAATATAGTTGACCTATTGCATTCAGTATTAGAAAAACAGACCAAAACACAAAAACTTAAATGAGGTCAAGGTCAGATGACACCTGCCAGTTGGACATGTACACCTGACAATCATTTCATACACCAAATATAGTAGACCTATTGCTTACAGTATCTGAGATATGGACTTGACCACGAAAACTTAACCTTGTTCACTAATCCATGAAATGAGGTCGAGGTCAAGTGAAAACTTTCTGACCGGCATGAGAACCTTGCAAGGTAAGCACATACCAAATATAGTTATCCTATTACTCATAACAAGAGAGAAATTGACATTACAAAAAATCTGAACTTTTTTTCAAGTAATCAATGAACCACGAAAAAGAGGTCAAGAACAATGGACATATGACAGATGGAAACTGCATATCATAAGGCATCTATATACAAAGTATGAAGCATCCAGGTCTTCTACCTTCTGAAATATTAAGCTTTTAAGAAGTTAGTAACGCCACCGCCACAGCCGCCGGATCACTATCCCTATGTCAAGCTTTTTGCGAAGAAGTCGCAAGCTCGACAAAAAACAGTAGGGAATCTTGAGTGAAAAGTGATAGGACCTGTACGGAAAAGCCATGAGTTTGCAATAGTCACTGTCCGACTGCTGGACAGATTAATATTTCTGTATCCCTATTTATATTGTATACATCTTTATCTCACCTGAATAGCAACCTTTGGGGTTACTTTGTACAATACCTACAGCTTTAATCTCCTGTTGATCTAATTATTGGTAAATCAAATAATTTTCAGGTAACAGTAACTTAAAAAAGAACATAAAAACTAATAAATATTTACACTAGAAATTATGATGTATTTAATGACAAAGTTGAAAATGTGAGATTTCAAGGGGAAATAGACAAAATCTTGTGTTGTTAAAATGGAATCACAATGTTATGAAATAGAAGTTCTAATTGGAAGAAATATTCTGTATATAGTATTTGTTCCAGTGGACAAAATATTACAGAATTTGTTCCTTACGAAATAAAGGAGTATAGAATATTTGTTCCAATAGGAACAGATATTATGGCATTGTTTATAACAATGATTCCAGTGGAACTTTTGTGAGGCAGAAACAAATATATGTTGACTTACACTCATTAAAACCTGTACTTACATCATCAGGGTCAGTAACTTTCATTGTCAGTCCAGGAAGAGTTGATGCCCCTGATGTCTGTGAACCCATTTCAGTGACATTAACAGTATAACTGGAGAATTCAAACTCTGGTTGGTTGTCATCCAGATCTTGTATATTGACAGTGATGGTGGTATCTGTTCGCTGATTGGTTTCTGTACCGTTTAATTCTATTTCTATTGCCTATAAACAGATAGATACAAAAATCAAACCATGCCAAACAATGACATATCATTTATTAGAATCTATTCATTTTAATCATAGCTGCCATAAAACAGACATTATGAGTATGTGTAACCCTGTAAGTGAGCTCCAAAAAAGTTGGTGCATGTTTGTTTTTAATAATTACCATCATTATTTTTGGTAATCAGATATACAATTTTGTAGGAAATTGTATTCTCCTCAGTTCTTATCTTATTTAAAATTACCAGAAAATCAACCTAATATCAAGCTTGTAACACTTGTCTGTTGTTAGGACTTGTTCATCAATACAGAAGAGAACAGGGTGATTTTATGCTTCACACTACCTAAACATTAAACTGATACCGAGCCTGTATCTTCGTTGATGGGGATTGTTCATCAATACAGAAGAGAACAGGGTGATTTTATGCTTCACACTACCTAAACATTAAACTGATACAGAGCCTGTATCTTCGTTGATGGGGATTGTTCATCAATACAGGAGAGAACAAGGTGATTTTTTTGCTTTACATTTACATAACTTCAAACTAATATCAAGCTGTAGAACTTTGTCGATATTTATAGATTATTTATGGTTTTGAAAACAAGAGTTTCTAGGCTATATAGTAACGAACTCATCGAAGGGGGATAGCCCTGAAATGAGATGTAGCCTGGAAACTTCCTAGAGTTGAAAGACCATAGACATTCTGTTCCTAGGCAATGTCAATGGTAAAGGCTCATAGTATTCTCACTCTACTTGAATGGAGAAAATCTATTCTCAGTCAAGACTAGCTTGAAATTGAAAATCATCACACAAAAAGATCAAAGCAAAATATATGAAAATAGCAATATGATTGTTTATTAATACAGGAATTGTCTAGGTTTTCTTACCTGAATATCAAACTGGTACCGAGCCTGTAGAACTTCTCTGTCGATAGGATTGTTTATTAATACTTGAGACACCCAGCTGTTTTCAGCTTTTTTCACAGCATCACCCACTTTAAACAACTGGTTTGGATCTGAAATTTTATAATTTACAATAATTTCAGCAAATATTTTTTTTAAAACATATAATATGAAACACTAATTTGTGTGTCCCAAGGATTTGAAATGTAATTTTTATACCAATTTTTGTACTAACAACAATCAGGAGTAGACAGTTGTACTGTATCATTAATTGTCTACAAGAACTTATCTACTTAATACCCTTTAACTGTCTATTGGCTACAAGTATTTATAAACTATAATATCCTTTAATTTTCTCTACACATTTCAAAATTTGAATTTTTCATCTCAGCATTTTATCATCATTGAAATATTTGAAGTCACCACACATGTACATGCTGCTGTATAAAAGGTTTGTAGTCTTTTGAATTGTAAATAGAATTTCTAAATTTAAATGCAATGACTACTGCATGTTTACTTTTAATAACAAGGAGTCCACACACTGAAATGTCTAACAGGTTTTCAAGGAAACGATTATGCTATAAACATTACAATAAATTAGCCTTATCAATGATTCGACATGTTAAAGTCAGATGAACCCTGTAATACGGACATGTAAAATTAACAATCATTTAATACACCAAATATAGTCAACCTATTGATTATAGTTTCTGAGAAACAGACCTAACCACAAAAACTAAACTCTGATCTTTGACCTATGGGGTTTAGGTCAGATGAACTTGTCAGAAAGACATGTATACCATACAATCATTCCATACACAAAATATAGTGGACCTATTACTTTTAGCATCTTTTAAACCAATTTTTAAAATGAAAACTTAACACTGACCAATGAATCATAAAAATAAGGTCAAGGTCAGATGAAAAATGCCGGACAGACATGCCCACCTTAAACTCATACACTGCATGTAGTTGACCTATTTCTTATGAGTACCTGAGAAACAAACTTTAAAACACAAAAACTTAACATTGTCCAAATAACAATTAAAATGAAGTCAAGGTCAGATGAAACCTGCCAGAACTAAATATACCAAATATGGTTGACCTTCAGCTTAAAGTATCTGAGTTACAGACTTGACCATGAAAAGTTACCCTTGATCACTGATTCATGAAATGAGGAGAACTCTATCTGACATGTATACCTTGTAAGGAACCCATATACCAAATATAGTTATCCTATTACTCATAAGTGAGTAATTTACATTACAAAAAAAAACCATACGGTTTTTTGTAATCACTGAAACAAGAAGATGAGGTCAAGGACAATAAACCTAAGACAGATAGAAACAGAAAAATTTTATTTTGCTAGTTTCATTGAAAAAATTTGACAAGCAATCAGACGAGTTATCATATTCAAGCATCCAAGGCTTAAATGTATTACATTGTATAACCTTTTATAACCAATACAGAAAAATGAAAATCCTACAATGTCATATGATCAAACAGATATTGTACTATAGTTATAAATTACAAAATGCATGCATAATAAAATCACTCAAAAGAAGTTCTGACTAATGCTTGACATGTGACATGCAAACACACCATGCTGAAATATAAATCTTTATAAAAAGCATTTACAAGATAAGAATTATAACATGCATTAGACTTTCTTTACGCAGCAGCGCATTACTTCATTAACAGTTTTATAAAAGCATTATCATTTAGCATTTTATAGTAATTTTATTTCTAAAGCCTGACTTATGTAATGATTTTATTATTAGTTGTTCATATACAAACAACTGACATATAAATTTGACATAAATAAAATATAAAAAAAGTTCATTAAAAGCAAAAGAACACCACCCAAGGAATATTACCTTACCCAACAATGTGCTAGATCCTGTAACCTTTACCCTAGGAGGTTGATCAAGTACAGATGGTTAATCTTATGACCTTAATCAAACGAAAAAACACAAAGCTACGTATGGTAAAGTTGATAAATGTCAGAAGAATTTAAAATGTAAGCCAAATATCATTAGATTGACATCTAAAACTGTGGAATTAAAATACTATGAAAGAAATGTCCTTAAACAAAATCTAACAGAATTTTGCAACTGGCTTGAGTTTGTATACATTAATAAATGAAATATAAATAAAAACAACCCATCTGAATTATGTAAAAACTTCACTGAACCACAACTAGTTTGAAGAATGTATATAAATTATTTTAAAGATTGGTAAGATTGGCACCGAGATAAAAAAAAAATAATCTGCAGCACCCTTAATATCAATGACTCTCATTAATATATTTTCTTTAAAAACTCATTGACAATGTGATGAAATTATGGTATAAAAGTAAAATCTGTAAGCTACTAAATAAAAGCCATGAGTACCATAGGGTATCATGGCCATTAATTTATCTAATGTTATGAGTAAATTGAATTTCAGACCTATATTTGATTACCATCATAAGTTGAAGTATCTTATTTAATACAAACAAAACATTTATTCATATAGACGGGATGATTAAATATACCATTTCAAACTGATTTTGGAGGAAAATCAAGGATTTTCAAAAACAGGTGTGGTCTAAGGATCAAAGGGTTTAAACCAAAAAGTTTCCAGGGATTTAGAGTCAAGAAAAATAGGTTGCCATAACAACTGTACTCACATCTATCATTCTATATCATGCCAATATAAAGTGTCAACAACAAACAGTTGTCATGGCAACCAATATATAACCATCATCCAAAGTTATGAAAGGATCTGTCACCCTACATAATCCTTATAAAGTTCTTACAAAATGAGTATAAAGCACACTTTGTCAGTAGCTGAGAGTAAGGTCACATGTACTCTACAATTTCTTCTTTTATATTTTTTTCTTGTCAAATTTTTCAGATACCTTATTTCTTAAACATAAGAAATACAGCCTTCATCAATATTATAAAAATGTCTGGAAATCTTGAATCATGTTTTAAAGTACATTTGACCTTAGAAGATTGTTTTGCCACTCTGGGTGTACCATAACATTATAGAGTTGGTTAGCAACAATTACACTTACCGTAGGCTTAAAACACAACAGTTAATCAATTAATAATCAAACAATAATAAAAATCAATCAAAACGATCAAATAATATTTTGAGATGTTTTTCAAATATTTAATTTCTTTCTTGAGAAAAACAGAATCAAATGATTAGTAAGAGACACATGATCAATGATTAGTACACGACTGTATAATTTCTAGATGTGTATCTGTGGTTGTATAACGGTAATGTCCAGTATTACAGACCCTATACTATTACAATAAAATATCTTATGGTACAGAAACCTTAAAAGAACTTTGAAGGTAAATTCTGTACTAACAATTTTATTTGGAGAACTATTTGATTAATGTTTTATGTATTAACTCTTTCAACGTTGAACTGCATAACTTTCAATGTATTATACCACTTTGAGAATTTTCATTTATTTAGGGTAGGTACTTTTAAACTGATGTATATTTGTACTCAGTTGTCCAATTCCATCATATGATGTATCAAAATAATCAGCATACTTTGTACTTGCTGTACCCTTTTGTCTTATTGTGACTTATGGTGACATACAGGTGAGATACAGGTAAAAATAGAGGTAAATCAGGTAATTTTGATAAACTGGTGTTTTAACTATGACATCACTTTTATTTTTGTTTGAATTTATATTGATTTAATAGTTTATGATTATTAAAAAAAATAATGTTATATTGTTTCAATTGACAAAGTATTTGTACTTCGTTTAATAGCACAGGTAAATGTGTAAACATTCATGTACGATTTAGGAAACGTTCAAATAAGTTAAATTGACGATAGAAGTGAAGACTTCTTTATATAAAACTAGAGGCTCCAAGGACCCTGTGTCGCTCACCTGATATTTTTATTTACAATTGATGCATGATAAATGCAACTGTTGTACTGTCGTTTAGTTTCAGAGATATAAGACTAAAAAGTGCGTTTGAAACCTATGTTTTATTTCAGCCATGTTGGCAGGCAGGGTCATCATACACAGTGGTCCCTGGATATCCTAGTGGTGATTTAAACCAAGTTTGGTTTAATTTGACAGTAGTTTCAGGGGAGAATTTTTGTAAAATTTATCTAACGAGAAATGCGAAGTGATGAGAAAGTTTGTTGTGAAGTTTTGTTGTTGCGCAACAGCCCCCCCCAAAAAAAAAAACAAAAGGTAATAAAAAATTATCATTTAAGGGCAATCTTTCCTATTAATGATTTCTGCAAAATTCAGTTGATTGTGCAAGGGTTGTATAGCCAGCTGAGGTCGTTAAAACTCTCATTTGTTGTTGCAAAATTCAAGTGGTTTTGAATTCCTTTGTTGATCTTTTTGTATTCAACTTTTAAACAACAAAGTACAACAAATATGATAACTGATACTCATGACACTGAAAATATGGTCTTCATTCTTGTAAAGAAAAATGGTAAGGTTTGAAATATTTCTTAAATATTAATTCAATACCAATACTTTAATTTGTATTGGATTTATCCCAGGAAATGAGAACAAGGGACACAATTAAATTCAATTTTTTTCCTAAACTTCTGATAAAATATAAAATGAAGAACTATATTTTTTAATGAGAATTTTTTTTTAATAGTTAATTGATAATTTGAACAATATTAATTAAGTTTTAGATCTTGCATGGTTGATTAATTTTCTCTCAAAATTTCTGATATTCTATTAAAGTTTTAAATATAATATGAGGCAGGCATTACCTGTGAAAGGGATGAAGCCTGTATAAATTAGTGTAGGAATTCAAGCATCATTTGCACTTCGGAATCTGTAGAAAATGAAGCCAAAGTACTGAAACATATCTGACATTCGACCTATTGTTCGGGATTATAGTTGTGACATCATTTTCAATGTAAAGAAAGAAACACCATCATCAGGTATTAATGTGTTTTTTTTCATGTTATAGAATTATCAATTATTTTATTGCCAGTTCATTAGTAGATTGTTTTCTATATTGATTTTCTACTGCAGTTTCAGAAAAGAAGATTACAAAAGGAAAACATTTTGTAAAACTTACCAAAATTTACCAAATTAATGAAAATTGTTAAAATTGACTATAAAGGGCAATAACTCCTTAAGGGGTCAACTGACCATTTTGGTCATGTTGACTTATTTGAAGATCTTACTTTGCTGAACATTATTGCTGTTTACAGTTTATCTCTATCTGTAATAATTTTCAAGATAATAACCAAAATGGCAAAATTTCCTTAAAATTACCAATTCAGGGCAGCAACACAACAACCTGTTGTCCAATTCATCTGAAAATTTGAGGGCAGATAGATATTTACTTGATAAACAAGTTAATCCCTGTAAGATTTGCTTTAAATGCTTTGGTTTCAGAGTTACAAGCCAAAATCTACATTTTACCCTATGTTCTATTTTTAGCCATGGCAGCCATCTTGGTTGGTTGGCTGGGTCACCGCACACATTTTTAAACTAAGTACCCTAATAATGATTGTGGCTAAGTTTGGTTGAATTTGGTCCTGTAGTTTCAGAGGAGAAGATTTTGTAAAAGATTACAAAATTTACAAAAACTGGTAAAAATTACTTTAAAGGGCAATAACTCCTTAAGGGTCAACTGACTATTTTAATCATGTTGACTTATTTGAAGATCTTACTTTGATGAACATTATTGCTGTTTACAGTTTATCTCTATCTGTAATAATTTTCAAGATAATAACCAAAACGGCAAAATTTCCTTAAAATTACCAATTCAGGGCAGCAACCCAACAACCTGTTGTCCAATTCATCTGAAAATTTGAGGGCAGATAGATATTTACTTGATAAACAAGTTAATCCCTGTAAGATTTGCTTTAAATGCTTTGGTTTCAGAGTTACAAGCCAAAATATACATTTTACCCTATGTTCTATTTTTAGCCATGGCGCCATCTTGGTTGGTTTGGCAGGTCACCGGACACATTTTAAACTAGATACCCTAATGATGATTGTGGCCAAGTTTGGTTAAATTTGGACGCCGACGGACGACGGATGCCAAGTGATGAGAAAGCTCACTTGGCCCTTCGGCCAGGTGAGCTAAAATTGAAAATAGTTCAGGGCAGATGCTGAAGTGTCGAAATTTCTAACTGGGCCCACACGTTCCCAAAACTCACGAATGTTTCTTTGAGTTTCGGTCTTTCTCCATGTGTCAAATTTTTTGTCAACATGTCCGTGGCTTCAAACCCCTTGTAAGTCATCTTCATCATCACTGTCCCCTATTATATTTCTCCATTGCCTTTCTAATTCATTTCTGTCAGCTTTATTAACATTTATTAAGTCAAATTGGCAGACATTATCAACAATTTCGTCTACTGACAGTTGGTTTTCACTATCGATATCCACCATTTTGTGTTCAAAATTTCCATAAATTTTCTTCGCTAATAATAGACCAATATTTACTTTATTTTCCGTTGAAAGTACAGTAAAAGCCAGAGAAACTCGAATGAATGTATATGACGCTAGTATGTTACTTTAGAGGGGTTTTCCCGACGACTGACCAATGGAAATCTCGGATTAAAAAAGTAGCATGTGCAGCCCGGTATAGCGGGCTATAGTGGTTACGGATTAAAATTGATTTCCCGGTAATCCGGGTCATAGTGCTGAAAGAGTTGATGTTTTACAAATGTTTAATAGTTTGATTGTTTTTATTAATGTTAACAACTCTTGCCAATTTGACCCTAAAGTCCAATGTTTTGTTATGATATGAATAAAAGTAGATATTGGGTATACATCAATCAGATAGCATTCAAATGAAAAATATGAGCACAAGACATTTATAGAGCAACATACAGACTTCAACAATAGACAAGTTACTAAACAATATGAGAATGTCCAAAAGTCACTTTGATTGAAAATCAAACAAGTCAAGCTATGCATCCTCTGTTAAACTTTCACTAAAACCATTCATTCACTTAAACTTTTGAAAGTACTGGATGTCTGTTCTCCCTTCCACAAATATGAGTCTAAATTTTGTTGAAGAAAACTCCCAAAATAAAATAGAAGGTGTTAAAATTGTATTATACAAGATTCTGTAAAAGTCTTAAATTCCTTCCTTGTTTAGGTGAATTTTATATTGTACTGTCAAACTCTAATTTACTGTGCCAAATTCATTGTTAAACTCTCTAAACCAGGTTTAATCCACCATTTTCTACATAAGGAAATGCCTGTACCAAGTCAGGAATATGACAGTTGTTTTCCATTCGTTTGATGTGTTTGAGCTTTGATTTTGCTATTTGATAAAGGACTTTCCGTTTTGAATTTTCCTTGGAGTTCGGTATTTTTGTTATTTTACTTTTTAATGCTAGTTTGTTTCAAGTTCTTTCTTATATAAAATCTGATTATAATGCAAAACCTCAAACTAACAGTCATGTTTGTAGGAGACTTTCTTGTTCTGACAGAATGGGGTTAATTTCTTTAAAACTTCAACTTTTATTCCAGAGTAAAAAAAATGCAGACCAACATTTGGAATCTTTGTTAACAAAATTTAATTAACCACTGAGCAACAACTGCCATTAAACAATTATATTTGATTTTATATAAAATTCTCTAAATTCTCAGTAAAAATTGAATAAAAGCAATGCATGCATGGAAATACAGAACAAGCTTTTAATTTTAAAATTAATTTCTCAATCTCATGCAGCCATTACCTGTATTTTGTTATTTGAACTTTTCAAAATAATACGATTATGATGAAAAATTAAACAGGAATTTCATTTAATATTCTGAAAGTAAGAATGAAATCCATGGGATACAAAGTGTGGAAGGATAACCAATTGAATTAGGAATGAATAGAACATTCAATTGAACTGTCCAACTTTAATAACTTTTGTTAAATAACTAATGAAAATTGATTCCCTAAATAAAACTTTACAATTTTCCATAACAAGAAAAAAAGATATGTAATTGGAAAGAGATATGATCAGTTCTCATAGGTCACTTATACACAGGTGATTAATTTTTAGACTACTTATTATGGTCTGGATCTGACGGTATGTCATACCCAACAATAAGTTATTGTCCTTGATATTTTTCCATTTTTTACTTCTATTTAGCTGATAAAAAAAAAATATACTGAAAGAAACAAATAAATGTGAGTCATTGCATGATTATTACACACTAAAACTTCTCACTAACACACAAAAAAGACACTGTCAAATTATTTCATTTACATACATGTCTTTCAAGTCTAGTAATTAAATAAACTTGAAATTAAATTTCTCAAATCAACAGTTTTTCCAAATATTTCAAATATATCAAGCTATAAATGTTTTACCTTTGTTGACGATTTTGATTGGTCTAGGAGATCCTTCATCTCCATCTTTAGCAGTCACAGTTGCAACAGGGGTTCCCTAAAAAAAATAGAAACAGACATGTCATATTATTCTTACACTTTTCTTAGTATCAATATTTGGCATATCTATACCTCAGGGAAAAAATAAGATTCACAATTCTTCAGTAACATGACACCCCCCACACACACACTTTGGATAATAACCTTCTTTTGAAATGTTGAATTGT
The DNA here is from genome assembly GCA_017311375.1 of Mytilus coruscus. Lineage (NCBI taxonomy): Eukaryota > Metazoa > Mollusca > Bivalvia > Mytilida > Mytilidae > Mytilus > Mytilus coruscus. The sequence continues at coordinate 91,457,103 of CM029602.1, forward strand.
TCCTCAGTAGAATCAGGAAAAAACCATCTGTGAGGCATATGTGCATTCATAATAACGTGGACTGTACTAACAGCATGTCTACATTTAAATATGATTTAGACCTTGGATAAGAGTAAAAAATTTAAAGTCAGGATACTGAAAAAATATACATGAAAATTATTTCAAACAATGATGTACATCAAGAACAGAACAATATGAAAGGATGAAAATAAACATGATCCCATGTTTTACTCAAATACAGAGTTTTATTGTAGTTCTACAGCTTGGGATTAAATGGAATGTCTTCAACAATGAACTAAACAACTCAAATCTTAAGCAAAATATACTTACAACAGGTAGATTTTCTATAACAAATATCGTAATGGGCGTTTCCATAAATAGAGGGGGAGTGTCCTGTTGATCTTCTATCTCCAACAAAACATTGACAGTTGTCATCAAAGATGGAGCCCCTCCAATCTGTTTGTAATTGTCCTGTAAAGATATAAAGACACCAATGTTTAGATTGGATGTGACTGTGTGGATAATAATTAGGGTAAATTATCTGTTTTAATGTATGTTATATCAGAAAAGTTAAAAGATCTTCTGACAACAATGTGATGATCATTCCAAATTCCATGCTCTTAAACATTTCATGTAAAGTTCCTATTCAACAATACATATCACATGTCAGTCGTTTGCTGTTTATGGAATTCAATGTATTTTAATACTTATAATACATTAGTATGGAAACAAAAATCAACAAAATAAAAGTCAGTAAAATTTATCCCTTAGGACATTTAGGATTCAAGTTGGTGAAGTGTGTTAACCTTCTCAAATGTTAATTGAATGGTTGAATATAATGGAAGCAAGAGAACTGTGTTAAGGTATTTGTTATTTTAGAGGATTTTGTTTAAAAGATAACCTTGTCTTGACCACTTACTTTAGCTTGTATAGTCATGGTAAATCCTTCCTGAATTCATAATCCAATGGTTTCTTCAAAATGACCGCTCCACTGTATGAACCTTGTCCAAGCTGCTGGGTTGTCAAATTGAAGTACTCACAAGCTTCCACAGTCTGAAATATAAAGAGCTAAATAACAGACAGACATTCATATTTATAGGCAAATTAAAACAAAAAGCAGACATTCAAAGTTTATAGGCAAAGTTAATAGACTTTTTGTGTTTTTTTGCTGTGCATGTACTGATTTTGTGTTATGGATAGATATCCCATATCCTTTGTTTTTGTATTATTTAAGTTACCTTATCCAATATCCTTTGGTTTTCTATTAAAGTTACCTTCCTAATCCCATATCCTTTGGTTATTCAGAATGCTTTAATATATAACTACATAAAATTTTACTATTAAATAATGAATGCAAAGTGTTTAATGACAGTTTTAGTCCTTAATCATTATTTTTGAAGAAAATCATTAAGATATCTTCAGAGTTCTCGAAAAGTGGTAGTCCAAGGTTTTGTCCAACAAGTTTTGATATTTTGTAATAGAAATAATAGTGGGGACCAGCAGATTTTCTTCAAGGACCACCAGGATAAAAAAAGTTTTTGAGAACACTGTATCTTTTAACAAAAACTTGGTTGATTCTTTCATTGAATTTCTGTTATATCCATTTAAGTAATGTTGACAGCCTTGTCTGGTAATGATTAAATTATTACTTTTCTTGTGGGGAATCACAAGTGATATATCATTTCCATGCAAAATTTTTAAATCAATTTTTGGGGTTTCACTGCTATGTTCAATTTTTAACAAAGACAGCCATGTTGTTTTTTAAGTTAATCTGCATAAAATATAATTTTGAAACCCAATACCTTAAGGGTCTCTGGAGATAAAAAAGAGAAAATGACAGCCTTTCTTTGACAGTGATGACCTGGCCAGTCAGCATGTTTACACAAACCAATAGTTGTTACACGACGATCTCATCAACTGATCTTTTTTTAATGGTAGTTCTACTCATCAAATTTTGTACACAATTCATTTATCTTTCATCTTTGAACAAAATAATTACCATGTTTAACAAATACATACCTGACTATCAGTAGGATCAACAAAACATGTTAATTCCACTTCAGCATGGATACCGATATCACTATCTAATATCCTAATCCCACTGAATACTGTGTTCCCAACAGCTGTACCCTAAAAAATTGGATCAAATTAGGTTACACTGCATATCTTTTGTACAACACATTTTTTCCATTACATGTGCCCTAAATAGATTGGATCAAATTAGGTTACTGCATATATCTATTTTAGGTTACTGCATATATCTATTTTACAACACAATATTTCCAACACCGGTTCCCTAAATAGGTTGGATCAAACAAGGTTACTGCATATCATTTGCACAATGTTTACTGTGTATTCCCATAGGCTGTGCCCTAAATAAATTGTATTAAATAAATTTACTGCATAATAAGCCATATCCATTAAATACCACAATGTTTCCTACAGAAGTTTCCTGAAATCAATCAGTTTAATTGATGACAAGCAAAAAAGGAAGGGATGGGTATTTATTCAAAATAGAAAACAACTGATAATTCTGAAAGACATCTTGCATGGTAAAAAATAAAAGATGATGAAGAGGATCAAGTGCAAGTCCTACTCAGCAATAAAACTATATGCCATTTTGTCCAGTAAACAATTTTCCTGGGACAAATAGATTGAGACATAAAAAAGTATCTTTCATAAATACAAAGATTTGGTTTTGAAATTTGGCTGTACCTGTAAAAGTCTTATTACAAAGGAATATCATTCAAATATTTATGGTATTGTTATTCACAAACATGTTTAACTCTTCCACATTTTTATGTGTCTGTCCCAAGTCAGTGGTTGTTGTTGATTGCTGTCTACCACATTTTCTATGTGTCTGTCCCAAGTCAGAGGTTGTTGTTGATTACTGTCTACCACATTTTCTATGTGTCTGTCACAAGTCAGTGGTTGTTGCTGATTGCTGTCTATCACATTTTCTATGTGTCTGTCCCAAGTCAGAGGTTGTTGTTGATTGCTGTCTACCACATTTTCTATGTGTCTGTCACAAGTCAGTGGTTGTTTTTGATTGCTGTCTACCACATTTTCTATGTGTCTGTCACAAGTCAGTGGTTGTTTTGATTGCTGTCTACCACATTTTCTATGTGTCTGTCCCAAATCAGTGGTTGTTGTTGATTGCTGTCTATTACATTTTCTATGTGTCTGTCACAAGTCAGTGGTTGTTGTTGATTGCTGTCTACCACATTTTCTATGTGTCTGTCACAAGTCAGTGGTTGTTTTTGATTGCTGTCTACCACATTTTATATGTGTATGTCACAAGTCAGTGGTTGTTGATTGCTGTCTATTACATTTTCTATGTGTCTGTCACAAGTCAGTGGTTGTTGTTGATTGCTGTCTACCACATTTTCTATGGGTCTGTCCCGAGTCAGTGGTTGTTGTTGATTGCTGTCTATCACATTTTCTATGTGTCTGTCCCAAGTCAGTGGTTGTTGTTGATTGCTTTCTATCACATTTTCTATGTGTCTGTCCCAAGTCAGAGGTTGTTGTTGTTTGCTGTCTACCACATTTTCTATGTGTCTGTCACAAGTCAGTGGTTGTTGTTGATTGCTTTCTATCACATTTTCTATGTGTCTGTCCCAAGTCAGTGGTTGTTGTTGATGGTTGTCTATCACATTTTCTATGTGTCTGTCACAAGTCAGTGGTTTTTGTGGATTGCTGTCTTCCACATTTTATATGTGTATGTCCCAAGTCAGTGGTTGTTGTTGATTGCTGTCTACCACATTTTATATGTGTCTGTCCCAAGTCTGTGGTTGTTGTTGATTGCTGTCTATCATATTTGTCTTTTTTATTGTTTTAGCATAAATTGCCCTTTTGGTTTTCATATTTCCTCATATTTTAACATGTTTGGACCTTTTATATTTTGTTATGCCATATGGGTTTTGCTCATTATTGAAACCTGTATGGTGACCTATAGTTGCTAACCTTCTGAGTCATTTGGACTATGGTGGGTAGTTGTTTCATTGGCTATCACACCAAAGCTTCTTTGTTTAACATCACAAGGTAGCAGTGATATCTTAATTGTCAAGGCTTTAACTAGACAGTACTTCCAATAGTTTGCTGTCTCATTGGCAATCATACCACAACTTCTTTGTTAAACATCACAAGGTAGCAGTGATATCTTAATTGTCAAGGCTTTAACTAGACAGTACTTCCAATAGTTTGCTGTCTCATTGGCAATCATACCACAACTTCTTTGTTAAACATCACAAGGTAGCAGTGATATCTTAATTGTCAAGGCTTTAACTAGACAGTACTTCCAATAGTTTGCTGTCTCATTGGCAATCATACCACAACTTCTTTGTTAAACATCACAAGGTAGCAGTGATATCTTAATTGTCAAGGCTTTAACTAGACAGTACTTCCAATAGTTTGCTGTCTCATTGGCAATCATACCACAACTTCTTTGTTAAACATCACAAGGTAGCAGTGATATCTTAATTGTCAAGGCTTTAACTAGACAGTACTTCCAATAGTTTGCTGTCTCATTGGCAATCATACCACAACTTCTTTGTTAAACATCACAAGGTAGCAGTGATATCTTAATTGTCAAGGCTTTAACTAGACAGTACTTTCAATAGTTTGCTGTCTCATTGAAATATACCCCATATCTCCTTTTTTTTCATATAAAAAACTTGATGTATTGTTCACTGTTTAGTTGATTATTTAATCGACCAACTTTTGAATTTAAAGGAATAGAAAACCTAAATGTTTGCAGCTTTGCTTGAAAATTCAAATTTCAGTTGAGGTAACAAATTTTAGGCTATGTAAATAGTTCATTGCTACCAAAAACCCTTTGGATATCTATTTTAGTTAAATTGTGTTGTTTGTTTTTGTTCTCTTTGACATTTTCCCCACATCTTTATATATTCCTAATGGTTGTTATATGATATAAAGAAGTAAAAATGTAGGATATTCATTATCTTGCTCCAAAGAATTTGTTTTCTTTTCCACCATATAATGTCAAGTCTTAATTGGGAAAAGATTTACTCTGTCTTCTAGCTGTCAATTCAGGACTGCAGCTATAAATGAGTCTATTCTAAAACAATGTTTTGTCATTACAATATATTTCAAACCTTACCTCAGGAATTTGTGCTGAATAAGGTACATTCTGGAATTCTGGATTGTTGTCATTTGTATCTATTACTGTAACTGTTACCGTGGATTGGGTTTCTATGATTTCCTAGTTTCAACAAACAAATTAGCTAAATCATAATTTCTTATCTTTTTACTGATGCAAGAAAAACTACAGGCTATAAAATTATCTCAACATAAATATGAAGTTTGTTTATTATCAAAAAACAAGAATGTATCCATAGTACATGGATGCCCCACTTGCACTATCATTTTCTATGTTCAGTGGACCGTGATATTGGGGTCAAAACTCTAATTTGGCATTAACATTAGAAAGATCATATCATAGGGAACATGTGTACTAAGTTTCAAGTTGATTGGACTTCAACTTCATCAAAACTACCTTGACCAAAAACTTTAACCTGAAGGGGGACAGACGGAAGAATGAACGAACAGACAAAGTTGGATGAACGTTCGAACGAACAGATGCACAGACCGAAAAACAAAATGCCACTAAGTGGGGCGTAATAAGTGGTGCATAATTAACAAGAGGCTCCTAAGAGCCTAAATCGCTCAAATGGTGAAGACATGACATTTTGACATCAATGTTTACCTGTATCATGTGTATAATGCAACCACTTATGTTATTTTTGTTGATCTTGTATTGTTGATCATTTATGCAGTGCACAGCTTGACATATCTGTTATAGCATCTTAGATAATTCAAAAACAAAAATGAGTAAAAGTTTTCATTTCAGTCATATTTACCTTTGTGAGGTATATAATAGGATAGAAAGACTTCACCAATCTTAATAAAACTTGGTATGATAAAAGCTTAATAAATTATAAGACTACTGACAAAGTTTCATGGCAATTGGATATATATCAGACAATATGATAAATCCTATATTCAACTGTGCGTGTTAAATTTTGACTTTAAAATTGAAAAATTTTAACTATCAACATTTGGGGCTTTAAAAATTAAAATATTGCAAAAAAATACTTTTTAAATGCCTTAATATTTATTATATCATGTATTAAAAGTAATAGAATACTCATTTGATGTATCAGATTTATCACAATTATTCAAAAGTCAAATTTATATGAGCCAGTGCCTGAAAATGGAGGTTTTCCAATGAAGGGGGGACTTACATGAAGATGTAATGTTTTCCAGCAATTCTAAATTTGTAAAGTGTTTTGGTTATAAATAATCCTAACATATGTATTTAATGTACTTTAAATGGAAAGAAAAATTACAAATAGCATATCATATGAGTATAAAATGGTCTTAGGCCAAGTAAGACTGAAAATAATTTAGGGTCAATTTTGGCCGTAGCACATATTTACATTTAAAAATGCATACTGAAGCTATAGGAAATAAAAATTTGTTTCTTTTTTATCATTTCTATACTCAGGTTACATGATACAAGAAATCTGAGTACAAAAGAACTCTTGCATTCAACTTTCATTGCAGACAGTATGGTCTGATACAATGATTTTTCCCTTTTTAGTGAAAAACTTGCATGCAATTTTAGTCTAAACTGGCACATATTTGTTATGTGAAATGAAACAGGTACAAAAGACATTGTAAAGTACTTTTTATACAAATTTAGTGAAATCTTTATTATGGACTTCAACTTTTATGTACCAAGCGCCTCACATTTAACTTGCTCCAAACAGGGCATTAGACGAGGATACAATATATTTTGCACATTTTGTCTGAGATAATCTACTTTTCTGTAGATTCAGAGTTCACAAATGAATAATACAACTTGATTAAAGCCTAGAAACACAAATATTGACACATGAAAACCTGTCAGATAGAAAGTCAAAATGCCACTTATGCACCAAAATTGAAAAAGCTTTGAAATGCTTATTTTGACCATATAATGCCAAAATGGGTCATTTTTGCAGATTTTCTATCAAATAAAAGTTTAAATCCTTTAGTTTCATGCTATTTGACAAATTGACACCATTAAATCATTCAGGGAAGTTGCCAAAGTACAGATTCTATATTTACTGATTTCATCTCTTAGGCTCGAGAACACAGTTATTTCGTTGTGCATTTCTTTTAGACAATAAATGAAAATTAAAAAAATCCCACCTGTGCTTTCTCAATAATATTTTTACAGTGTGTTGTACTACTTTGGTGACAAATTATAGAAAACTTCATCTGCTCAAAATATGCACAATTTTTTGTTAAGGGGGTTTTGAAACCTTTTGACAGCTTCCGAAATGCTAATTTTTAACCTTTTTCAGCTGGACCAAATCACTACTTTACTTTAAAATTCATGACCCAAATTTTTTTACTGTGTAATTTCCCCCTACTTGCTATTTGAGGTATAAAACATGAAGAAATAAATTTGGAAGTGGTATAAAAAAAATTTGCAAGGAACACACTGTCTACACTAGGGACTATATTCGTGGACAACGAAAATCAAAGGATGATAACTGTGTTCCAGGACCATAAGGTAAGCTAATAATAATAATGAGTGTTTTAGTATAAATTAATAATCCCTGCTTTAAATGTTTGGATTTGAGTGCTTTTATTTGTTCTAGTGCAAATATTATTACAGAATAATTCTTCCATTTGGAACTTATATCATGAAGGACCTTCTATTTCATGACATTGAAATTGTAACAGATATGTTTGGTCAGTTTAAAATAACCTTTCATATTTAAAGGTATCTTTGTGTCATAACCTGTCATAGTTGAGAGTGCAAAATTTCATAAATAGTCAAAATTTAAACTTCAGTTTAGTATTAACAAGATCTGGTTGAAAGCCAGTTTAATAAAGAGCTGCACCATTAGCGCATAATACGTCTGTTGCTTTTTCATATAATAAAGTTCCATAATTCCTCAGTGTCATATCAGAAATTTATTTAAAACTGAAGGGAGGTTATTTTAATAGATATAAACCAAAGTTTCATGGAAACTGCTCAAAGAACTTTTGAGTTATTATCTGAAAACTGGAAAATCCCCCTTTTTTAATAAATAAAACCCCATAACTCTGAAATGTAAAATCCAAAATTTATAAAAAATTAAAAATCAGAAGGGAGCTCACATCGATAGATATAAACAATTCACCAAAGCTTCATGCAAATTGGTTAAATCTTCCTTCCTTCCTTCCTTCCTTCCATCCAATCAACCGACCGACAGACAGACAGAGACATTTTACAGATTTTTTTCTTGATTTACCCTAATTAATTACATTTTTTGTTCCCTATGAAAAAGATTATAGAATATTTGTTCCCTATGAAAAAGATTATAGAATATTTGTTCCCTGTGAAAAAGATTATAAAATATTTGTTCCAACAGGAATAGATATTATGACATTGTTCATAATAAAGTTTCCCGTGGAACTTTTGTCAGCGAAACAAATATACTTTTCCAACAGAAATTTTTTTGTTTGTTTCCTGTCAATATAAGATGTTAATCTGTTTAATTAATTTATAATATGTCCAGACTCTTAGAAATTTACGGCAAGATATAAAGATAAATTGATGTAGTATGATTGCCAATGAGACAACTATCCACCAAAGTTAAAATGAAGTGGATGTAAGCAATTATAGGCAACCATACGGCCTTCAACAATGAGAAAAACACATACCATATAGTAGGCTATAAAAGGCCCCCACATGAAAATATAACTAACAGCCTAATTTATAACAAAACTATTAAACTAAAACAAATATGACAGATATGAACCCGCAACAACCACTGAACTACAGGCTCTTTAAGACACCTGTATAATGAATTAGACTGTACATTGACCTATATTATTTTTTGTTGTTGGCTTGTAGCAGGGTTTCCCCTGGCGGTCGCCATTTTTAGCACTTTGCGAAAACATAAAAATTGTGGCGATTAAAATTCGTTATGGGCGAAAGAATTTGTCGAAATATAACGGTTCGACTTCGTCCATTAATTGTTTACTTTTTTCGGTTTATCGGACTTTTCCACTATCAGACAATACTGGTAATTCACCTTGAACTCATTACAATTTTGATAGAAAATCAATAATCAGCTGATTGCATTTTATAGCTATCGGCAACAAAGGATTATAATGAATAAAGGTGTTGATTGTATTGTTTCATGAAATGGTGTGGTTGAATTGCTTCACATGTCACTTAAAGGATTTTTTTTCGACTTTGATTGAAATAATTGTTTTGAAGTTGGTACTTTACAACCTTTTTAGCTACGCAAGTGTTTGAATCATATTTTACATCTCCTCTTTTACTTTTAACAATGGTCTGGAAAAAAACTTGTGAAATATTCAAAAGTAAGAAAAATCTCTAACTTTAGTCTTTATCCTTCGACTAGATGGGAAATAGCAGTCTTATAAACTATTAAAGATGAGTCCCGTGTTCCCCGACAGAAGTCAAAAATTATGATTTCATTATCTATATTGCAATTTCATAGTATCTTTTAAAAACTAAATGTTTATTCATTACAATGTGGATTAAAAAATAGATATTAAGAAATATTATAGACAGAGTTAGTTTTCTCGTTTGAATTGTTTTACATTTGTCATTTTGGGTTCTAGCTTTTATAGCTGACTATGTGGTATGGGTTTTGCTCATTGTTGAAGGCTGTACGGTGACCTTTAGTTGGTAACTTTATGTCATTGGATCTCTTGTGAAGAGTTGTCTCATTGGCAATCATATAACATCTTCTTATTTTATATAACAATGTGACAAACTGCTTTTTTTTTTTTTGCTAGAAAGGAGGAAAATTTTAAACTAAAAATATGTTTATGTTAGTTGGCGAAAAATATAGTGTTTTGGCGAAAGAGGTGGCGAAAAAGAAAATTGACCCAGGGAAAACCCTGGCTTGTGGTCACATTGAAATTATAGCTTACATCTCCCTTAATTTTAAATAAATATAAGATGGGCAATAGGTTGACATGATCTTATAAGAAGAATAAAATACAGATTTAGTATTTGTTACCTTTGTAATACAATTTCTTAACCAAAATTTTAAAAGTAAACAAAAAAAGTAAAATATTCCTTTTAATAGAAAAAGTAAAAAGTAAAAAATTATACCAAATTTTTAAAATTTATAATTAGAAGTAAATCAATTATCATTATATCATATTCATGGTTGTGTCATTTATATGTTAGTAGTTAACTGGAACAGGTATGATCTATAGATAGATGTTATTTGAATATTTACTGATTAGGTAGATAATGTATAAACATTTCCTAATCAGCGTCCTTGAAAATTACATTTTTGGATGAAAGGGATAGAAACGTACATACAGATGAGGTGACAATTCCCTAAATGAAAGAGGTAATACAATTTGGTTATAAAAACACTATATCATTCTATTTTGACAATGTTATAGGCCATGTAGTGACAAGGCTTGTATTTGGTGTCATATATTTTTCAATTACAGGTATTGTTGATCTTTGAATATGAATATAAACAGCTGCTCATGAGGGCATGATACGCCCATTGCTTTTTCAAAGAATAAAGTTAAACATTTTCTAAATGTCATATCAGAAATTGATAAAAAAAAAAATAGAGGGAGGTTATCTTAATTGATATAAACCAATCACCAAAAATTCATGAAAACTGTTCAAAATACTTTAAAGATATTGTCCAAAAACTGGAAAATCAACCCCTTTTATGAATAAAACCCCAAAACTCGGAAATGTAAAATCTAAAATTTATAAAAATTGAAAGGAGGCTTACGTTAATAGATATAAACAATTCACCATAGTTTCATGAAAACTGCTTAAAGCATTTTTGAGTTTTTTTCCGAAAAACTGGAAAATCTCCCTTTTTTAATGAATAAAACCCCATAATTTGGAAACAAAAAATCTCAAATTTATAAAAATCAGATAGGAGCAAATGTAAATAGATATAAACAATTCACCAATGTTTCTTGCAAATTGGTAAAAGTAGTTTTGAGTTATGTCTGAAATCTGAAAAATCACCTTTTTTTAATGAGTAAAACACCATACATCAGGAGCTCAGGTCAATAGATGTTAACAATTCACCAACGTTTCTTCCAAATTGATTCAAGCGTTTTTGAGTTATTGTCCAATGTGTTGATGATGGATGGACGGATGGACTGACAACGGTATACCATAATATGTCCTGTGACCGGGCGTAAAAAAATAAGATGGCAAACATAAATGAGATAGTAACCAATTACAAATACAATCTAGAGGGCAACAACAGATATTCTAATGCAATTATGTTGTATCAATGTTTCTGATTGGATGACAATAAGCGTAAAATTCTCTATCTCCCTGTCTGTAACTAAGTAAGCCGACATTTTGAATTTCGGAATGTATTGACATGTAATTTCTCCAATAATAAACAAAAAACTCACATGTTGCACCTAGAAATCTTCTTTTTATCAAATTTTATCACATTTTGAAGCAGACAAGAAGCCAGAAAACGCCTGGTGTTAACGTTTGATGCCGGAAGCATACATATGACGTCATCTAGTTATGGCGCCAAAGAAGATAACATCATTTTGCGGAATTTTCGTTTAATGAAAATTTTACACTGAAATAACGACTAAAATGAATGATTTGTTTATTTTGCATTAGAATAGATATCCGTTTACCTTTCTCCGCTACGTCTCGCCAGGTAAACTAAATTTGGGACAGTAAAACTACTGATGGACGTCAGCAAAGCTTCAAATACAATACAGTTATCTCTAAAGGAGTCTTCACTTTATATTTTATCATAAGTCATTATAAGTTCATAGGTTAAAATATAAATCTGGTTAAATAACTGACCGTCTCAAAAAACTCAAAGTAAATATCAACTAAAAATTTTAAATAGTAAAATACTTATCTATATCGATTCTCTTGATCAAATAAAGTAAAGCCAAATAAAACAGGTACATGATATATTTTTAGCGTTTCCTGAACAACCCTCAGTTTGAGTGCTGACCATGATGTTTTCATGAGCATTTCTTCAAATACTTTTGAACAAACTCAACTTTGATAATTTTTATATTTTAAACCTGTGAGTGAATTAAATACAGAGGAAACTGACCTTAAATTTACAACTTCACTACTAACATATTTGGGAAATCATTTTTCTATAAAACGTATCTACCTCATGCATAGCTCCTATTCCTTGCCTAGATTTGGTTATACTAATGATTTATCAGCTCTTCAAGATTTCATGAAGCAAATTTAAATAATATTTTTATTTGTTCATGTTTAGGTCATGGCATCCAGTAAACCTATACTATGTGGACCTTGTCACAAAGGAGATTCTGAAGTAAACACTAAAGCTGACATTTGTTGTTATAACTGTGACGAAGGATTATGTTCAACTTGTTTAAAACATCATAAACAATCTAAAGGAACACATGATCATAAGACCATTGATATCAAAAGTTATAAATCCTCCATCAGAGATGTCAAAGCAGAATGTGACAAACATGGTCAACAGCTTAACTTGTATTGCCCCAGTCATTTAATCCCTTGCTGGGATGAATGTATTTCCACCAGTCATTCAAAATGTACTGGAATACAAAGTTTAGCAGGTGTCGTGGAGAAATCCAAAATTGAAAAATCAAAGGAAACGGTAGAAACAGACATAAATTCTATATTAAATTTATTGGAAAAAATAATCAACAACAAATCCAAAAACATCAAAACAGCAGAAAATCAGTGTGTAAGCATAAAGAAATCAATTGGAGAAATAAGGCAGGAAATAAATAAACATTTAGACCACCTGGAGAAGAAGTTATGCCAAGAAGCAGATACCATTTGGAAAAATCTAAAGCAACTGATTTCATTACTGAAATTGAAGGGAAAACTAAAAATTTGAAGGTGATGAAAGAACATTTACAAACAGCCACCACAAATACTTCTAAAGTACAATCTTTTATCGGTGTACATCAGATTGAACGACGACTACACCAATCTCAAAGGTATGTTGATGATCTGGAAAATGATGAAAGGACCACAGAATTTGACATCAAAATGAAGCAAAATAATGAGATAGAAAAGATACTAAGCCAGTTGGGAACATTAGAATCCTGGGGAGAAGTAGTGGTTATTAGGACAGAAGTAGCCATGAATAGAGAAACAAGTGTGAAGAGGGAAGCACAAGTAGAATTACAAGAACAAACAAACATAAACAACATGACAATGAATATTGAGACAAAGATAGATATCAACATAGGGAAGGATATTAGTGACATGATTTGTCTGATAGATGGAAGAGTTATAGTAGTGGAAGAGTGGGGTAAAGTTAACCTACTTACTTCTGATGGCAAACTACAGAAACAGTTACCTATACCTGATGGAGCCCACAGTGTTACACAGATCAATCAGGACACTATTGCCATAACTTATCCTGGTGAGAAAGCCATTAAGATCTTCAATATGGAGAATGAAACAGTTACCAAAGTTATTACATTAAACAAAGCATGCTATAATCTATCATTCTCCAATAATTCTCTGGCTGTAGGTTTGAGTGATGATGAAATCTGTATTATAGACTTGGAAGGAAATACACTGAAGTCAACACAAGTTCAGAGTGAATCATTATTCATCAATAATCTTGTTTATTGTAATGACAGAGTTATCTTTAGTGACTATGATGGTGATACAGTATACTGTTTGGATGGATCAGGTAAACAGATCTGGCAATATACACAGGATTTATCAGGACCAATGGGACTTTGTACAGATACATATGGTAACATTATAATAGCAGACTGTGGATCTGATAATATCATAGTTACATCAAAAGATGGACAGTATAGTAAAGTACTGATGAGTAAAGAGAATGGACTGAGCATCCCTAGGTGTGTTTGTTTTAAAAATAATGAGTTGTCAGGTTTCATTTGTGATTACAACGGTAACTACTTAGCAAAATTCAATTTGTCTCATGAATAATGTATATACTCAGTCTGAGGAATTATGTGATACTGCTTTTCCCTATGAAACTATGAATATAATATACATATCATGCATATATATCAAATGGAGATATTTAGTGTGAAATTTTAATGTAGACAAGTGTGTAAGATGTATATTTTATTGCGTTGTTGGTTTACTGTCTAATTAATGTCCACATCACATATCTTATATTCCTTAGTGGTGATATTTGATGTGAAGTTTCAATGTAAGAGATAATGTAAACAAGTGTATAGATGCATGTTTAAATTGTGTTGTTGGTTTACTGTCTACTTAATGTCCACATCACATATCCTTATATTCCTTAGTGGTGATATTTGATGTGACGTTTGAATGTGAGACAAGTATATAAATGTATGCTTTTATTGTGTTGTTGGTTTACTGTCTATTTATGTTTAAATGTGTTGTAAATCATAGTGTGATACCATTCTTAAACCAACTTGTAAAAAAACAATTTTTTAATAATTGACCATGACCCCAAAACAATAGGCTTCTTCTCCTTCCCTGTATCTTCCATCTGTCCGATTTCAGTGTCAACAATTCATTTTATCTTGTTTTTAAAACAATTCAAAAACAAGTTAATTGAAATGGTATTTGCAAAGTTGACAAACAGGAATCAGAAAATATGACGACCAATCAATATATCCACTTTAGTCATTCTTGATCGTTTATATAAAAATAAGAAGATGTGGTATGATTGACAATGAGACAACTCTCCACAAGAGACCAAAAGACACAGAAATTAACAACTATAGGTCACTGTACGGCCTTCAACATACACATGTTTTGTAAACTTGTTCATCATCTATTATATTATTAAAATGAAAACCATTATATTAAGTACAAATCATTAAAGACATTGATTTTGAAGCATCATAGGTGCATTCATCCACTAAAATGCATTTTTCATTCAGACAATAAAAGGCTGAAATCTACTTTGAGGTGATATGTTAATGTAAATGATCACAAATTCAAAATAGATGTACCCAAAGTTTGGTAAAAGATGGTTGTAGCATGTTATTGAATGGTACAAAACCAGGCAAAAAAAAAAAAAAAAAAATGGTGACTCTCCCAAACAATATAGAAAATTGAAACAGGAGGTGTCAAAAATTTTTAAAAAGTGCATACACATTTAAAATCTGTTAAGCTGCTGCAAGACAGTAAAACATGCCAGTCATTTTATTTGTTGATTGTGTCGCGCATACATTTTTTCGCCTTTTGGAAATCTGTTCCGTTTGACCCGAGAATCTTGGCTGCTTGAACTTATGACGTCATACAACAATCAATTATCCATTGTGGCGTCAGATATTTTGTGCTATGACATCCAAATTTTACGGGAACCTTTGTGATGACTAGTAATGGCAGACAAATAGCGATAAGGTGTATTTTTACACCTTATCATTACAGATTTTATTTTAAGAATTCAATTGGTATCCAGTATTTTTTAGTATTTTTTATTACCTTAATTATAACAATTAGTTAATGATACAGTAGTACTATATAATTAGTTAAGACTTCAATTATGAATTCTAGTACCTGGTTTACAATTATTCTAAAATGTTCAATTTTAAAAAATATAGGTTCCCAAAAAGCTAAAAGGGTTGGTCTGATAATGTGGACAAGTTTGTTAGACGAAAAAACATATTTCACAGCTTTAATGTAATAATTGAATGTTTTGTAAATATATGACCTCTGGTTACTGTAGTCAGCTGATAAGTCTGTGATTTGGTCCTGACATAATTTATAACATACTTTCATTAACTTTTCATATTATGAATTTAGAAATCATTGAGAAACTAAGGTTCTGACTTCCTCAGGTAAAGTGGACCTTGAGATAAATTTTACTATTCTACTTGTGTCAATTTTGGTACATGTACATAATATATTATTAGTTTTTTACTGTGCAGTTGTCTAAGTAGCCAGTTGCCATGTTTTATATGTTTATATTCTTTTAATAAATACTAGTTTAGTCCTTTGTTTTTGTATTATATCAGTAGACTTCTTGTCTTACTTAGTTTATAGCTAACTGCAGTCATCTGTGTTTAGGAATTAAAAGTTTTGGTTTATGCATATATATATGTCAGAGACATCAAATCAAACCAGGAATTATCAATTATATTTTTTAAAGAGTAGATACAGGATAAATGAAATAAACACTAACTTGTCACTAAATTTATACTGGACATATAGGGAAATTTTCATTTTTTACTTGTAGCAAGAAAAAGAGTTCGGTGGCACCATTTTTTCTTTCTATTTTCTTAGAATATATTATAAAACCTATCTTCTCATATTTTATTTCAAAATTCTGTCTTATAGATTTCTTTTTATGCACAAAAATGTGTTTTTTCATGAACAATCTAAGCAAATTTTGGCAATTTTGAACGACACGTACCTTGAATAGCGCGGTGACCAATACTTTTTGTTATTTTTTTGAAAAAAGCATAGTAAAATCTTCATTTTGGCAAAGTATAAGAAAATTCTGTCATTTTTTTTCTATACCCCTGAACTACCTTAAAGGTCAAAAGATTATGATACTGTCAGGATGTGCATTGCATGTTAATTTTTGGAGTCTTGAAATATGTTAAGATTTTTTAGAACTTATGTTTGAAGTTCCTCAAGAAAACCTTGGCAGGCTTTGTAAATATTGTCAGAAGTAGTGGACATTAGTTAATTATATTAGTGAATACTTCACCAGTATTGTTTAATGAATGAACATGCAGGATGAAGATGGAATATGTAATGGACGTCTGTCCTTGGTCATTATTGCATGATTTTTATTGCTTATCATATTTCAATTTTAAAAGTTTTCATCTATTATACTTTTCCAAAAATAATAATATTTAGGGCAGATTATGTACTTGCTGATAATGTACATATATGATACTAGTGGAACAAATATTCAACCACATGTCATAAAGCAAAGGACAATCAATCAATTAGTATCATAACCGTTGCTGGTCTCATTGAGGTTTAACCCATATCTCCTTACATATATGTCAGAACTTAAGATTTCTTACAAAGTACCCATATTAATGTTATCAGATTGGGTTTTATATGAATGGATGACAAATAATACATTTTTCTGTCAATTTTTTAACTCTCATCAAGGGTTTAGAAAAAATTCAAATGTGACCAACTTTACAGATTGAAAAACTGGGGCTGGTTTCACGAAGCTATCCTAAGACCTGTCATAAGATATATCTTAGGACATGTCTTATGATCCTCTTATGGCTATCTTAGGACATATCTCAGACCTCGCCTCAAAACTGTCTTACGATGATCTTAGCAAAGATATCCTTAACCTGTCTTAAGTTCTTTAAATTTTCAAATATTAACATGGATTTATGGAAAAAATCATGTAAATGTAGTATGTCTTTCCATAAATTACTAAACGTATTGATTAATATTATTAGATAATTTGCAAAATTACTACAAAAATTAGTGTAATTTATAAAGATAATCTATTAGTAATACACCAATATCCATTTGAAATTTTCGATACAAAATTGACAGAAAAAAAGAATAAAATGACGACATCTTTTGTGTACAAGTGAGTTGAATTGTATTGGTTATAATATGGTTAAAGAATAAAATCGTGCATTCTTGACATCAATACATAGAATGTTCATTGTTGACAAATCATGA
Organism: Mytilus coruscus; assembly: GCA_017311375.1. Classification (NCBI taxonomy): domain Eukaryota; kingdom Metazoa; phylum Mollusca; class Bivalvia; order Mytilida; family Mytilidae; genus Mytilus; species Mytilus coruscus. The sequence goes on from CM029602.1 coordinate 91,474,759, forward strand.
TAATCCAGCAACCTATAAAGATTTAGTTGTGAGCAGGAAAAGGAGAATAGATAATTAGATAATAATTAGAAAATTTGCAAAATTGATATAAATAAACTGTTAACACAGAGATATGTCTCGCCTATTTGTTATTTTGATAATGCAAATGTTGAAATTAAAATAGCAATACTTTAACATGTAAGTTATGCAAATATTTAAAGTCAATGAACCATGACTGAAGGTACAGCAATCTCCATGGAAATCAGATGTGCCAATGCTAATACAACTGCATACCAAATACCATTGACTTTTCATAAGTCGTTCCCTTTAAACAAACCTAAACACAAACATTAACTTGTAAACTATGCAAAAGTTTCAAAGTCAATGAACCATAATGCAGGAGTGGGGTTATATAATCTCCGTAGAAATGAAACTTGCAAATGTATTACCAAATATCAATGACTTAACATTAGTGGTACATCATAAACTGACCTAATCACAAACTAATACATGCAAACTAAGCAAAAGTTTCAAAGTCAATAGACCGTGACTGAGGGGTAAGGACCAAATATACGCCATGGAAATGAGATGTGCTTATGCTTATACAACTGCATACCAATTATCATTGACCTACCACTAACAGTTCCCCTTAAACTGACCTAATCACAAACTAATACATGAAAACTAAGCAAAAATTTCAAAGTCAATAAACCATGACAAAGGGGGCGTGGCCAAATAATCTCCATGGAAATGAGATATGCCAATGCTTATACAACTGCATACCAATTATCATTGACCTACCACTAGTGGTTCCCCCGAAACTGACCTAATCACAAACTAATACATGAAAACGAAGCAAAAATTTCAAAGTCAATAGACCATGACAGAGGGGGCGTGGCCAAATAATCTCCATGGAAATGAGATATGCCAATGCTTATACAACTGCATACCAAATATCATTGACCTACCACTAGTGGTTCCCCAGAAACTGACCTAATCACAAACTAATACATGTAAACTAAGCAAAGTTTCCAAGTCAATAGACCATGACTGAGGGGGCGGGGCCAAATAATCTCCATGGTAATGAGATGTGTCAATGCTTATACAACTGCATACCAAATATCACTGACCTACCACTAGTGGTTCACCATAAACTAGACCTAATCACAAACTAATACAACGTTGACGCTGCCGCCGCCGCCAACGCCGGAAACAGCATACCTATGTCTCGCTTTTTGACTCCGTCAAGGCGAGACAAAAATTAGTGTAATTTATATAAATAAACTTATGACTATCCTAAGACCATTGTTTTCAGGGTATGGGTAAGTAAGTAGGCAAATTATTTTATTTTATTCCTTGATATGGTTTTCTATATTGAATTTGTACAAAATTCAAAGTAGGTAGATTTTAAAGCATGATTCAGACCATTTTTACTCAAAGATTTTATCCTTTATACAGGAACAGAGGTTAAAGACCAAGCAAATCAAGATGCACTCAATGGGTTAAAAGATACTTCAGTTTTTTTTTATTAAAGATACCACATCATTGAATTGTTTTGCTGCAGGTTAATTATATATATATATATTTATTCAAGATAAAAGGCATGAATTTGAACAGATACAATATATTACAATACACAGATATAGCACTAAACAAAGTTTATAGACACTAAAAGATTTGCATGTTTACTAAAAATTTTAATTTAAAATATAAAATTATGAAAATTTTCATGATATTTTGATAATATGAATAGACTAGATAAAGTAATGAGTGAAATTTAAATTTAAATTGACTAGATTTTCACTGTAGCCTAATATCTTAGGATGACTCACAAAAGTTATTAAAACTTATTTCCAGTGGGGTCCTTATGTGACGTGACTTCCAGTTACACCAAGGGTTGACACATAGAAAAATACAAACACATATCATTTAGACTTTTGTTCACAGATAAATGGTCAAAGCCCCAGTATAATTAATAAAAAACAAATTCACTATTAAAGATGGATTTAAATTTATCCATCAAAACTTTTCACTTGTACTTTAAAATTATATTTTTAGAGCAATTTTAATCATGTCTGGTAACGAATTCCAGTCTTTTATTCCATTATAAAAGAAAGTGGTGGATTCACATCCTTTAATTCCTGGTATATAAAAGTTTTACTACTAGATCTTGTATTAAAAGATGTTTCATTTCTGACAAAATTAGTATGTAAATAATTTGGGCATATATTATTAAAATGTTGAAAACATGATTGAGTCTTAGTTGTTTGACTCTATTACTAATATTTAAAAGCCCAATTTCTTAAATTCAATATAAGTCACACTCTTTCTGGGATGTAATTGCAGAATAAATCTCACAATCTTATTTTGTGCCACTTGAAGTTTATTCTTCATATGTTTTGATATACCTTCATACCAGCATGCACATGCATAGTCAAAATGACATTGAATTAAAGAAGAGCACAATGTTTTCCTAGATTGAAAATTTAGACACTCTTTGTTTCTATATAAAAATTTAAGCCTTTGGTTGACTTTTTTCACTATAGAGTTGACAATAAAATCACCATTTAGAAACTGATCAATTATTAATCCCAAATATTTTACAAAAGTTTTGGATTCAATATTAATACCATTACAGGAGATAGCAAAATCACCCGATATTAAAGATCGAAGTTTTCGACCAGGACCAAAAATTATACTCTCCGTCTTTCCCAAATGTAGGGACAATTTATTGTCAGTTAACCAATCATGGCATGATTCCAGCATTCTGGATAATTTATGTGAGATGACCCCAGGGTCTATATGGGAAAATAAAATTGCAGTATCATCTGCATATATCAAAACTTTACAATCTGAGTCGATGCTAGTTTGAACATCATTGACATATATCAAAAACAATAGTGGACCCAGTAAGCTACCTTGAGGGACACCACATGTAATATTACATACTTCTGACATCACCCCATTTACACTTACAACCTGTTTTCTGTTTGTCAAATATGACTCAAACCAAGGTATAGATCTTACCCCAATTACTTCTAATTTGTCACATATTATCTTGTGATCTACTGTGTCAAACGCCTTCTGTAGGTCTAAATTGGATTGTATTGTTCAGTTTCAGAGAATTTTTATCTAATGCCAAGGCATATTTACCATTACAGATTGATATATATTCAATATTTTCTAAACCATGTTTTTCTTAATTCTAAATAAAGTTTTATATGTTAATGTACTTTAAAAATTTGCCACATTCTAACTTATATAACTTTATTGAACATGTTGAGGTATGAACACAATACATGACTAGACATATTCTCAAGTGACTAGAATCAAACAGGATCTTTCCTTGAACTTCAAAATTTTCTTACAAACGATATTCTTTATTAAATTATGGTCATTGGTCACCCTTGCAGACACACAAATTGTGTGACCAGCTGTTTTGTTTGTTTTTTCTCGATTCCAAATCACTTAGATGCTTCAATGCAAAAATGCCTTGAATTAAAACGCTCGTGGACAACAGCATCGGAAAGGCATCACCAAAAAACGAAAAAAGCAAAGAAAGTATTGAACACGAATGGCCAATAAAATTTTTCGGGTCGTGTTGATTTTACCGGGTCGGTCATGGGAGGGGAAACAAACAATATTTTATTTTTAGCCCAAACAACATGAAGATAAGAGATTTTTAAAGACTTTTTGTCAAAAATTGTATTTTTTATGTTATTATCTCCTTATAATCTTGATTGCAATGATTTTCATGACATCAAAGTGTCACTCCATTTTGTATGAAAAAACACAATGATATGCAAATACAAGAGTTGGACAATTATCAGATATAATCAAAAACTTTTACAAATACAATGATTGACTGTCATTTGATAGTCAAAAAAAAAAAACCAGATTCATTCATAATATATAATGAACATGCTACTTCTGGTTCACATTTCTTTTCTCAGTATTAACAAACCATAAATTATTCCTTGGGAATTTGAAATAGTATGTCATTAAAATTATTTCTATTTCAAACTGTTACGATACCTTAATAGTTCTCTAAAGCTTTAACTTAAAAGTGAAAGAAATTTCATGTAGCTCATGCTCTGCAAAACTTGTTCTCTTCCTGTCTGTACTGCTTGTATGAATTTGACTGTTTAAACTAATTTACCCTGATTTAGTTCTTAGAAAAATGACTGAGATGTAATGAAGTAATTGAAATTCTGGGGCTATTTTCATAAAAATTAAGATAAAAATTGATCAAAAGTTATAATGAAATGTTCATGATTTACAAGTTTTTTCACTAGAAAGTTTTGTGGGAAATGAGTTGTTGGTTAAGTCTTAACTAATTATTATTAGTAAATTTATCCATATTGTTCTATGAATTATACTAAAATAGACTGTTTTATTAATTAAATTTTTTATTTTAAATACAGAGAAAAATAAATCTAATTACGATCACTTACATTATTGTTTGTATAATATGCTGACCATTTTGCTTGTAAATCATTACCTCCCTGAGAGGTTTCCTGGAAAATAAAAACTTGACATGAAGGTAACATAAGAAAACACCATCTAGGTAAATATATAAACTTATATAGTTTCTCATTGGAATAGTTCTACATTTGTCATTTCTGGGCCTTTTATAGCTGCCTATGCGGTATGGGCTTTGCTCATTGTTGAAAGCTGTACAGTGATCTATAGTTGTTAATTTCTGTGTCATTTGGTCTCTTGTGGAGAGTTGTCTCATTGGCTATCATACCACATCTTCTTATTTTTATATTAGCATTAATATGATGATACAATTAGACCTATGGGAAAATATCAACTGAACTCTTAAATGACTTAACAAAGAGGAACACTGAAATAAAAAGCATGTCACTTAAGATAAGATTTTAACATTAATTTTTCTACTTTCATGTTGTTTAAGTGGCATAATTCATTAAATCTATGAAAACTTGTAGATCAATTTTTTTTAATCACCAGTAAATAAATCAACTGAGCAGCCACTTCAATCATTTTTTATTTGTGTAGATTCATTTATATCAGTGGGTAACAAACTTTTATAAGTGGATTAGTGAAAAATTGCATTATCATGTAAAACAAGGAATTATTTGAATCTGGAATAATTTTAAATTCTGTAAATGATGTACCTCTCTGTCCAGTTCTCTACTGAGGGTGACAGTACCATCCAAAGTAACAGCTAAAGTTGTACTGATACCTCTAAACTGTACCACTGTATTAGGACTGCCTGGCACAAAAGCCTTCAGCTGACCTATGTATGTCCCTGAAAACATAAAGATTGATGTATTTAAGTTGGTAAATAACCCCTACAGAAAAAAAAAAGTTGAGGGCCAGTTGAGAGCCATGTGGCGGACAGTTGAGGGCTAGCTGTTTTAAGCAAAATAGTTGAGGGCTAGGTGTTGAGCAATTTAGCTCAACTCAAACCTGGCCAAGCACTGTATGTTGGATAGATGTAGCTCAACTGGCCCTCAACTGAAGCTGGCCATTAAGTTGAGGAAAAATTGAGCAATTGATCTTTGGTTTTCATGTAGTTGAGCAAAAGTTGAGCATTCAGACTTTGATTTTTTTGTAGTTGAGCAAAAGTTGAGCATTCAGACTTTGATTTTTTTGTAGTTGAGCAAAAGTTGAGCAACTGTCATGTAGTTGAGCAAAAGTTGAGCATTCATCCTTTGATTTTTTTATAGTTGAGGAAATGTTGAGAAATTGATCTTTGGTTTTCATGTAGTTGAGCAAAAGTTGAGCAATTAGAAATATGAGCCGGTGATATAAATGTTATGTGCCATCTGTTTTCCATTTATCTGTGTAGTGCAAGAAGACAGGAAGTATCATTATAAATGTACACAAGAGTTTGAGGCCAAATTAAGGGAAGCACATGTTTTTATACATTTTTCTGTAATTACTATAACTCATAACATAAAGATAAAGATAAAAAACAAACAATATTTTTTTATTATATATATATATATCAAATATTCAAGATTTAGGTAATTAACAGTTATTATTAGGGACACATTTCAAAGGGATCACACTGTCACAATACCCTAAACAACCTCAAACAAATTTAAAATTTGAACTGGGTATGAGCATGCATATGGCAAGCAAAGATGTCTTCTAGCTATCATGAACAAAATATGGATTTTACAAAGGATGAAGATCAAAAAGTTACAAATAACTGTATTGACATTGATAAGTGCAGATGTATTCTTCTGATGGCATGACTCTTGGATTTAGGAAGATTGATGTTTACACATATTTATGGATAAGATCTTTTGGTAAGTACATTGGATTAGAATTTCTACCATTTTGAATAAGTGAATATGCTCTTTTAGTTCAAAATAGTGATATCTAAAGTGTCTTCTTAACTTTTAGAGTGAAGAAAAAATTAGACAATATATTTATGCATTAATTTATATATTATCAAAATGTGTAAGACAGGAGACATATTTTTTTTATTATTAAGACAATTTGTTTTAGAAAGTATTACTAATAAAATAAGAATCTTCTAATATAACGAATTTGGTATAAAACTAGAGATCTGGGGTATGACTGCCAATAAGACATCTATCCACAAATGACAGATAAATATATATATCTTTTTTTCTGGTTGAACAAAACATTCTGTTTTGAGTATTTTTGCAATGTGCACTTTGAATACCCCCTTTGTACTAACTGTTGCCATTTTGGTTTATCAAGAGGGGTTGGGGTAGAAATTTTTAAGGAAAGAAAATTGTTTTAGGGTTAAATGAGCAGGTACACTTAATACAGTTAATAGGGTAATAGAAATTTTATTAAGGCCTTTAACTATAATTTAAAACGATTTTGCTTAGACATAGCTAGAACAATTTTACTAGCTTCTGGTTTAAACTATAGATATTTGATATATGATTATGTCATCTTACTAATTTTACAAACAGTGTTTTGTCATTTATAGTTATCATAATTATATATATATATATAGGTTTAATTTCTTTTTACTTTCAGACTTTGGTCTTATCCATTTCAAGATGTTGTCCACAGATGTCACATGTGCAATTAATGAAAAAATTTACAGTGGAAGGAAGATATTAGAAAAGAAAGAAAAGGACAATTAAGGATTTTTCAACATTAAACATTGTTTCAATATATATCTTACTTCTTCTTGCATAAAAAGTAATATGGCTGCAGGATTAACTAGATTTTATTTACTAGATAACATTTAAAAAGCGAGGATAAAGCTGTCATGTAGTCTGTTGTGAGTTTAGATCTTTAAGCAGTATTTTGGCTATATAAAATACACAATTTAAATTTATTTTTTCTACAATTTGTAGTCATCAGTTTGCAATGACCAGCTAATGCTCAACTTTTAAAGACCTGGCCCTCAACTATTGGCCACCTAGCCCTCAACTTTTAATGACCTGGCCCTCAACTATTGGCCACCTAGCCCTCAACTTTTAATGACCTGGTCCTCAACTGTTGGCCAGGTAGCCCTCAACTCTAATTGCTCAACTGTTGGACACCTAGCCCTCAACTATGATGTTTTGCTCAACCTTGCTCAACTAATTAGCATAAAGTTGAGCATTTGATAGTTGAAGGCTACCTAATTTGCATGGCAAAATCCAGGTAGCCCTCAACTGGCCTTCAACTGTTTGCTCAACTGGCAGCCAGTTGAGCAATGCAGTTGGCCATCCTATCATTTTTTCTGTATAGGAACACTACAGGGAGATAACTCTGTAAAATTCAGCTGAAAGTTTTAATCACTTTAAGGAAATATTAAGCTTCTCTATGATAAAAATTAGCGTTTGTCAAACTGCTATATATCCAATGAAATTTTTCCCATAAAATTTTTCTAAATAAAATTTCTGTTCCAGTTGTTTGAAATTTGTATATATTTGTCAAATGGTCAAAGTAAATATTTTGTCAAATTTTATGAAAATTAAACAAGCCAAATTTAATAATCTTAGTCAAATTGTTTGGAACCACCTTGATCATTGTTACATGTTATTGTTACCTGTTTCAAGTTAGGCATATCTGAAGCATTGTAGAAACAAATATGAACATTGAAATTCATGACATATGTAAGGTCTGATTACCAATGCCATGTCCCAAAATTATCATGGGTGACTAGGGAATAGAAATATGGATATTTTGGTTTTTTCCAACTGGCCTATATAGTTAAACCAGTGCCAAAGTGAGGTGTCCATTTGGCTGTGCAGGTTGTACAAATATGCAGAATTAGGATGTATTTTAACTGACAAAGCAGGCTAACACATTTTTTAAATTCACTTGCTCTTCCAGATTTTTACTCGCCCTTCAAAATTGAGAATAAATTACCTTTTGGATCTGTAGTTATATGTTTACAGTATAAAAACATCTAATATCAACATTTTTAAATGATAAAGAAAAGTAATGTCACATTTTATTGGATTTTGACATGAAATTTTGTGAACTAAAAATAATTTTGAGTTTCTGCATTAAATACTTCCTGTTTTTTCTTTCTTTTCATATATCTTTTGGTTTTCAATTCTAGTACATATATTTCATAACTGTATTTTGTCACCTGCCTGGAATTTTTTATTTATTTATTTATTGTATTTGATCGGCAAACCAAGAATCTGATCCAGTATTGTAATGTCTACATTTCCTGTTTATGGCAGCCATTGTTTGTCAATGTTGTTTTTGTCAGTCAGATATTTTTTTACTCGGATTTACACATTGCATGTTGGCGATTTTTCGGCATAAAGCTAGCAGTTGAACAAAATGAACATCCTTGTCATGAATAATAAAGATGAAAAGAATTTTGAGATCGTTTGTGAATTTTGCTCCAAAAATTTGGGACATGTAGGGTTTTTGCCATTGGGAATGGGTCTGAATATCAGACCCTGTGGAATGCTAGAAAAATCCATGGTCAGAATGGGGATGTTAAATCTGATGCCTCGTGTTTATAAGAGGGTGCCATGCACTCTGCACCTTAAGAACTCCTGCAGCAACTCTTCAAGGGATCCATAGATGGTCTGTTGCAAAGCAACATTTCTGTTCCTATCCAATATACCCTCATTTTCCAGTGACAGTCCATATTTACATCCTTCTTCCTGGAAGGCCTATATCAAAGGACCTACCTATTGCATTTATTGTTAATTTGTTCTCATCCTGAACATGCATGAAATATTTGCCACTGGATGCTAAGCAATTAACAGTCAATCAAAATAAATTAATTACTACAACACACTGAATTATTATAAATGGTATTTTGAAACAATAGCCTCATTCATACACTCATACACTATGACATATCTGACTATTGTAACATAACAACTGTTGTCTGTTTAACAATGCTTGGACTGAGAGTTAGTACTATCTGAATACTACCCAGCAGGCACCCGATGTTGTACAGACGTTGATATTTGGTTAAAAATAGGTCGCAACGTCGGCGACCTAAATTCAACGTCGGTTCAACGTGGACTGGCAAACGTCTGTCGGACATAATAGAATGACGTCTATAAAACCTTGTTTTTTGGTCACGACCTTATACAACATCGACACAACGTCGGATTCCAAATGTCCGTCGGACGTCTAAATTAATCTAAAATATCGAAAATAACACGTACCTGGACATATACACCCAGCAGGCACGCAACCTTTTATTTATATTGGTTTACCTGTGTTTTTGAATAAATTCAACGATTACTGTTGCTAATATATCTAATTGATATGATTAAAGTGAATGAATAAACTGTTTTAAAATTTTCGCCAAAATTTTTCAATTACACGAAACAGATTTGATTTCAATTGGCGCATGGGTACAAGGCCGACATTTCGAATTTATGTGTGCCAATTTGATTACAACAACAATTTCTACAACGGATGCTCTAAGAAGTGCAAAGTAAGTGTAATTTTCATTTATTGTTTGCTTTAATAGTAGATATATGATAATTTAGTGTAAACAGTATTGTAGCTGTAATTAGTCGCTGTTCCCGTAAGTATGAGTGTACAGTGATCTGTGCAGATCAGATCTCGGATCAGATATAATTTATAATTGAAGCCTCAGCAAACAGCTAGGTTGACCTTTAGATATATTTGACTTGTAAATTGAAAATTGGGTGAAGGAACATGTGTTAAAAAAATTATGAACAATGATTTGGTAAAAAGCTTAAGCGTGTGGCAAAGTATTCTAATATTAGTTTAAACATATTTTATTGTTCAAAATGGACAAAAGGATATTAGATACAAGTTTTTCAACTTAGTAACGCTTTCTCCAAAATTCTATCATTGCAGATACAGAGAGGATGGATTCATAATATATCATTGAACATCGGATGAAATTAAAGAATTTATTTGTCTGGCAAGTATTGAAATAGTTATTTATAACCCCTTATTGAAGTTAAATTCACCTATGTAAATTCAAACAATAACATTTCGTTCTTATATATGTTGATGCAATTACAAGTCAACGATTTACAACACATGATATTCTTGACCTTGAAATACATTTAAAACAAACAAATTCTTTTCTACTGTAGCTGACACTCACAGCATGTACTCCAACATGTTATCGGTGAAGCAATACACAGATAAGAAACACGTGTGAGCATAGCAAATTAATACACAATCTGACCAATTTCAAAGTGGTTTATATGATAACGTCGAAATAGATGATGTATTTAATACCATGAATACTGATGCTTTATCAATTGACCGTACTTAATTATTACAGCACATAAAATTCAAGGAAAAAGCAAATATTCCTATAGTGTTGGTATCTAAACATAACCCAATTACATGTATATCTAAAATAAAAAAAAGTATCACAAAAGACAGGAATTTATTACAGTTTGAAGAAGAATGTAAACAAAGTTTCAATGTTTAACTACTTCTTATGTATATACAAACATGCCAAAAATATCTATTGATGAAGAATTTAAATATAAAATAAAATATATCAATATAATTAATTATACATGAATAATATTTATTTTGAATTATAGTAAAATTATAGGGGTCTATCTGGCAATGTAGGATACATTTTTTATGGGTGTTTTATTATACAAAATGAGTGTTTGTCAAGATCTCGGTGCTTGTGGTGCATTATTGTTTCTCAAGATGAGTGACTGTCAAGATCTCGGTACTTGCGGTGCATCAATTATTGTTTCCCAAGATGAGTGACTGTCAAGATCTCGGTGCTTGTGGGGCATTATTGTTTCCCAAGATGAGTGACTGTCAAGATCTCGGTGCTTGTGGTGCATTATTGTTTCCCAAGATGAGTGACTGTCAAGATCTCGGTGCTTGTGGGGCATTATCGTATCTCAAGATGAGTGACTGTCAAGATCTCGGTGCTTGTGGTGCATTATTGTTTCCCAAGATGAGTGACTGTCAAGATCTCGGTGCTTGTGGGGCATTATCGTATCTCAAGATGAGTGACTGTCAAGATCTCGGTGCTTGTGGTGCATTATTGTTTCCCAAGATGAGTGACTGTCAAGATCTCGGTGCTTGTGGTGCATATTGTATCTCAAGATGAGTGACTGTCAAGATCTCACTGCTTGTGGTGCATTATTGTTTTCCAAGATGAGTGAGTGTAAAGATCTCAGTGCTTGTGGTGCATATTGTTTCTCAAGATGAGTGACTGTCAAGATCTCGGTGCTTGTGGTGCATTATTGTTTCTCAAGATGAGTGACTGTCAAGATCTCGGTGCTTGTGATGCATTATTGTTTCCCAAGATGAGTGACTGTCAAGATCTCGGTGCTTGTGGGGCATTATTGTTTCCCAAGATGAGTGACTGTCAAGATCTCGGTGCTTGTGGGGCATTATTGTATCTCAAGATGAGTGACTGTCAAGATCTCGGTGCTTATGTGCATTTTTGTTTCTCAAGATGAGTGACTGTCAAGATCTTGGTGCTTATGGTGCATTATTGTATCTCAAGATGAGTGACTGTCAAGATCTCGGTGCTTGCGGTGCATTATTGTTTCTCAAGATGAGTGACTGTCAAGATCTCGGTGATATTTCAAGATAATTTGAAAAAATACTTTATATTTTCCATCATTGATCTGTGTTTGCAATGTATGATCCCTTGCTTTATAAAAAAAATATAAAGAATATTTTTACTATACCTAGAACAATTTGTTATTAAAGTCAGGGGTTTAACTGTATGCCTCAAAATTTGCTTAAAAATATCGATAATGCAGCACTAATGACACTATGTTGTTTGGTTTTCACATAAATTATACATTTTATATTTTAGAAATGGTACATGACATACAGGTAACAGCAGCTTACCTGAAATACCCATCGAGCAGAATGGGACGAGTGGTCGGAAGAAGAAAGCTAGGACATCAACTGATGGAGCAGCAGACATTAATAGAAATGGAGCAGAAATATGACATTGATGTTTTTATAAATACCACATCAAAATATGTAGATTCATTCAATTATTTATTGTTTTGTTTCAACACATATTTCAAGTGTTCAAAGCTCATAGTTCTGCTTTTTAGAACTTAGCAAATTGATATTTGTTGGTTTCTCCTATATTTACTTGGCAAAACCTTATATGTCCACTTCAGGCTCTGCATATCAAGTCAAAAATATAATTTACTGGTCAAGCCCAGAGAATGCAACCATTTTTGAACCCCTGGTCAACAGCAGATTGATGTGCAAAGTAGTTGTGGAGACATGAATTATAAGGTTACCAACCTTTGTTGGAAGGAATGATTTTCTGAGGTTTTAAAGATGTTGAAGCACTTATTCAGGACGTCAACTTGTATGAATTATTGTTTCATTACCTTAAGTTGCCCAATTTAAAAACGTTAATAAGGATTTACATTGGTCTTTAATTAGCTCTAAAGAGATTTGAGGATGTTTAAAGAGGTTAAATAGTGGTTGTTATGACGTTGATTAGACGTTGTATAGATATCTGAGGATATTTAAAGATGTTTAATGGTGGTTGTTAGGATGTTGATTAGACGCTGTGCAGACATCTGAGGATATTTAAAGAGGTTTAATGGTGGTTGTTAGGACGTTGATTAGACATTGTACAGACATCTGAGGATATTTAAAGAGGTTTAATGGTGGTTGTTAGGACGTTGATTAGACATTGTACAGACATCTGAGGATATTTAAAGAGGTTTAATGGTGGTTGTTATGACGTTTATTAGACATTGTACAGACGTGGAACATCCTTATTCGAGTTCATCCTGTTGGTTGATCTGATATTGTACCAACGTTGTACTGATGTTGTAACTACGTTGTACAGACGTTGAACAGACGTATGTCAAGACGTTGGGTAGACGTCAGTTTTTGACGTCTAAAAAAAATCATATACAACCAAAATCTAACGTAGGCGCAACGTTAGGGTCTGACATTGAACTGATGTTTATACAACGTCAAATGTCTGCTGGGTATATTCTATGAGCCCATATTCCTTGTGAAGGCTGAATAACAATTAAATTATACTGGAGTGCATGGAGTGTCCTGTCCTGATTTCAACACTAATTTGTTTACCTTCACAAGGAATATGAACTCATATCCCCTGCTTAGGTAAACAATCAAATTGCAAGATAAACAGGAATATTTAATCCAGTATAATACATTTACATACCAACTGTTGTTCCCTCAACAATCCCCTGACTCAGACGGCTCCTTAAGTCACCATCATTGTTTGCATCAAACACAGGTGCTACAATATAAAAAATTATTAAGACTTGGTACTGGTTGTAGTGTTTACTGAAAATTTGTTTTTGTTTGTTTGTCTGTTTCTTTTTATAGGAGTCAGAGGTTGATGGTTGAAGTGGTCTGTGTAATTTTTGGCAATTCCACACTCCATTTTGAGATGAAGTCTACCAGTCCTTGACTTTTAACCAAATCACCACAAGATCAGTTAAGTTTTCTTCACCAAGTTTGGCTAAGTGCAAATGGTTTGTTTATGACATGCAGACAAAATTACATTCAATCTTTATTTTATTATAAGCTAAGTTGCATTGAGTCATAACCCTGCTAAACAGCTATACATTAACTTATCCAATAGCCAACAGGCAAGTTTCATTTGGATTTGGCTGACCAGTCTTGAGTGCATGAAATGTGCATAAGGCTAACAAGAAAGAGCTTATTTGAACTATTTATCTATGAAATATATATTGAAATTATAAGAAGATATGGTATGAGTTCGAATGATACAACTCTCCATCCAAGTCACAATGTGTAAAAAGTAAACAATTATAGGTCCAAGTACGGCCTTCAACACGGAGCCTTGCATATGCACATTTCAGGATGTCTTTATCATAAATTAGTAATACTATTTCTGCTGTTAATAATATTCTAATGTATTTTTTTCTACATACATGGTGAGTGCCTTTCAACTATTCTCCACTTTAAAGCACAAAGCCAAGATAAGTTACCATGTAGATTTTATGGCTAACTACATAGTAAACTAAATGGTGAGCTGTATATAAACCGCATTCAAAAACAAGAGGTGTAAACTGGAGTTCCAAACAAATAGCAGTTCTGATAAACAAGTGGCATCCTTTGTGGCCATGACTTTAATTTACCCCTGTATTTTAGTTCATTACCATCAGTGAAGCCAAGAGAAGCTACATTTAAGATATAGTCCAGTATAATACTCTGCTATATTCTGGTAATAAATATAAAAAGTGAAGGATTTGTGTCTAGAGTATGTGTTTAATGAGACATTTTTATAAAACTGCATAAAAAATAATGCACAAACATTTCAAGGTTAAATGCAACCAAAAATAACCATAATCATATATTTCTATTTTTACTGACTTACCATTTTGTCCAACAACAAAGGAAATAGTTCCTACAAATATAATTATAAATATTTATGCTCATGGTATAATAATAAAAAAAATCCTATATACTCTTTAATATAAAAGAAACAAGCATTCTGTGAGTATTGCATGGCAATACATAGTCCCCTACCGGTTAAAAATTCTATGTATTGGAACAAAATTGTAACTTGATCTATAACTTGTCATGGTGTAAACTATATAACAAATATCAAGTCAATATCTTCAAGCATGACGAAAAAAAGTGTTGAAAACTGATTATTCGAGTGAATTTTCTAAGTCCAAGGACCACAACTCTGCACAAAATTATCAGACCGGAACAAAATTCAAACTTGAAATGTAACTTGTCACGATAAAACTATATACCAATTATCAAATCAATATCTTCAAGAATGACCAAAAAAAGTGTGGAAAACTGATTATTTTAGTGAACTTTTTAAGTCAAAGGACCATAACTCTGTACAAATTCATCAGACCAGAACAAAATTTGTTTTTGATCTGTAACCTGTCATGATAAAACAATACACCAAATATCAAATCAATATCTTCAAGCATGAAGAAAAAAAGTGTGGAAAACTGATTTGCCGGACTGACGGATGGACAGACAGACAGACAGACAGACAGACAGAGTGCAAACCTAAAGTCCCCTTCGACTTCGTCAGTAGGGAACTAAAAAGCCAGGACTTTCACCATCTCAACAAGATGTATCTGATTTTAATTTTCTTATATGTATGTATAAATTGTAAAGTTATCCAAAGTTTGGGATTTTCAAAGTTTTTGGCCTCGAGCATGATTGAAGAGATATTTATTGTCTGACAATATGTGCATTTTATGCAGTAAAACTAGTACTTTTAATGTTATTAACTTAATCATTGACTCACCTGTTAAGACAATAACAACAGCTAGACTATACATCTTCAGTCTATCCTAAAAACACCAAAAAACATCTTTCATTTCTAAATGTGTTATTTTAAAATAAGTTCAAGATATATATTAAGCACATCTGAACTGTTCAAGCAATTCTTTGAACATGAATTTTAACAACCAGGCAGATTGAATTACAGTCTGCCCCTTAAAGTACCATCTTATTGAATTACCAGTTTGACATTTTTTTAAGTGGTATGCAAAACTTTTCCATTGTAATAATATAAATAAATTACTCAAACTAAACAGTAGAACATACAAATTTGAACAAGTGATCACATACTCAAATGTCTTGCCTGCTTATAGTATCTAAGAAACAGACTTATCTTGGCTTTACACAAGGTCATGTTTTTCTCCGACTGTTTATGACGTCTTTACTCTAAATCCATCGGATGTTGGATGTGTACTGATTGATAATTTAGTCTTAGATGCATGATTTTTTTTATAAGTTGTTAATGGCTTTGAATAGCTGTCAGTAACTGCGAGTACTCTCAGATCTGTACTTAGTGTCTTTTTGTTGTTGGGATGTACTCTGCCACATCCATTCTGTGTTTTGTTATATGTATTTCTATTTGTATCCATCAGATAAGTTAAGCCTTTTTCAACTGATTTTTATAGTTCCTTCTTATGTTGTACTGTTACACCACTGTCCCAGGTTAGGGGGAGGGTTGGAATCCCACTAACATGTTTAACCCTACCACATTCTGTATGTATGTGCCTGTCCCAAGTCAGGAGCCTGTAATTCAGTGGTTGTCATTAGTTGCTGTGTTACATATTTGTTTATCGCTAATTTTTTTTTAACATTAATTAGGCCGTTAGTTTTCTCGTTTGAATTGTTTAACATTTGTCATTTCAGGGCTGACTATGCGGTATTGGCTTTGCTCGTTGTTGAAGGCCGTACGGTGACCTATAGGTGTTAATTTCTGTGTCATTTGGTCTCTTATGAAGAGTTGTCTCATTGGCAATCATACCACATCTTCTTTTTTATATTAAACATGATTGAAATGAGGTAAAGGTCAGATTAATCCTGCTAGACTGACATGTTCACCTTACAATCATTCCATACACCAAAAATAGTTGACCTACTGCTTACAGTATCTAAGAAATGGACCTAAAAAAGTTACTTTAACCTTGATCACTGATCGATGAAATGAGGTCCAGGTCAAGTGAAACCTGACCGACAGACATGTAGACCGTGCAAAGATGAAGATGCTGACAGTTTCTTACAGGTCACCTTAAACCAATGCTGTAGAGTAATCTATAAAAATTCCCATAATGATAACATTTGAAATAATTCAATTGGTTGGGGAAGATCCTCATAAACAAGTAATATCCCCATTTATGAGTATTATATCCTAATAAGGGACCAATTTTAATACAGTGATAACAAGAATGTGTCCATAGTACACGGATGCCCCACTCGCACCATCATTTTCTATAATCAGTGGACCGTGAAATTAGGGTCAAAACTCTAATTTGGCATTCAAACTTAGAAAGATCATATCATAGGGAACATGTGTACTAAGTTCAAGTTGATTGGACTCAGTGATATTGTTTGCCTCAAATTACATCTGAAATTGACTTTTTCCCCTAGAGAAAATTCCCAATTACTAATAAAATGGCTTAAAATCCCTCCCAATAAGTTTTACATTTTTCCCAAAAGTGCATGATGGCATTGGTATTAATGAATGTAAATTTCATATTCATGTTATTATTTTGATATTATGAAAGCGCTTTTGAGATCCAGCGACTCTTTTCACAAAAAAACTTACGATTAAAATTGATCGTAAGTTATACTATATGTGTATGACTTACAAGTATTTTTACTCTTAAGATTTTTTGTGACAAGAACCACAGGTTTCTGATCAGAATCATCACGGTGTTTGTAACACATGTGGTTTTCAATGCATTAAGTACCATCATTGTTTCCGTCTCTTTTCCCTCCCCAAAAATTACCTTTCAGGTTTAAAATGTCTGACAATCAAAATATACTTGATAAAACTGTGCAAAAAAGTAAAGTTCAGCAAAATATCGGCATTTCATTATAAGGTGCACACATTCATGTAAACGGCAACCGTAAATAAATAAATTTCTCATTTTTAAACCATTGTTGAATGTTCAAATGAGTACTTAATAAGAGTTAAAAGCCTCCAAAAATTCTATATTGGGAAGGATATTTCAATATCTTGGATCAAGTTATTGTCTTTTGCATGAATGTTTGTACCAAAAGAGAGGTAAAAGATACCAAAATAGACAATCAAACTCATAATTCGAAAATAAACTAATAAGGCTAAAAAAGAAAAAAGACAGGAACTATACTGAAATCAAAAGTTCAAATTAATTTCACTGAAAATTGATACCTGTTTTGAGGTAAAACACCCATAAATGAAGATAATAAAAACAGTCTGTGCCAAACTATTTTATGGTTTGTCTGACTGAAAAAGAAATTTGTCCTTTTCTACTATATATATATTGAACTAAAAAAACTATTGATTTCTGTCTGACCGAATGATTTTTTTGTCTGTCATTTTGTCGGTCAGACAGTGTTTGGGAAACGCTGTAAAATATGGATAGATATGAAGATCTTCCCAATCCAAGAGAAATTCAAGTGTTGGTTTTAAAATTACTCTGGTAAGTTCCCATTATAATAGTTAGAACAATGAAATTACTTGTCTTATTATACATGTTATACAGGTTGGGGAAAACCCGCCTAATGGGGAACTATTCCCCAAATGAGTAACAATCCCTCATTTGAGTAATCATTTTGTAGTGCTAAAAATCCAAATTTCTTAAGGATGTTTGCTTGTCAGGTTTTGGGATTTTTGTCAGATTTTCGAAATCCTCTGGTTTTATCCATATGAATGCCTTAAAACTTTTTGCCCATGGACCCCCATTTTTCTATTAATAAATCTTTTACATGTATAATTATAAGCCATTTGTAAAAGTCTTATAAAATCTTATTTATTTTTTTATAGTTTTTGAGAACTTTAACTGGCCAATGGTAAAGCTATGAAAAATCAAGAGAGAATATTTTCCCGCCAAAATTCTAATGGCTCATATCTCGGAAACAAGCACATTGACCCCTATATTTTTTTTGCTTTTTTGATTCCTCAATTAATCCCCTATCAATATATACTGGTGTTATGGAAATTTATTTATTTTGAAACTGAGCAGCAAACTTCCTTAACTGACTTTTTTTACTTCAAATGGCATATATTCATGAATAATGCAGCAAATTTTCCAAAAGATGAATAGCCCTATCTTAATTTACTAAGAAGTTACAAGCCTATGAAAACTTCGAAAAATTGACATTTTTCAGGCCTTCTAACTTTTTAAAAACCCATAAAAAAGTATAGTTCTTTGGAAGAAGTTCTTCCATTTTCCATAAAGTTGTGCCATTTAAGGTTTATGACCCCTGCTGAAGCCATGTGAATTATGAAATTTTCAAACTGCAATAGTAACAAAACAGCAAAGATAATGAATAATACAGATGGGCCATTTTGTACATATACCAAGGGGAAACTTTGTGCAAAGCATTATTATTTATTGTTTCTTTGTATTTAATAGAAAAAGGGGATTTTGTGGCAAATAAAACCAAGATTTTGGTAGAAAATCCACAGACTTTAATACAGAGATTTTTGTTATAAAATGTTAAACATAGATTATTCACTTGTTTTTCTATGATGTGTTAGCGTTTATTGTTTACAAAAAGTCATAAACAACCTTTAAATTCCAAAAAACCTTGTGCTGAGTCACTAAAGTCGAGCGCAGCCTAGAAGGTGTACTTGAATTGGTCCATATTTATTTTTGTTTTAACCAATATTTAAATTAATAAACTTGTTTTAAGGAAATCATTGCTAGCACTGCATGCAATAATCCTCTATCTATCAAGCACCGAATTGCTAAAATATGAGAGTACAAGGGGAAAGGCTGTGGATTTTCTATAAAATTTCCATATGTTTAGCATTGAACGAACACAAGGGTACATGTACATAATCCTTAAAGTAAAAAAACACATTTTAAGAAAATTTTGTTTTTAGCACTATCAAATGATTACTCAAATGAGGGATTGTTACTCATTTGGGGAATAGTTCCCCATTTGGCGGGTTGTCCCCAACCTGTTATAAGTATAGTGACATTTTGAAATTAATTCTCATCACAGTATAATGATAAAAAGTTGGACCTCTTTCAACCATTTTGCTCTGAAATCAAAACATTAAACAGGTGTGAGGGACTCAAGGTAGATTAGTGAATGCTAATTGAGTCATCCTCTTTAAATAAAGTCATTATTTTTTTATTATTTAACAATTATTTCAAAAGGGAGATAATTTTGTTCTTGTTAAACTCAATTTCAAAAGAGGGACGAAAGATACCAGAGGGACAGTCAAACTCATAGATTGAAAATAAACTGACAACGCCATGGCTAAAATTAAAAAGACAAACAGACAAATAATAGTACAGAAGACACAACATAGAAAACTAAAGACTAAGCAACACAAACCCCACCAAAATCTGGGGTTGATCTCAGGTGCTCCGGAAGGGTAAGCAGATCCTGCTCCATATGTGGCACCCGTCGTGTTGCTTATGTTATTACAAATCCGGTAAATAGTCTAATTCGGTAGGTCACATTCGTGAAAAGGAAAGGATATTGTAGTTACGACATCATGAACATATCCGATATCATCTGTGAAACGGTTATTCCATAACGGTCAACCAACTTGTGATGGTGTCTGTAAAATTTACGAGGGGATGATTTCAACTTCACCATTTGGAACTCTTGGTTTAATAGCTTCCTTGTGAGCACCAATCCTCTATCAAGGAAATCATGATAGGAAATACAAGCCCGGGAATATCGTATCAATTGGGAGATATATACTCCGTATGCAGGCACTGCTGGAATGTTGTTACATAGAAATGGAAAGTTCACAATTGGGAAGCTGAAATCATTTCTTTTGTCGTAAAGTTTTGTTTTCAACCGACCCTCATTGTAGATGTAAGTCAAGATATGAGGCAGACTTAACTGTATCTGTAGTATCCTTTATCTCTAGTTTGACTGGATAGATTCATTCAACATAGTCACCATGCTAACTTCTTATCTTTCTTCCTAAGAAAGTCCTGTATGAAGTCAGCCTCATAATAATAAAGAAACAAGTCGGCAAGAAGAGGGGCACAATTGGTTCCCATTGGTATCCCGACAGTCTGTTGAAACACATGTCCTCCAAACGTAACAAATATGTTGTCAATCAAGAAATCAAGCATCTTGATAATGTCAGTTTCAGAGAATTTTTTGTTTGAATCAGAGTGATTTTTTACAAAGTAGGATTTATCCCTCCCCAAGACAAGATACTTGTATCTACGTTCGCCATTCTTGTTAAATGAAACAAAGTAATACCAACTCTTTCAATTTGTCTTTTAGTTTGGAATGGGGAATACTTGTGTAAAGTGTAGAAAAGTCAAATGTTTTAATATTATTGCATGATGAGAGTCTTAGATTGTATGTACACTAAAAGATCTTTGGAATTTTTTAGTATCCACATCTGATTCACGTCACCTCTAGAATAGGCAGTTTCACAATAACTTTAATTTGGAGCCCAGCTTTGATTGCTGATAAAATAGATGTTAATAATTTAGAAAGAGGTTTCGTGGAGCACTTGGAAGACCCAGCAATATACCGTTGTTTGTAAGGACACTTATGTAGTTTAGGTATCCAATACAGTGATGGAAGATCCAGTTCTTCATCTTTGGTTGAAATTCCAAAGGAACATAGAACAGACCTATGATTATCCAGGATTTCCTCTTTAGTAAGTGTCGTGAGGGTATATGTTGGGTTTCCAAGTGAATTGTCAATACCTTATTCATTTATCAAACAGTTTATGTAATGATATTTACACACAAAAACGATAATTTATCAGATCTGTCCTAATTAAGACTTTACTAATTAAGTGTGACTTTTTACGATAAAATATAACGTGATTAGACTGATATTGATAAATGTTGCTTGTAAGCAATTGTTTTATGTAGCTACAGTTATTGTTTTACCTTTCAATTGTCAATTGATAGTACCTTCATTACACCCAATGCCTATATTTATGTATACATGTGTATTCAAAAGAAAACAAAAACCGGTTTTGAAACTCTAAAAATAGGACAACTTGGGAACCACCCATTTTCCCCGCGCTTTTTTTCAACCAGACTTATTTTACTCTTTTTATTTCAGTAAACGAAACTATAGATTTTATATCCATGATATTGTTGTGTATGTGTTGAAGGTAAATGAATTGAATTGCTGATTGTTTTGATTAAAATTGTATATTGTGAAATTGATAAAGATTTGGAATAAAGTTATCTTTTTGTACAGATTACATTGTATTGCTTTGTATAAAAATTTGCAATATAAAAATGGAAACTAATTTCATGGTTTCTTGATTTTGTCCAGCCTTTAAAGCCTATAACTCCTCCCTTTACAAACCGGTCTGTCTATTTATAGTCATCTTTAATTCAATTATAACACAACTATTCACTTGAAAACAATATGAACTGTGTGGAGTAGGGCGTCCAGTATACTAACAAGCAAAGGGTAAGATCATACGTATGTGTAACAAACATTCTATATAGTGTAAATTTCCTTATTTTGAAAAGATGCATAGTTTGAACGAACATTATTTCAGAGTATAAATATATTATTTCTCCCTCCCAGTCCCATGTTGCCATCATATGTATTTGAATGGAAATGACTTGTATGAAAACATTATGTCAGTTGAGTTAAAAATTGAAGTTATTCTAAAAAGAAAATGAAAATAGAATTAAAGAGAACACACAGATAGATTAAAAAAATACTCTGTTATTACAGGTTACCTTGCATATGGAAAGTATTCATGTTACATATATATATGGTACAGCTTGCATATCTACTAATTACAGGTTGAGCAAAATTTTATATTTTATTGGATTATACAGAGAAAACCACTAAATTACCTGACAAGAAAACTAAAGAACCTAACCTATACATTTAGTTGTTTCATACACATGCACACAGTACATTTTCGTATATAGATTTACCATTATACAGATAAACTCAAGACTTAAAGGTAGAAACATTCTTCACAGCCTCACCATTTGAGTCTTTGATCCATTTTAGTATATACATTTTGTGATAGAATAAAGAGTTACCACATTATTTTCTTTCCCCGGCAGGTACACTATGGAACACCCGATACAACAAGCCATAGTTACTGTCGCTTTTCTTCTGACAATTCTTCACTCAGGTAAGTTGTTGATTATAAAAAAAAATTAGAAGATATGATTATTTTTGGTTCATATTCTGATAATTTATGCAGTCAGTGACCATAATAGTTTGTGAATAAACTTTTTACTTCATGTTCATTTTAAATTGCACAAATTAAACATATTATCTTTAAAAGATAATTTGTTGCCATTCTGCTTTATGGATTTTTTGAAAATCAGCACCAAACCTTTCAGAATTATCCAGAGTTTTTTTTCCCATTTTGATTTGCAATTTGCTTTCAAAATTATTATATATCATGTACATGCTAAATTAACTTTCTTTATAAAATAAATGGTATGAATATACCAGTATAAAAGTCTATGAAATTACATGTGTGTTTGCTATATAGAGCTTCAAGATGAAAGTAGATAAAAATGAAGCCTTTACTCAAATAAGTTGTTAGACATTTCAGGCTTTGTAATGTTAATTGATTAAAGTTTTTTTTTTTTAACAATTATTTTACTTAAAATGGATTTAAAAAAAAAAAATCATGAAAACTTGCTTCGTTTGACCCCAAATGTAAATGAAGATAGAATGGAGGAGGGGGTTCCAATTAAAAATTGCTAGATTTTTTTTAATAATTTTCCAAAATGTAGTATATATCTTGCATTTGCTTTTTATGCCCCATTTATGGGCATTATGTTTTCTGGTCTGTGCGTCTCACTCTGTTCGTCCGTCAGTCCGTTCGTCCCGCTTCAGGTTAAAGTTTTTGGTCGAGGTAGTTTTTGATGAAGTTGAAGTCCAATCAACTTGAAACTTAGAATACATGTCCCCTATGATATGATCTTTCTAATTTTAATGCCAAATTAGAGATTTTCCCCCATTTTCACGGTCCACTGAACATAGAAAATGATAGTGCAGATGGGGCATCCGTGTACTGGGGACACATTCTTGTTTTTTTAAATATTTCACACTAAAGGTTGTGCAAAATTGTCAAATTTTGTACAGATTATGTATGGAAAACCCAATTTTGTGTGATAAAAAGATAACTTAACAATAGAATTTTAAAATAAAATATGAGAAGATAGCTCTTATTATATACTCTCAGATAAGGTAGGTATATATTTTAACCTTAAGGTACCGTGGGGGTCTTCCTCCATCTTGGATTGTAAAATAGTAAAAACACAATTGGTCTAGGTCTATAATTTAATGTGCAAATTTCAAGAGTAGAATGTAATTCATGTTTAAGACTTTTCATGTTAAAACAGAAAATTATGTCTTTTATCATATTTTTATGACTGTATTTTGCTAAAACAGATTTAATAATAAAATATATTATATATTTATATTGACAGTTTATGGAGAGTTTGAGTTCACAAAGTTCATGCAAGATTATAGTTTGTTTGAAAATACTCCTGAAGGTGAGTCTTTGTTTAATGATGCACTTTCTGTTTACAACATATATGTGAAAGGCTTTCTTCTTTCACAAGACCATATAATGTTATACCAATTTGCAGTTGAAATTCTCATTTAATGCCCTTTGTAATCTTTTTTCTTTAAAACCAGTCAAATGTACTATTTCTCTACAGACTACCACAGTGGGAGCATCTTCCAGCCAGGAGCCAGTGTTTAGAAGATAATGAGATATGATTCAAAAGTTGATTTATTATGCAAATACACTAAAATTAAAGTTGCAACTTTCTCAGGCTAAGATGACTATATATGGTTTTATTTTTTGTTGTTGAGGAAAGATGTTTTGCTTTTTCATTATTCTGTCACACATCTTATATATTTTTGTTTTTTGATGTTTTTTTCTGCTACATCTCAATTTTTTATGTAACAGCTTTTATGAACTAAAGTTTACAGACTTAATTTCAATGTGTGCTTTTAGATAAGAATATTTTTGTTTAAAGGTCCCCTGAACTACACATTACAGACTACAGGAGCCACTGGTCAGGTGTTATATAACAGTAAAGTTGATGTTCGTGATGTTTTCCAAGTAAATGCACAAACGGGAGCTGTAAGCCTGATCAGAATGATTGATCGAGAGGTTAGTATGTTTATACTAAGGCTCCCTTATTGATCAAGAGGTTAGTATGTTAGATTTTTTTTAGGAGCATTTGTAATAAAAGAAAGGGTTATGTACAGTCTCAACATGAATGTTATCTGATATATTCTTTAAGATGTTTGTGAGTGTATGTATATTTGAAAAAACATATTTATCCTACCTTTCTCTGTTTTCAATAGTTAACTGTAATGTGTTTATTTGTTCAGTAAATTAAGAATGCCTATATCAATAAGGGGGATTTCCAACTGTTCCAAGAATAACGAAACCATCTTGTTTCTGCTTAATTACATTTCTAATACATTCACTTCAGGAGACTATGTCAGCTATTTTTAATAACAGAAATGTTTAGGTAGATATCAATTGGAAGACTACAATTGTTCAATTGGTGATTGCTATGATAAATTAAAATCCTTATTGGCTACATTTTTGGTGGGTATGGTGGGATAAGACTATGCCTTATAATTTTTTTTAATATTTGTGAAGATGAGCAAGCATTGTTTTGATATGTTGCATTATGTTATATTTTGCTAATTTGTTTTTCAGGATGAACCACAGATAGCTGTAGAATTCATTGCCTATGATGTAGGCACAAATGTGGAGGTAATTACATAAATAGTTCACAAATTATCTCCCTTGTAGCCAAATATTCAGTCACAAATGTGGAGGAAATTACTTATAAAGTTCAAAATTATCTCACTTTTAGACAATTATTCAGTTACAAATGTGGAGGGTATTACATAAATAGTTCACAAATTATCTCATTTGTAGCCAAATATTCAGTCACAAATGTGGAGGTAGTTACATAAATAGTTCACAAAGTATCTCCCTTGTAGCTAATATTTTAGTCTTAAATGTGGAGGTAATTACAGATAAAGTTCACAAATTATTATCTCCCATGTAGCCAAATATTCAGTCACAAATGTGGAGGTAATTACATAAAAAACGAACTTTCTGACATGCTTATCAGCTTCATGATAACTAATTTAAATGTTTTCTTTCTTTAGTTCAAAGTTCAACTTGTTTTTGACAGTTCCCGTACAATAAATCTTATTCAACCAGCACCTCTTTGAGTGCAAATATTTGAACGAATATATATATATAGCTACTATTTCTTCCATGAGTATTATATAAATATATTTGATTTCATGTTGATTTAAATTGAAAATGACAATTTTGTTTCTTCAGATCAGGCGACCAATCACTATACAGATTAGAGATGTTAATGATGAAAACCCACAGTTTTCTAGTCAGACCATGAAAACATCTTTACCTGAGGTAATCATTGGGTTGTTTCTTTTTGCCATCTCAAATGCCTAATACAGTATATGATATTTTTTTCCATTTGAATGGCATTTATTGATCACTTCTGTATTGCCCAGTCAATGTTTGGCTAACAAGTCTACTTAGGTTATTGATAGCAAGACCATATAATTTTTTATTAGGCCAACATTAAAAATATCTTTGTTTCCCCTTCCCGACTGAGGTTTTCATGGTATGGATAGGTAGGTAGGCAGATCATTTTATTTTATTCCTTGATATGGTTTTCTATATTGAATTTGTACAAAATTCAACAGGTTGGACTCAAGTCAGGAAAAGTGGGGTATTCCCTGTATTCAGGGTACACCCCGTTTACTGTTGTTAAAAAAACCCAGTATACAGGGACTTCTTTTTTCCTATTCAATTTATATGGTATGAAATCTACAAAAGTGCACCTTCTACACGTGATAACAATGTTTTATGATAGCAAGTGTTTTTATTAGTTAAAAAATCAAGCTAATTTCAAGACTAATTTGATGCGTTACTCACAACAAAACAATTCCCTTGTTCACTAATTCATACCTTGATCATCCATTATGAGATGACAAAAAGATAAGTTAATCACTTGGGCATTTGAATTTAATGAAAAGAAAGCAATAGAAGTAAACATAATTCAGTCATGGTCAGTTACACCTGGAGCATTCAGCTTGGTCAATTGATTCCTAAACAAAAGATTTGTGAGTTCTAGAAAAAAGCAAGGCTTCACTTTGATATTCATGTTTTCTTGTTCCTGAAATACTTTAGTATTAACAAACTCTACTGATGCAGTGAAAAAGTGCCCTTTTGTAGATTTGATGCCATAAATTGAAATAGAAAAAGGAAGTCCTTGTAAATTGGGTTTTTTTAACACCAGATATTGGGGTGTTCCCTGAAAACAGGGAATATCCCACTTTTCTTGACTTGTGCCCAACCTGTTCAAAGTAGAAAGATTTTTAAGCATGATTCAGACCATTTCTACTCAAAGTTTTATCTTTTATACCGGAACAGAGGAGATTAAAGAACAAGCAAATCAATATGCACTCAGGGAGTTGAAAGATGCTTCAGTTTTTTTTTATTAAAGATCACCTTTGCAGACACACAAATAGTGTGACCAGCCATTTTGTTTGTTTTTCTTGATTCCGGATCATTTAGGTGCTTTAATGCAAAAAATGCCTTGACTTAAAACGCTCCTTGACTACAGCATCGGAAAGGTATCACCAAAAACCAAAATAGAAAAAAATATATTGGACACAAACGGCCGATAAAATTTATCGGGCCACGGTGATTTTACCGGGTCGGTCGTGGGAGGGGAAACAAACAATATTTTATTTTTGGCCTTATCTGATAAATTTTTGCATATTATAATTTATAATTTTGATCATTGAACAAAAAAGTTTTAACTTATAAATCATTTTCAAGTTTTAGACAGATGCTTTCATATAACAATAATGAACTCCATGTTGTTTTCTAGAACACAGCCGTTGGGACAACAGTGTATGCTAATCTACAGGTTACAGATGTTGATTTTACTAACTCTAAGCTAATAGTCACCTGTGACCCATCAGTCACCTCAGCACCCCAGGTAAGTCACAACTTATGGAAATGATGACGACGAGGTTTTTTTTTTTTGATGACCTTGAATACCCATGAGGGTCATTATAGAAATGATATCTCACCTAGATGCTATTTAAAACTTTTTTTGCACATTCTTATCATAGGGTAAATTGTCCATTGTATATTGTGAGATCTGATGGTTATCCTTTGGTTATAGTATATTTAATACCTAATGATACAAGAAAATGCATATTTGGTATAGTGAAAAAAGGGAGATAACTCTCCATAATCACCAAGACTACATTAAATGCCCACATTCTCCATTCTTCATTTGACAGTCGAAGCAAAAGAGTAGAAGTATTCCTTTGAGAGTTTTCATGTAAATCTGGATACAGAGTTTCATTTTTTTTTATGCTAAAAATGAACAATCTATTTTATGATGAAACTTAAAGAATAGTTAAGTTTTAATTGGTTGATTATTATTGAAATGTGGACATCATCTGAAGTTTACAAATGTCACTTTTTTGTAATCAAATTTATTCATTAAGGTTAATTCATATTTTTATCTCAACCATTAATTTTTTCTCTAAAATTCTGCTGATTATATGTTTTATAATAAATGGTTGTGTCTAGGATACCAGGGTAAGTTGCATGATAAAGAGACCAGTCATCAGCTGAACAAGTATATTGAATGATTGGCTGTCTGTATGCTTCTTATAACACATACTACAGAAAAAGTATTTTAGAGTCCTTATAATGTATTATTATACTTTACTATTACAACATGCATGTTATTTGAATTATAAATGCAAAATTTAAGATATATCCATGGTTTGGGTATTTCAGACTGCATGTTTTTTTTTTTTAAATATATCACTTTGTTTATATTTATGATAATAAACCCTTATTTTATTTGAATATATTTTATACATATACAAACTAAATATAGGTGATGTTGTTGGGCCCACATAGCGAGCTTTCACCTGATAGTAAAAATGATAGACTTTAAATATCCATAGAAAAATACCAGTGGTTAGGTGTTTGTTATTTTTTTTGCTCATCTGTTCAGAAGGATAAGCTTCTGAATCTAAAAACTGTTCGTTTATCGTCCTGTGCCATTATGGCTTGAATAAATCTTTTTTTTCCCTTTTAAACTATATTGAGTAAGAGAAAGGAATTAAGTCATGATTGCTTTAGGATGTTTAGTTTCCAAATCAAATGATTTAAAAATTACTGAAAATAGAACATTGAGTGAAAAAACAGAAACCTATTAGTTTCTATGGCTTTTGAAGTAAATAGTGTATAGCCCTCAATATTCTAAGCTGGTACTTGGTATAGGTAAAAAAAGAAGTACAATGTAATGCCATTTTAGAAATCTGCAAGTAAAACAAATCAAAGCTATTCAATATTATACTGTACAAAGATGGCAGGTGACAATATGGTCTCCTTGAAACCTTAAGTCTTTACTCTTTTTCGGTAAAACAAATCTCATTTTCTAACTTTTAACTCATGGCATTTTGACCTCAAATTTCTTTCCAGTATACACACTTCCAAATATGAACTGCATATAAACAAATCATATTTCAGTACCTTCAGCTGTTTGAATTCTTTACTATTACAATTTATGACATCAAAAGTTCTTGATTTTATTAATCATGTTTAGGGCGTAGAAGCTGTGGTAAGATTGTGTATCCTTTTCTGTTGATATCTAGACTTCCATTTGAACCCCTTTACCTGTGTATTTTGCTTATTCTGTCAGGGAGGTTCAAATGGAAGTCTTTCTTTGATATGTTTGTATGATATTGAAGCACTGAGGAGATCTATTATCATGTTTCCATGGAGATTGGTGTGACTTTGTGTTGTACAACAGATAAACCATCTATTGTTCCTATTGAAATGAAAATATAGAAGTTACAAACAGTTTACCCCTTTTTCTTTTCCAAACAAAACATAGAATGGATAACAGGAACAACAAATTCTATTTTTTTTTCTTGGAGATTCAAAGACTTTAAGGTCAATGGACCTAAGCTTACTGTCCTTTTTTGACAGTTTTATTTTCTTTTATCCTTCCACATTTGTAAGACTTAGTAAATTAATTACACATTACCTCTTAAAACATTTTACATATGATTGTATATGATTGAAATTAAATCACAGCTTTTTAAAGATTTCTTGTGTCAATAGACATATTATAACCTGATATCATTGGAGGACTAGGTTCTGGGGAAATAAAGCAGCAAAAGTCATTAGACATATAACCTGATATCATTGGAGGACTAGGTTCTGGGGAAATAAAGCAGCAAAAGTCATTAGACATATAACCTGATATCATTGGAGGACTAGGTTCTGGGGAATAAAGCAGCAAAAGTCATTAGACATATAACCTGATATCATTGGAGGACTAGGTTCTGGGAAATAAAGCAGCAAAAGTCATTAGACATATAACCTGATATCATTGGGGACTAGGTTCTATGGAAATAAAGCAGCAAAAGTCATTAGACATATAACCTGATATCACTGGAGGACTAGGTTCTGGGGAAATAAAGCAGCAAAAGTCATTAGACATATAACCTGATATCATTGGAGGACTAGGTTCTGGGGAAATAAAGCAGCAAAAGTCATTAGACATATAACCTGATATCATTGGAGGACTAGGTTCTGGGGAAATAAAGCAGCAAAAGTCATTAGACATATAACCTGATATCATTGGGGGACTAGGTTCTGGGGAAATAAAGCAGCAAAAGTCATTAGACATATAACCTGATATCATTGGAGGACTAGGTTCTGGGGAAATAAAGCAGCAAAAGTCATTAGACATATAACCTGATATCATTGGGGGACTAGGTTCTGGGGGAATAAAGCAGCAAAGTTCATTAGACATATAACCTGATATCATTGGGGACTAGGTTCTGGGGAAATAAAGCAGCAAAAGTTCATTCATATAACCTGATATTGGGGACTAGGTTCTGGGAAATAAGTCATTAGACATATGATATCATTGGAGGACTAGGTTCTGGGGAAATAAAGCAGCAAAAGTCATTAGACATATAACCTGATATCATTGGAGGACTAGGTTCTGGGGAAATAAAGCAGCAAAAGTCATTAGACATATAACCTGATATCATTGGAGGACTAGGTTCTGGGGAAATAAACCAGGAAAAGTCATTAGACATATAACCTGATATCATTGGGGTACTAGGTTCTGGGGAAATAAAGCAGCAAAAGTCATTAGACATATAACCTGATATCATTGGGGGACTAGGTTCTGGGGAAATAAAGCAGCAAAAGTCATTAGACATATAACCTGATATCATTGGAGGACTAGGTTCTGGGGAAATAAAGCAGCAAAAGTCATTAGACATATAACCTGATATCATTGGGGGACTAGGTTCTGGGGAAGTAAGCAGCAAAAGTCATTAGACATATAACCTGATATCATTGGAGGACTAGGTTCTGGGGAAATAAAGCAGCAAAAGTCATTAGACATATAACCTGATATCATTGGGGACTAGGTTCTGGGGAAATAAAGCAGCAAAAGTCATTAGACATATAACCTGATATCATTGGAGGACTAGGTTCTGGGGAAATAAAGCAGCAAAAGTCATTAGACATATAACCTGATATCATTGGAGGACTAGGTTCTGGGGAAATAAAGCACCAAAAGAAAAGAAATCTATTTTTATCTTGATGAATTTTCTCAACAAACAAATTGTTTTTTGTTGTATGACAAATGCACATTGGTGATATGTATGTAAGTGTTGTATGACAAATGCACATTGGTGATATGTATGTAAGTGTTGTATGACAAATGCACATTGGTGATATGTATGTAAGTGTTGTATGACAAATGCACATTGGTGATATGTATGTAAGTGTTGTATGACAAATGCACATTGGTGATATGTATGTAAGTGTTGTATGACAAATGCACATTGGTGATATGTATGACAAATGCAATTGGTGATATATGTTGTGACAAATGTTGATATGACAAATGCATTGCACATTGGTGATATGTATGTAAGTATGTGATATGTTCATATACAATGTTGTTTTTTTGGTGTTTAGATTGATCAATCAGTGGTAAGTTGAAGCAGTAAACTGTTTTATTTTAATCCAATAATAAAACAAACACTCAATTTTTTTTTTAGAATTGATTTTGTTTGTTTGGGATCTGGTTTTTGACATACATACTATCAGCTGTCATTTTATTCATATAATTACAAGAAATAGATTTGATTAATATAGAATCTTCAATTGCATAGATTATGATGTGATATAATACTTCTCTGCAATGTGCAGTTAACTTTTTGTCTAGCCAACAACATTTTGTCCCTGAAGTGAACATGGTGTTCCCATGTTCTAGCATCGTCAGCTTTGTCAACATTGAAGTACAGTCTGTGGTTTAAGTTTTTTCAGACATCATTAACTTTGTCAAACCTTCATGGAAATTATGAAACTTGGACAGAAGTTTTTCTGATTAAAAGACAGTACGTATAAATAGCAAAATTTTAAAAACATTTATTTTCAATTTTCAGTATTTTACTGATTAATGGTCTTAGTTTTTTTGCAGTGAACATTTATATTCAATCTTGAGTTAAAGTTTTTTAGACATCATTTATTTTGTCAAACATACATTAAATGTTAATGGAAATTGGAGATAAGCTTCAACAATGAGCAAGATCAAGAAATAGCATGTGAAGATTAAATTATTATTTTTTTTTAATTTCCATACTTTACAGATAAATGGACTTAGTTTTTGTCAGTCAACATAAAACTTACACTTACAGCAGCAATTCCAGACAAGACAAAGGGTTCTGCAGAACCCATTTCAATTTTTTTAAGCCCCCGCTGTGGTGGAGGAGGCATTAAGTGTTACCCTTGTCTGTACGTACATCCGTCTGTACATCCCAAAATTAGTTTCTGTTCTTTAACTTTAGTTTGCCTCAACTAAATGTTATGAAACTCGTACATAATGCTTATTACAACAAAACACAGATCAAGTTCGAATTAGGGTTGTGTTACTTTTACCGTTCTTTAGATATGTCCCTTTATAAGGTTATATGCAAGCGGGGGCATCATCTGTATCCGATGGACAAATTCGCCATTTTTTATTGAAATTTATTAGGCAAAGCACAAGTATTGCAAATTTTACTGTTGAGAGTGGAAAAATATTGTATCACATTTGATACTGTGTTGAAATTGTTTTTTTCTTATAATTTTCAGATGATATGTTGTCAAACTTTAACATTCTTATTCAACAATTGTTAAAAATTTATATTCTGTCTGTTAGACATCACAAGTAATATGGTCAGACTGTTTTGGCTATGTAACAATGTCAAAATAATGAAAACAGCAAGAAAATTTAAGGTCATAAATGAATTTTGACAAAAGAACTTAGAAATATCAAACCTTGCATTGATATAATCAAGTAAGGGAAAGTATAAATATTCTGTTCAGAAAAACGTTATTAAATGCTCTGGGAAAATTAGTTAAATTGTGAACAGAAAACATTTTAAGTGAAGTTACTAGTAACAGTAGTAAAAAAATTGAGGTAAGACTTAAGAATGATTCAGCTCTATAATGAAATAAATGATTAAAAAACCTAACAATTGAGTATCAAAAGATCAAAGTATATATGAGTGTCATTGGGATGAATAACTAACAATTTCTACTTAATTATTGTGGATTGGGTCTTAATAAGGATTGGATCTTAATAAACATTGGATCTTAATAAGGATTGGATCTTAATAAGGATTGGATTTAATAAACATTGGATCTTAATAAGGATTGGATTTAATAAACATTGGATCTTAATAAGGATTGGATTTAATAAACATTGGATCTTAATAAGGATTGGATTTAATAAACATTGGATGTTAATAAGGATTGGATCTTAATAAACATTGGATCTTAATAAGGATTGGATCTTAATAAACATTGGATCTTAATAAGGATTGGATTATGTTCAGGTTGATATGTAATGTTGGATTGACTTTGTGATACACAATGCTAAAATAAATATTTTTTTTTACATTTCTTAATTGTCATCATAAGATTTGGCAGATTGTTTCGAACAATGAGCCTATTGATACTTGTAGTTTTGATTGGCTGATCTTCAGGGAATTTTAATGAAAAACCAGAAATAAGATTGTATATTGGTTAACTGTAGATAAAAATATATTTAAATGAGAATTCACTAAATTTACAACTTAGAAACTCGTCTGAAAGCAAGTTCTCACTGAAAAATATTATTGAACAGTATAGACAATTTAGAAATTTAAGAGAGAAATAAGACCAGAAAAACACTGTATTATTGTCAGAGGATTGCCCATTATTTTATGTAAATAAAACGATAAATTTGGTTTGTCTGAAGAGCTTTTTTGGATTTACCTTCATCAGGAACTCTAAAAACTTTTAAGCCAAGGATGTAGAAATACACAGATACATGTGGCTATATATTACCAAGAAAGGACCTAAAGAGAATAGCCAGGTGTGAATTCCACCTTAGGTAAACTAGAAAGGACCTAAAGAGAATAGCCAGGTGTGAATTCCACCTTAGGTAAACTAGAAAGGACCTAAAGAGAATAGCCAGGTGTGAATTCCACCTTAGGTAAACTAGAAAGGACCTAAAGAGAATAGCCAGGTGTGAATTCCACCTTAGGTAAACTAGAAAGTACCTAAAGAGAATAGCCAGGTGTGAATTCCACCTTAGGTAAACTAGAAAGGACCTAAAGAGAATAGCCAGGTGTGAATTCCACCTTAGGTAAACTAGAAAGGACCTAAAGAGAATAGCCAGGTGTGAATTCCACCTTAGGTAAACTAGAAAGGACCTAAAGAGAATAGCCAGGTGTGAATTCCACCTTAGGTAAACTAGAAAGTACCTAAAGAGAATAGCCAAGTGTGAATTCTACCTTAGGTAAACTAGAAAGGACCTAAAGAGAATAGCCAGGTGTGAATTCCACCTTAGGTAAACTAGAAAGGACCTAAAGAGAATAGCCAGGTGTGAATTCCACCTTAGGTAAACTAGAAAGGAACTAAAGAGAATAGCCAGGTGTGAATTCCACCTTAGGTAAACTAGAAAGGACCTAAAGAGAATAGCCAGGTGTGAATTCCACCTTAGGTAAACTTTACCTGCAGGAGTTGGAATTTGTGATTAAGATGTCTATATCTGATTCCAAGGTTCACAGAAATCTTGGAAAATTAAATTATTGATCAAATTGGTGATAAATATATATAGTTACTGTTCAACACATCAGTCCATGAAAAATTACGACAGGTTGCATGGAATCTCTAGGTGTAGCACAAATTAGCTTAATATTAATTACTTATGGTACCTGCTTATAAATCTAATGTATTCAATAATATTTTAAATATTAATTTTGAACTACTTACTATTAATAAATCAACATGAAAGTTTAAACTTTTTATTGAGTTGCGTTGATTTAAAAAATTGTGATTTTTTCATAAATTTGGACAATATATGATATCAGTATGACTGGTACATTGATTAGAGTTTAGATCTAATTATCTGTAGTCAGCATTTCCTGAAATCAGATAATTATTACAGCAATGTTGGTTGTTTATCATAAAAAGATATATTTAAAAGACTTTATTTACAATAACATTAAAAGACATCTCAATATTCAACTTCTGTGCAATTACATACCTGTACTATCTTGTGGCTATAACAGTTACAAACAAATTAAGTATCCTTTCAGAAAAGTTTCTCATTTAAAAAACTATGTAAAAAATTATGAAGCTAAGCAGGAAAGAGAGTAACCTGTATCGAAACAGAATATTTGTTTATTTACAGTATAAAGATTCCTGCAACAAGTTTAAACTGAATATAGATTCAGATTCTAACAAGAACTGGATTGGTCATGTGACACTAGCTGAGCCTATTGATTATGAAGTTCAGGCTTTTTATCAGATACCTTTGGCTGCATTTGTAAGTATTGTGATCAAGCTTAAATCTATTAAGCTTCAGAACTTTAAACATAAAACTTTTCTTGTTCCTCTTAAAGGTTATGAATTTGGATAGCAACAAATAGGGTTTAAATAAAAAAAATAACAATTTTAGAATGTGTTGTGTAAGAGACCAATTACTATCAAATTTTGAGTAACGGGTATATTTGTAATCTCCCTTATGAATTATGGTTGATGACCCCATCTGTTTCTAAAAAGTGGGACAAAAATCAATTAAAAATCCTGAAATATCATGTAAAGGACCCAATAGCTGCCGAACCTTATTTAAATAGTATGTTTATGATTTAAGGTTGATGAGACTAAATGCCTTCAAACATGATATTAATCCTTAAAAAATATGAAAATTTACAAAAAAATTCAGAAAAATCATGTGAAGGCCAGTGGCTACCAAGCCATGATAGAATGATAGAATAACCTCTTTAAGAAAACTATTGATTGTTCCATCTGCCTTCAAACATATGGCTGCTACCATTAAATGTACTAGAAATTAAACTTTTGAAAAAATTATGTGAAAGACCAATTATATAAAATTCTGACAAGACATTAATATGTATATAAAAAAATATATATCTTTCAGATTACTAACAATATTTTTGGTATGCATTATTGTCATCATTTCTTTGTTCCAAATATTATTGCTCATCTGTTTTAAACATACAAGGCATGCCATTGTCATATAATTTGTAAAAAGGGGGGTATGTCCACAGAAAAACAGGAAAATAAAATGGTCATTTTACAAACAAAAAACCCAGCTACACTTTGCTTATTATCAACTTTCAGGAGACATGGTGAATAATGAGCTTCAAGCACGAAAACACGTGAAATAAAATTTGCAAACACGTCAAACAAAAATTGCACTTTACCATCTGTGCCATAAACGAAGTAGACCCATCCACCGGAAAGACAAGGATATTAGTTTCATCCTTTGTCAGGCAATCCCGTTTTTGGTATCCAAATGGACGAACAATTTTTTCAATCTATGAAATAGAAAATTCCCAATTGTTTGTGGATATCTCTTTCTTTGAACTTGACGTATTTCACATTTGGACGGTCCATGACATCTATGCGATGAAAATCTTATTGAATTATGACAAAAAATGAAAATGAACTTAGTGTAGAGTTGGTGACGCATATTCGCCGCAAAATTCGTTCATTTCCACCTACATCCGACCTACATTCGAATATTTGAAACTTTTTATGTAGGTTTCAGAAAGTTTACTATATTAAAAAATGTTTGATAAAGGAATTCTCTTCAAAACATTGGTTAAATGTTTTAAAATGAACATAAACTCAAGAGGAAATCAAGTTGTTCTTGTACCATGGGGACACATTTTCGCCAAGAATGTATGATATGACCATCCTCATTATCCTGGTATATTATAAAACAATTGTTTGCAATTACATGAAATAGCTTGAGAGATCATTCCTATACGATTTTTCTAACAAATATTTACTTTATGACTGTGCATGCGTGCCATATAAATCTTACATAATTGCCCAAATCGTTCAAAAACACCTGCGTATTTCTTTATATGTGCGAATAACCTTGGAAATGGGGTAAAGAGGAATATCAACAGTTCGAACATTACAAACAGCGTTTAGCATCTATTTAGGCAAGTATTGGGTAAAGGCACACGAAATTTGCAGAAAAAATTGCAAAAACGGCGAAAATGTGTCCACAGCGAATATGCGCCACCCACTCTAATGGGTTTTTAACATAGGTTTCAGTCCGCAAAATTATTTGTGCAAACAACAATTCAAGGTCAGTTTTGATTGTCTATTTTTAGAAACCCAAACACTACAGATTAATTTTAGATTTTAATTTTTTTAGAACACAATGTGTCAACATTTCTGATAATGTTTTAACATGCTAAAATAATGCATTTAATTTCAGGAAAATGCTGCTATCCAGAGCTTTTGATTTATATTTCAGGGATAATATATTTCTTAGGGTTGTCGTGAATAAAAAAAGCATGAAATGTCAATCTTATTTTTTTTCTGAAAATCAGAAAAATTGTGTATGCAGATCCGTAAACCAACAAAAACTCTTGCATAATATATATCTATTGAAAATTTCACAATAGAACATAAATTTCAATTACATTGTATTTTCATGTGTCTACAGAGGGCATTGAATTTTCAAAAATTTGAAAACCGCCTCAGTGATCTCCCTGTGGTCTGCTGGCCACATGTTGGGAGCTAGACATCTCTTTTCATAAATTTCATAAACTATTTTATTGATTTATCAGGATGGTAGACAGACTCAAATTGGAAGTATTGAAGTATCATTGATAAACGTCCAGGATACACCTCCTTACTTCACAAGAGCAGTATCTACCACAGTTACAGAGGGTATACCTGCAGTAAGTCTCTTTTGTATCACACTCCTTAAACATATGGGACACACCTCCTTACTTCACAAGAGCAGTATCTACCACAGTTACAGAGGGTATACCTGTAGTAAGTCTCTTTTGTATCATACTCCTTAAACAAACAAAACATACCTCCTTAATTCACCAGAGCAGTATCTACAACAGATATAGAGGGTATACCTGCAGTAAGTCTCTTTTGTATCACACTCATCAAACATACAGGGCACATCTCCTTAATTCACCAGAGATGTATCTACCACAGTTACAGAGGGCATAACTGCAATAAGTCTCTTTTGTATCACACTCTTTTAACATACGGAACACACCTCCTCAATTCACCAGAGATGTATCTACCACTGCAACAAAGGGCATACCTGTTATAAGTCTCTTTTATTGGACAATCCACACACAACAAAATGCCTACAATATACAGAACACACCCCTTATAGTGATACAAGATTGATTTTGCATCTGACAGCAATTTTTATGCCCCCACCGTCACCAGAGGGGCATTAAGTGTTACCCTTGTCCGTCCATATGTATGTACGTCCCAAAATTGGTTTCTGTTCTCTAACTTGTTTGCCTCAACTAAATATTATGAAACTTATACACAATGCTTATTACCACAAAACACAGATCACCTTCGAATTTTGAGTAGCGTCACTTTTACTGTTCTAGAGTTATGCCCTTATATAACGTTATATGCAAGCAGGGGCATCTTCTCCATTTAATTTTACTTCCTTGGCCGTGGCCATGGAATGTCCGAGAGCAATCCATATACTTGTGGTTTTATTTATTTTCGTGGATACCAATTTTAGGGGATTGAGGAAAAATAGCATTTTTGTGGAATACCGTATAGCGGGTTATTTTCGCGGATGTAAAATTTCGGGGTTTAGGGGCAACAAAGTATACCAAAAATTTTGGTGGTTTTTATTTTGGCGGATTCTTTAATCCCAACTAAATATTTTGGTGGATACTGAAATGGTTGCAGTTAAAAAGTTGTAAAAATTGACAAACAAGTGTCTATTGTTATGGTTAAATGATTGTTTTACCTGCATGACGTCTTATTTATTGATTATATTTTAATACAGTTAACCAATAGAATACCGGTACATAGTTATTTGTCACAGGTGTACAAACTTCTTGTAAATGTTACGGTTGATTAGTTACGAAATTGACCGGACCTTTGATGTACTAATTAGATTATGAAATATCATGAGTGACTTGCAACTCTTATATAATTTGACACTAATTAATAAGGATAAAATACCTGACAGCATACCTTACACTCTTATATTATTATGTATTTATTTATGTAACCAATAAACTATTTAACACCTGACAGCCAGTGAACAATGGCCTTTGGCATTTATGTATTTAAATTAACATAAACCGTTATTGATCCGTTGAATGAGAAAAAATAGATAGTTTACAAAACGCTTTAGCTATTAGAAAGTATCGAACGTATGCATAAATTTTTGCGATTTCCCCTGACCAAAATAAGCGAAAATAAACACCCCGCGAAAATAACCCGCTATACAGTATTTTGCTTTGTGTACAACCCTATACAGAATTTGTATGAAATAAAGAGATGATTTATGATTACCAATGAGAAAACTATCGAAAAAGTGTCCAAGTGTACTTGATAAACATTTAAATTCACGGTTTTCTTATACACTGAAAATTTATGAAAAATAGCATCCAATGAATCCACGGGCAAGTGAGATAATCAATATCCATATATGCATATCTACATATTAATTATGTCCCTAGTATTGTAGAACCACACCCATGTAATATATAGGATACATCTTACTACATTAATACAGGGTAATGCAGCAATTTATACGGAAACCAATCTTTAACCTTATTTATAAAGGTCAAATTAGAAAACCTCATCATATGTCAATTGACTTGCAATAGATTTACTTATGTCAGTCTTTTGTGTAGTTTTGATGAGGTAATATTGGAAAAACAACAAAACATCATTTTAACATAGTATCAAAACCCAGTGAATCATTTGCAATGAAATTAATTATCAACCATTCTAATATGACGTTCTTCAAACGCTTTCAGTACACATTCAAATATATTCATATGTCAGCTGATAGGCAACCGCATGATTTGTTTAGGCTGTTGCAATCCTACTCCCACGTCATATGCTTTTTATGAATGATTTACCTCACGTCAGATGATGTAGATGACGTCATTGAACGATGACGTAAGAATGTAAGGATTTTACGGGAATATGCATGAATGGGAAACTGAGAGTCGTCAAAACATG
Source organism: Mytilus coruscus (assembly GCA_017311375.1). Taxonomy (NCBI): domain Eukaryota; kingdom Metazoa; phylum Mollusca; class Bivalvia; order Mytilida; family Mytilidae; genus Mytilus; species Mytilus coruscus. The sequence continues at coordinate 91,515,230 of CM029602.1, forward strand.
AAAACATAAACAAACTATGGTAAGAATTTGTATAATGTCCATATCTTCTTAAATGAAAGTAAGAGAGTCAATTAAATTCATCCAAATCTGTCTTAGTATGTTATTGTCATAACGTTTAAAAATGTCACTTATTCAATTTTCTTCATCATTTACGTCAATATTAATAGTGTGTTCAATTACGGGAACAGCAAACATTTCTCTTCACATAGAGCGTTTCAATCCAAAAGAATTGCTGTCTTTGTCTTATTAGAATAGAAATAATTCATGGGGCTTGGATTTATATTGAATTTACGACAGGTTGACCCTTTATGCTGATATTTTACCCCTCGCTGTCGCTCGTAAAATTTTTCGCATAAAGAGCCAACCAGTGGTAAAATCACAATAAATTCAAGCCCCCATGAATTATTTCTAAAATTAAATAAGTTACAAATTGACGAACAGAAATAAAAAAATAAGAAAAAAGGTTTTGACATTGTGTCACCAATATAAAAGTGAATTATTTACATTTTAGGGTAGTTTCTTGGAGTATGTTGAAGCAGTTGACGGAGACAGAGAGAATGCCAGAGAGATTAGATATGAGCTAGCTTGTAAGTAGTATTATACATGTAATATGTTGAATATTTATCTACATATATAAGCTAATTTGGAAATATTTTCAACAACATACATTTATAACATTAGGAATAGGCAAACAGGAAAAAGAGGGATAAAGGGGAGTTGTTAGAATTACCTTATGATAAACACATTTCAACCTTCAATTCAATTTTATCTAGTATACTCTTCAATCTAAGCTAATTGAGATTATTTTAACAAATATAATTGTAGATGAGTTGACATTTGTCTGCACAATTTTTGTTTTAGCAAGTAACTTAAATGATATAGAAAGTAAGTGATTAGAGGTTACACCTAGTACAAAAGGTGTGATTACACATGGTTCAAAAGGTGTGATTACACAGGGTATAAAAGGTGTGATTACACATGGTTTAAAAGATGTTATTACACAGGGTACAAGAGGTTTTTTTTCACAGGGTACAAAAGGTGTGTTAACAAAGTATACAAAAGCTGTGATTACACAGGTTACAATAGGGGTGTTTACACATGGTACAATAGGTGTGATTTCACATGGTACAATAAGTGTGGTTACATAAGGTACAAAAGGTGTGGTTACACATGGTACAAAAGATGTGATTACACATGATACAATAGGCGTGATTACACAGGGTAAGACAGATGTGAATAAGCAGCTTAAGAAAGGTGTGATTACACATGATACAAGAGGTGTGATGACATATGATACATAAGGTGTAATTACACATGATACAAGAGGTGTGATTACATAAGGTATAAAAGATGTGATTACACAGGATACAATAGGTGTTATTACATATGATACATAAGGTGTGATTACACATGGTACAGTAGGTGTGATTACATATGATACATAAGGTGTAATTACACGTGGTACAATAGGTGTGATTTCATATGATACATACGGTGTGATTACACATGGTACAGTAGGTGTGATTATATATGATACATAATGTGTGATTACACATGGTACAATAGATGTGATTACATGTGATACAAAAGGTGTGATTTCACTTGATACAAAAGGTGTGATTACTCATGATACATAGGTGTGATTACACATGGTACAATAGGTGTGATTACATATGATACATAAGGTGTGATTACACATGGTACAATAGGTGTGATTACACAAGGTACAATAGGTGTGATTACATATGATACATAAGGTGAAATTACACATGGTACAATAGGTGTGATTACATGTGATACAAAAGGTGTGATTTCACTTGATACAAAAGGTGTGATTACTCATGATAGATAAGGTGTTTTTACACATGGTACAATAGGTGTAATTACATGTGATACAAAAGGTGTGATTTCACTTGATACAAAAGGTGTGATTACTCATGATACATAAGGTGTGATTACACATGATACAAGAGGTGTGATTACACAAGGTATAAAAGGTGTGATTACACATGATACAAAAAAGGTGTGATTGTACTTGATACAAAAGGTGTAATTACACATGTTCCAAAAGGTTTGATAACACAGGTAGAAACAATGGTGATTAAGTGATTATCATAGTCAAATTGTATGGAGAATGTTAGAAACATAACTAAACATAGGTGATTATGTGATTATTGAAGTCAAACTATGGTACATGATATTGTAGAATCAAAGACAATAATTTGGGATTATCATTCAATTTGATACATTTGAAAAAAAAATTCGACACATCTGGTAAAAACTGGCATCAAGAAAATGAATAAGAATACTTGAATTGGCTTTTATCAATGCTGTGGATTGCATAGTTTTATTTTCATGTTGAAACAAATTCATGTCTACTTACCTAGAAATTTTAAATAAATTGATTACCATTAGTTTTGAAAGAACAAAAACTGACTGTATTTGTTTATACAATAAACAAAGATGAACTACACATAATTCAGTAATTAAGTACTAAACTAAATTTACTGTGCTAGTAATGTGATCAAATGATAGCATTAAATTTTCAGATATATGATTTAATAGGGATACTTCCAATACCAACATGTAAGTAAAGCATGTAACTGTTGATGGTTCATGAATTACAATAGGTTCGTTCCAGGGGAAAATAAAGTAAAAAAAACAGGAGAAATTGTATACAAGTGATGTCTACATGTGTTGTAAAGCATGTACAGGAGTTGTTACTAATTATAGTGTATCCTGCATGGGAGATAATCAATTATATTAGAACGGAATTATTGATTAAAGGAATTTGATATATATTTTCTGTCTTGTATTAGTATATTGTTACATATAACAAACTTGTGGGTTAAGCATGCATTGCATTCCATATTGTAGAAGATAGTTAGGACTTGTTTATAGAATAGTAATGATACATGGCAGATTTTTGAAGGAGGCTTTTAGATGGCCTAATTAAGTCCACCACAGATACTGGCCTTCAAGTAGCTAAGGTTTCTAATTAGCACTTTGATGGAAGCCTCCAGATTTTCAAAGGTCTAAAGAGAATAAGGAAGAAACTCAATTAGGGTCTAGTCAGATTAAGTGCTGAGGTCTTCCGCTTGCCTAAGTACCAAAAAAAAAAAAAAAGAGAAGCTGCAGTTTTAAGGCAGATGAAGGGCGTCGAAATGGTCCAATTTAGTAGAGGACATCAGGGACCTTTTAAATACTGTAGATATCTATAAAGGAGAGCTTAAGTGACATTGAATCAAGATAGGTATAGACAGTTATCTTGTGGATGGGCTTCATGCAGTTTGGAGGGGGCCCCAGATGATAAATTTTTACAAGAATTGGAAAGTAGTGTGTCCTGCTTGCCTTGGGTGCAAAAGGATCTTTAAATGGTAAGTTAAGGTAGTCTAAGAAAAAAAAATGAATAGGATACAGCTGGGATATAAAAAGAGATAATAATGAGGTGTTCAAGGTTCTTAGATTCAGATCAATGTTGGAGGAAGTCACTTATGTTATTTTGGTACAACCAGTCAGCTTGTACCTTGATGATATTTTGAAGATCTCAAGATCAGCCTCCTTGTGGTTCATCGAAGTTTATTATTATATGACTGTATATTATTGTCTGTGATAGGTCAATGTCTCAAATAACGTTTCCTACAGGGTTGAAAAGAATACGAATATCTTTGCTGAGAGTTCAGAGTTTATTAATTATTATTTACTCTTTCAGATTGAATGTGAAACATTTTCAGTTTTATTAGAAAAATTGATATTTGACAGTTTTAGGTGAAATTTAACATATTCCTCTGTGATGAGACAACCTGATGAGTATTCACTGTTTATGATGAAACTTGAATCATATTCAAATACAATGTAATAAGCTTAAGGTTGTTATTAAGGTGACATGTCAGAAAAACTTCTCCACAATAAGCCAGATTGATGATTATTGACTGTTTAAGATGACATATTGTAATGTTCCGGGGTTTTCGAGTCAGGATACCCATGTTACTTATGTTGGCCTCTGGTGAAGGAAGTAATAATAAAAAAGTTCATAAATTGGAATATTTTCTGCTTTAGTAATATGCAATACAACAAATACAGTGGTTCACAAAACACATGAAAAGAGATATATATTATAATAAATATAGGTGCATTTGTCCCTAAAGGCTTAATAGTAGTTCATATTAGCACTCGGTGCAAGAAAATCTAGTTGGTGCACAGCAAATAATTTGGGACCCTGCTTGGTGCAGGTTATATATGTAACACTCCCAAACGTGTCCATCCCCCCAAACGTGTCTATTTCGCCTAAACGTGTCCTTTAAATCATAAACTCCAAACGTGTCCAATTTCACATCCCCCAAACTTGTCTGATAATTGTTATTCGCCAAAACGTGTCCAGATAAAATGCCAGAATGTCTCAAAACTCTTAGCGCCAATATTACTCTGTGAAGTCAAAAATGTTTACGGCAATTCAGTGGTGTGGGATACAATAAAAGACTTTGGGTTCGGTTGGATTCTAAAAAAATTGAAGTAGGTACCCAAAGAAATCTGGAGGAAAGGTGTAGTATTCCGTAAAGACAAATTTCCAAGACATGCCACACTGTGCACAGTGACTTCTGCTTTCAAATAAACAGACACCAGGTTAAAAAACGAATGTCACAATAAAAGTTATTTTTACTTGCAGCAGTTTTATTAATTTTTTATTAATATAATTATCATTGTTTCAAAGTTCAGATAGAGGTACTTCACAATTAAAGATTTAATACATTTTATCTTGTAAGTTTTCCCGGTGCTTCACGATTAATAAAGTGGTCATTTATAAGCATTAATATGTTCAACGCCGGTTATTTATATTAAGCATAATTGCAAGCTAAATTTGCAACACATAATCAACTATTGATTATTGATTGCTTAATGTCCAGTGGCAAATATGTCATGCGTATTTAGAAAAAAACATACATTGCAATTTATTAGTTTTGTACAGTTTAAATCATCGTTTACTAAGTGAATTCAATTGTACTAATATTCTCCGGTGATGCCTAAATGTCTTTATAATGTAGGAGGGTATTGCACGACCTGCTTCATGCAGAAGTGGTTTCTGTGCTTTTAAAAAGAAGACCTTACGGTTTTATATGAACCGGACACTTTTGGCCGTTTTTAATAAAATGGACACAATTGGGCGTTCATAAACAGAACACGTTTTGGTGCCCTTTAGCAACTAGACATGTTTTGCAGTTCATTGATGTCATAAGGACATGTTTGGGGGGATGGACATTTTTCTGAGTGTTACATATATATATAGTTGACCTCATAATTTCATAAGGATTGGTGCAATATTATTGTTTTCTAATATTTAGAAACAGCGAACTTTCTGCATGTGAGGTGAAAAGCCTACTCAGTGCATGCAAACTTGCTATTTATACTTTTGGCTCCGCCCACAAATGACATAATACACAAGAAATACACAACATAAAAAATGGTGCCGAAAAGTGACTGTAGCGATGAACAGAGACGAATTTGGACAAATGCACCTGTAAAAGAAAATAATACATCGATTAAATAGCGTCATTTAATAGATTTAAGTTCAGGTAAACCACTCCTTTCATAAAAATACAGTACGAAGCGTATCCAGGGACATCTGCATGGAGAAGTGTGGAACGGAGGCCACAACTAGAAAAATACATGTTTTACAAGTTTTAGTTCATGACATGAGGCCAATGACCAGAGAGTAACAATATGAAATTTTTCTCCATAATGTGTCATATATATATAAGTCATGTTAATATTTGCTGTTTTAGGTGAATTGTGAAACCCTTGTTTGTAAAGCACATGTTCATTAGTTAAACAAACATATATTGACTACTTTAAGGTGATATATTTAACATGTCACAATTTTACCTATGATTATTGGCTGATTTAAGGTGATATATATTATTATTATAACGGTGACCTATAGTTCTAAAAAGTCATTTGGTGTCTGGTCGATAGTTGTTGCAATCATATGACATCTCCTTATTTTTATATGATTATTGGCTACTTTTATATGATATATTAAACATTTCACAAGTTAATCAGACTTAATTGATTGATTTTAGGTGATATAATTAACCTATGTCATCATCGTGAGTTATACTTTTTATATGTTGGGAGAGTGGTATAAATGTTCAGCATGCAGATAGTTGTTTTTTTTGTTCTTGTTATTTAACACATGTTTATAACTATCAGTCATCAATTATTTCATTCACATCGTTTATTTCTTTGTAAATCCTGACTGATGAAAGTAAATAGATTGGATTTGTTTTGATTTTTTTTTTCATTTTCCAGAGACCTTTTAATGAAAATAAAAGAGAAAATGCAAGGAACTATTGTATCTTTTTCTACATATTCTCAATTTTTTTTGATACAATGACAATGAATTGACAACACCAATGTTGTATAACGTCAAGAGAAGTGAAGTTATCAGATTTATATCACATGTGAAATTATTGGTTTTTGTTTTACTGGGAAATCACGATATTCAATTGCGACCAATGTCATAATGAAAAAAAAATTTATTTAGTAGAGTTAAATAAATTCAGTACATTTTTCTCTTTAAGTAATTTTATTAGATTTGGATTATCAAAATGATTGTTATAGAAAAGTAAAATATATATGGGTAATTCTTTTAAACATGTTTCTCTATTGTTCATGCTTATTGAGCTTTTGATGTTTTATAAATTTTGAATTTTTAGAAGTGTTTAATGTTGTAAGCAAGGGTTTCACTTTTTCAATTGGATGAAATTTCTTTCTCTTTCTCTTGCTTTGTATAAATGTATAAATGTATAAGGGAGAGTTCGGGTATTGCTTCAGAAAACCAGTGAAGTTTCTAATGATATCAATTGAAATGAATAAAAGTTATGCCCCTTTTACAAAATTGAAAATTGTTTAATATTATTAGTTCTAATGCTTCCTCAATATTAAGATTTAACAACAAAATCAGTTCCAATTCATATTGGGGATCATGCATTTAAGTTGATGCGTTTATTAATGATTTTTATGCCCCACTTGAGGGCATTATGTTTTTCGGTCTGTGCGTCCGTTCGTTCGTTGGTCAGTCTGTCCCGCTTCAGGTTAAAGTTTTTGGTGAAGGTAGTTTTTGATGATGTTGAAGTCCAATCAACTTGAAACTTAGTACACATGTTCCCTATGATATGATCTCTCTAATTTTAATGCCAAATTTAGAGTTTTGACCCCAATTTCATGGTCCACTGAACATAGAAAATGATAGTGCGAGTGGGGCATCCGTGTACTATAGACACATTCTTGTTCAATTTAATTGCATGCCTTGTTCATTTGCCATTTATGACAAGTGAAAAGCTTGTAATTAACAGCTTGAATTTTGTCTTGTTCATAACATAGAACTTTGTTTAGAATTTAGTTAAAAGATGTCTTGTCAAGAATAGTTGTAGTAGAACGTGAAGATTAAACTGCATAATTTACTTGGCTATTAAGTGAAAAATTTCATTAAAATCATCTGACTTTTTTTTTTTTTTTTAATTTCAAACCCATATTTTAGTCAAATGTTGATGCAGTATATTTTCCAAAGATTTATTTAATAGAGAGCAAGTGAAAACTTATGCTTATATAAAACATTTATGGTATTTGAAAAAATATGTTGTTGTATAACCATAAATGAGACAGGATCCCAACAACACGAGTTAACTGAAACCCACATTTTACCCATACATATTAATGGTTCAGTTTTGGCAGTACATAAGATGTCAAACATTTAATTTAATTTTGATTTGATGATTTTTTTATTGTTAAATATGTGTGTTAAGTTTCATATGTCTTCAATTGATATTGGAATGTCTTCTCTTTTGTTACATGAACTGGTGTAGAAATTTTTACCTTGGACTAAAAATTTGGATTGGATTGAAAATGATATATGAATATTAATTACAGTTATTGACCAGTTGGTGAGATTGGATCCTGTTTCAGGAAATATCACAACCAATGTAACCTTTGACAGAGAGAGTCAAGACCTCATAATTGGATATATAGATCTTGGAATTAGGGTAAGTAAGCATGACATCAAAACCAATGTGACCTAGAGAGAGTCCAGAACTCAAAATAGGTTATATAGATCTTGGGTTTATGGTTAGTCAGTCTGAGATACTTATATAATGTTTAGGTATTTGAACGGCAGTTAGCTATACACATTGCTTAAACCTAACTGTGAAATTATAAGAAACAATATAATACAATGGAATTACAAAAAAAACTAGCATGAGCTTTGTTCAGGATTACCAGTTGCAGCATATGAGTTTGAACCAAGGCTATTTGCCATTACTTTAAGTCAGCAATATTTTAACTGCACTAAATAAAATTTCCCAGAAAGTAGCTGTATTATCAGTACTGTAATTATTCATCTTTGAATATCACAAAGAAAGAATAAAATATGATTAATTAGGTCTTTCCACTTTTCTGTGGAAAGACCTATTGTATTTGTTCTGATTATTATTATTTTCTTCCGCCAAATTTTGTTCTCGTGTAAAATTTTTGTTTCGCAAGATGTCGCTTAGATATTTCGTATATAGTATCATACAGTTTATGCACTTTTTATTTTCACCCATTCTTAGCCGAACAATTTTCTTTGTAGGAGTTATCTCCCCAAACACTGTTTTTCTTGTGACTGCATCTCCTCCGTAACCGTAAAAGAAAGCGACAAATTTATTTTATAAAATTGCTTATTATATCCTTTGCATGATTTGTCCTATTTTGACCGAAGCGATATGAATATTCCATATGAGAGTTATTTCCCCTTATGCATTTGATATAAGTGATATGCATTTCTATCTTGTAAACCATAAGTGATAGAGACCTAGGATCTTTTGATTTGAGGTCCTTGATCCAAAAATAAGAAAATTAGGTCAAGGTCAGAGGTCAAGGTCATATTTAAAATTTTTGATTTTGGCTTATTTTCAATTCTTTTCAAAAACCATATAAGATATCGACAACATATTTTTACTAAATTGTAAGTTGCGACATGTCGTAACACATAAATTTTGGTTAAAAGGGTACGCTAACATTAAATTGGAGTTTTCTCCCCTCTTTTATTAAAAGTTAAGCATATAGTGACATAACTCATTAACAATATATAATTAAGACCTATAGTCTTTTGATTTGAAGCCCTTGGTTTATGACCTTGAAATTGAGCTCAAGGTCATAGGTAAAATTGACGTTCTAGATTTTGACCTTTGCTTTTACCTCATATGTATACATGATAAAGCCATGGGACTTTTTGCATTACGTGGCAAGCCACTTGACCACTGAAAAGCCAACCGGAAGTGACCTGGTGTAAACCGGAAGTAGCTATTTTTTGTACTTATTTAATGTAAAAGTATATTGAACCATATATTTTTGGAATCAGTATCAAGTAAACTATCAAATAAAACCGGAAGTAACAATTTATCTCCCTTATTTAGAAAAAAATGTATAGAAACCATATATTTTTGGAATCAGTGTCAACAAGCTATCATTTGATGCTGGATATGATATATCTAACTGAGTTTTAATATTTCAATATCAAAATTGATCTTTATGGGTGGAAAGACCTTCAATTGTTCTCTGAACAATTGGTTTTTAATTCTGATATTATTTTTTCAGGCAAGGGAGGTAATAAATGCTTCAGCCAACATTTTGGGCAGCGATCCTTCCACAACTGCCTACACAACCATTAGAATTAATGTTGTTGATGCTAATGACAACAGTCCAAAATTTGCTATCACACAGTTTAATGTCAGTATTGCTGAAGATATACCCAACCAGTCACCTCTACCTAGTGTGATATTGACAGTTTCTGATCCAGATTTGGTGAGTTATTTCCCTTTCCTGCTGTCATGATTATATATATTCAGAACTTCAGGGTTTGAATCTGACAGTGTCTGAATCTAGATTTTATCATTTGCTGTTGATTTTATACCCATACAATCACTACTACAAGGTTTTATAGGACCATTCTGGAACAAATTATTGAATTAGTCTGTGTTAATTTTGAGTTCATAGATCTATATAAACATAAAAAGAATGAAAATCATTACTGGTATGTTTTCATCCATTAAGTATGATATTTTTTTTTCAGGCTAACAATGCTTATTTTGAATTTGAATTATCAAATTACAATGCAGAATTTGAAGTGTCACCATCTAATGGACAGGGACAGACAACTGCAAGCATACTTATAAAGGATACTAACTTGATTAATTATGAAACTGGACCAACTCAGTATATCTTCGATGTAAGTTAAGATTGTAAGAAAGGGTAACTTGTGTTATTTAAGTTGTAATGGAGTGTCTAAGAAATATTGTAACAGTACAACAAAGATTTACAAAGCAGAAACTTGCAGTCCACCAGCAGTGGTATCAGCCCAGTGCTAGAAAATGGAAATAACACTTCATAAATTCGGTGCATCCAAAGATTTTTTCAGGATTTACCTTTATCAGGAACTTTCTAACCCCAAAAATTGAAAGCTAAGGATAAACTGCTAGTTAACTAAAGAAAACCAAACTAAAAGTATGGCTGTTGTTGTTTTTGTTCCATTTCCTATATTTTTACTTATTTGTATACATTCAATATGGCATCTATACATAATTATAGGTCATAGCAAGAGAAACCAGGACAACAGAAAGGAGATCTGGTGTGGCCAAAGTCATAGTAAATGTTATAGATGTTAATGACAACCTTCCAACGTTTAATCCACCGAACTATGACGAACGAATTGTGGAGACTGCTCCTGGTGGAACTATTGTTGTCACAGTTACAGTATGTATTGATAGTCTGTATATTTTGAGAAGTTTTGATAGTCTGTATATTTTGAGATGTTTTGATAGTCTGTATATTTTGAGAAGTTTTGATAGTCTGTATATTTTGAGAAGTTTTGATAGTCTGTATATTTTGAGAAGTTTTGATAGTCTGTATATTTTGAGAAGTTTTGATAGTCTGTATGTTTTGAGAAGTTTTGATAGTCTTAAGAAGTTGAAGGTATTTGTGTTCTACTTTGATATTAAAAGTCACAAGTTTATGGACTTGATAGCCGTCTATTTACTAAGGAAACTTTTGCCCGTCAATTATAATACATTATAAGATTCTATAAACCTGTTCATTGATGTAATTATGAAATACTCATGTTATGTGAAGACGATATTTGATGATAGTCATTGTGATTTATATTTCTATAAAACCTTATTGTTGTTTTATTTATTAGGCAACAGATCCAGACTCTGGTATCCTTGGTAACAGTGGCATTAGATTTGGTCTCCTTGGAGATGGCAGTCCTCTGTAAGTGTTTTTTGTGCTATCTTAAACTTGATGTAAAATGTTGATTAAAAAACTTTTGTCCCACAACCCACGAAATATAACAAATTGTCCATGGTAACAAAATTGTTTTTTTGAAGAAAAAAGGAACATACTAAGAATGTATGAACTAATTATATTGTATCTTGCTTCTAAACCTTTACTTGTTTATTAAAAAATACATGAAAATATAATACTTGGTTAGTTATTTGTGTGATCTTTAATCTGGTAGTAGTATGTTAGTAGTCATAATGATACAGTATAGGTGATAGCTGAGGGGAGAGGGGGGAGGGGGATAATTTAATCTTTTAGTTTATACCACAGTACATATAATTAAAACTGCCTAATTTATTTCAAATTTTAAAGATTAATTTAAGAAGAGAAATACCTTTGACTGTCATGAGTTGGCATTAAAATAGATAAATTGATTTTGATAAGATTCCTTTTATTTTAGATTTAAGATAGATGAGGTTAGTGGACAGGTGACCGTTGCTAACTGTCCTACACCAGGCTCTGGTTTCTGTATAGATTATGAACAGAAAAGCCGTTATGATCTAACAGTTACAGCTAGGGATTCTGGTGGATCTGGTCAAACAGTGACCTCTAACCTTGTCATTCATATAGATGATGTCAATGACAACAGTCCAAAGTTTGCTACCAGGAACTATATAAGTTACATTGAGGAATTACGTACTGTTCCAAACCCACAAGTGGTTGTGGTGGCTACTGATCCTGATAATGTTGGCGGTCCTATATCCTACAGCCTGATACAAGAAAGTACTTTAAAATGGCAGATAAATTCGGCAACAGGGAATATTACCGCCAAACAACCAATATTGTATGATGATGCTCCTGGTGTGAATGGGTCGTAAGTTTTGTTGTAGTTGTAAAGGGTCCAAAGAGACATTCAAATGCAGACTTTATCAAAATAGTCACTAAATTTATCTGTTCAAATGGACTATCAGAAGATTCTTTGACATACAAACTGATAATATTACAATTAAACATTTACAATATATTATTTTTGAAAAAACAGGTGAAAAAAAATATAAGTAGAGTCTAATCCCAATGTGGTGTCCAAATCTTGATAACAAACTTAACAAAGAGGCCAGCTATCACTAGTGCTTTATGTATAAACTGTCCAGTGAAATATCAAACTGGTTAATAATTGAAGATAAACTTGTATCACTTGGTGAAAGAAGGTGTATGCCAAAATGATGACAACTTGTACATATAGTCTATACAAATTAAAATAACAGCTATTATACAACATATATTCAATTGTAAAATAAGTGCTCAACAAAAAGACACACCATGCTAGGATAGACAACATGTTATATACATTACACTGACTTCAATATTTATGTTGAAGGTTTATCATGACAGTGCAGGCTTCAGATGGACAATATGTTGACACTGGAACTGTTACCATCTATGTTATTGTAAGTTACCATAGAAACTTTACCCAGCTCGTAAGCAATCTCCTGGAGGAATTGGAGCTTCAGGATTTCATCAAATGGACAGATTTTTAAAAGTTTCTGTGCTTTTTGAATCATATTAAAAAAAGTCCTAGCTTATAACAGATTTGATATAGAAAGAACAAACTATTTTCCTACAAATTCTTTATACCTTTTAATACAAAATGTTATAAACTTCTTATAAAATCATTTTAAAATTAAATTTGAAATTATCATAAAAAGCTACTTCGTAGAATAGATTACCTAACAGGCTTTGCAAAAGTCTTTTAGAACTCAACACAGATGTGACCACTCTTTTTGTACATAAAATATGAAGGTAACCTATTGATCAAAATTGTATCTAACAAAAACTTAATTTGTCAATCAATGAGAATTGTCTCTTGCAGACTACGTTTTGTTATTTTAAACAAGTTATTTAAGACAAATGTTTTATAAACTTCTGCTGTTTCTTCACTGGAGTTACACCATTTATGAAACATCATATACTGAAAGACTTATGAAATATTCACATGTTCAAAACCTAGAACACATTGATTTCTTTTCAATAGATTGACATACTGCTGTTACATTACTAGCAAATTTATACAAGTAAAGTTTCTATGCATTAAAACCGTGCTAAAATTGGATAACATTATGTTACAAATATGTGTATTTTTTTCTGAAAACATAGAAGAAGTGTGTTAGTATCTATTTGGTAACATACCTCTCCTGTGCAATTTCAAAAGACAAGAAGTAACAATAATATGTTGGTTTTCTGATACGTTTGTTCATATTTACAGGATTTGAACAACAATGGACCCAAGTTTGATATTAGTGATTATTATGGAAAGATTAATGAGAAAACTCTTGGAAGTAAGTCTATGTAATGATATTGCTATATCATCTTATCAATCTATTTACATTTATAGAGACTCTGCCTATCTTATCTTGATTGACAATATGAACAGTTACACGTGCTTAAAGTTCATTGACTTTATCTATATATAACACACTGGGGTTTTATATCATGTGCAGTTCTATATCATGTAGTCTTACAATAAACATGTATTAATTATATGGATTAACTCAATTGGCCTCTAACAATGGTAACATAACAGTCTACAACATTAATTTACAACACTCCTCTCTCTTTACCTGTCCTGAACATGCATGAAATATTTACCACTGGACGTCAAGCAACCTACAATAAATCAAATCTCTTTACCCTCCTTGATCTGACAGTATATATATTGTGTTGGAATCTAGACAAAATTCAGATCGGATGCAGATCAGCATCTGACTTACTCTGTTCCAAATGCAGTCAAGCAACCATTAAATTCAGTTGGTTACTAGTATAATAAAAACATGTTTGGGGAAATATCCACAGTTTGATGCTTATTTTTTAAATAAATAAAACCACAGACAACAGTAGAGTTTTCAAACAATACACAAATTAATTAATTAACCATCTGTTGTATTCCAAAACTTAGATTTGCATATTTTAGTATGGATAAATTAGTAAGATTGTACAAGAAAATTAAATTTAAGAACAATTCTAATGTTTGATTAATTAGTTTGAGTGGTCTTTATGAATTCAGAATGGTAAAATGTACATTTCAGACCACTACATACTGACAGTGAGAGCCCAAGATAAAGACTCTCCAACCAGTGATGCTGGTAAGATAGACTACAGTATCAATACAGGTGCTTTTGGCAAGTTTGTCATAAATACAGCATCTGGAGATATATCAACCTCACCTGATGCTACCTTTGATTTTGATGTCAAGAAGGAGTATGTTATGCAGGTATGATATACTCACTTTCTAGGAGTGGGGGCAATATTACATTTACCTTGTCCTACCTTCTATCTGTCTTTTCATCCAACAAATATTTCCTCTTTTTAAGGTATTACTAAACAAAACCACTTCATCGTCACTCACGCACCTACTTCCTGTTTACCCAAACTTTAATTATTTCAAAATGTTGAAAAAACTAAAAAAAATCCATCACATTTTTCTCAAGTACTACTTAACAGAATGATTTAATGTCTTAGCTTTTTTCAGATCTTTCATACACCCTTTTTCTGTTAACTGGTTCTTTAAAAATGTTGAATGAAGTAAAAGAATTAGGTACACATTTCTCCAGTACTACTAAACAGAACTATTTTATATTTGGTCAACAGCCTTACAGTGATAGGTAGATAGAACCTGCCTTTCCAGCGCTTTTGTGCTTTGATTAAGATTAAGGTATGATATTGCAAAGATGATGAAGATTTCATAAGTGTTTTATATTTTGAGGGATCTTAAAGTTTTTTGCTATGATTTCTATTTTTCGAATAATTTGTAAATTTCACGATTAAGTGAACTTAAAAAACTGACTTGTACATTTTGCTTAACATTTTTGTTTCAACCAAAACGAATGTTGCAAAATACCAGAATTATGGATGTTAACATGGATGCTATGCAGCGCAATGTATTTGTGCAAAGCTTTATATTTCAGAAGGTAGAAGACCTGGATACTTCATATCTTGTATGCAGAGCCTATATTCTGAAGTTTGTTTCTGGCATTTAATAAAACAGAAAGGATATGGGGTATCTATTGATGACACAACATCAGTACATGCACAGCAAAAAACACAAAACGGAAAGGAACAGAGCTTTTATTGCTGTTCTTTATTTCACAGTGAGGCCTTCGACATGATGTTGAAACTCTCATCTCAGTTCAAGTTAAAGACTGCCCCGGAACCAGAGCCGAATTCTTTGCAAACTGATGATCATGCCATAAACATTGTACTTGACCTCATTTCCATGGTTCAGAAACTAATTGATTTCATTGGTCAGAAAAAAACTTAAATGGGGACAAATTATAGGGGGAGTGGGACTTGCAAAAATATCCCATATTCATTATGTGGGGCATTGGGTATGTGAGCTTGCTCACTTAATGTTCCATCATTTATTTTGTAGGTGTTAGCTAGAGATAGAGGTCGTCCACAGCAAACAGGGACCAGTACTGTTACTATAGAGATTACTGATGAGAACAATAAAGACCCATTCTTTGTACCATCCACAATGAGAGCTGAGGTATATGAAAGTAAGTATCTTCTTCTCTTACAAATAAAGACCCATTCTTTGTACCATCCACAATGAGAGCTGAGGTATATGAAAGTAAGTGTCTTCTTCTCTTACAAATAAACTGTGGCAAAAAAACAACAACAAATTAAATTAAAAGACAATTTTGTAAAAAAAATAATTCATAGTAATTTTTGTACTTCTTAAATGCATTCATACCACTGTCCATCATGGAAAATTAAAGTATAAATATATTTAGTACTTTTTACATTTCCATTGGATGAAATGATAGTGGGTTAAAGGTTGTCAGATCAAAATTAAGATATTATAGATGCTTGCAATTAGATTTATTCAATGCAGACTCAAAACACAAATGACAATAATATTTAATGATTTGACTTTAGATATAACCTATTGAGTCCTGTTTCATTTTAGATGTTGCCATTGGTTACTCGTTGTTTAAAGTGTCTGCACAAGATCCAGATGATAACAGTATTTTACGTTTTGCCTTTACGGAACCAAAATCAGCCATTAACCCAGATGGTGTTCAAGTTAACAAAAACATTTATGATTACAGTGTATGTTTTTACCAATATAGTGTAGAATTTTCTTGCTTTATATTTATAAATATACATATATATAAAAGAAAATATGGGCCATTAACAGGGCAAATTATTGACAGCCGGACATTTTTTCAACCTCAAATATTTTTTTATGAGTAATGCTAAAGTGGTGAATCCACATTTGGTGTCAGCATTTGCCCTACACCAGCTGATCAAATATTATTTTTACAGGTTTAAATAAAATATGACTGTTTTGGAAGCCATGGACATAAGTCAATGAAACAGAAACCCAACAACACAATAAAACCAGCAAATCATCTAATTGGCATAACCCCTCTTTTCATATCTAGAATGGAAATACTGTCTACAAACATCTTAGAAGGTAATAGAAAAGATATCATTGGTTCAAATTAAACACTATATAAAGATGTCTAATATATGATGATTTTATTATAGGACTTGTTTGCTGTTGATCCTGTAGCAGGACATGTCCTAACCAATGCTAAACTAGACAGGGATAAAGCCTCTGTTGTGACCTTGACCATGACTGTAACTGATACCAATGCCAGCCCACAGCAGACTGGAACAGGTATGTAACTAGTTTCAAGTCTACAAAGATAAAACAAAAAATAGATAAAGCCTCAGTTATAACAGTCCTATCAGCACCACCCCACATCACAGTGGAACGGGTAATTAACCCTTAGACTGCTACGCGACTATTGTCGTTCTGATAAAGCAGTCCGCTACTGCTACGCGACTATTGTCGTTTCCGTAACTCGTTTGTTTACACAGTTACCATGGAATGGGCGGAGTCAATATTCATGAGATTGCGGCAGTTAAGACTTGAATGTATTCTGATTGGTTAAAATTCTGCGTTCTTTCGAGTTTCTCTTGACTTTAAATCAGGTATAAAAGATGAAACCGAAAGTGAAAAATTTTGATGAAAAAAGTAACAAAATGGCGGATATTGTTTGGAGTGATGGCCAACACGTTCAGAAGTATTTCAATGATAACGATGTAACAGCGGCGGCCGATTTAAAGGATTTGGACGAGAACAGAAGATATAATAGATGGAAATAGAATCATTCTAGCAAAACTGTGAACAGAAGACTTTTAAAGCGAGAACCACGGGGATTCCCCAGACGATGTTCGAAATGGATGACATGAAACAGGATTTGCGATGTTTATCATTGCGCCTTTC
This sequence comes from Mytilus coruscus, assembly GCA_017311375.1. NCBI lineage: Eukaryota > Metazoa > Mollusca > Bivalvia > Mytilida > Mytilidae > Mytilus > Mytilus coruscus. The sequence continues at coordinate 91,532,835 of CM029602.1, forward strand.
AACTGTGAATCAATACTGATCATTGACATCTATAGATCCGAACTTTATGTTTGTTAAGATTATTTATTGACGAAAGCTATATCAATGAACTTGTTGTTTAAACATATTTGTACATGGAAGTAAAAGTCGACGCAGTGAAAGTCGGAAGGAAAATACTGGAAAATAGTTGCATAAAAAAGGCCGTTGGTCAGAGAAGAAACTTTTTTCTTTTGATAATCGCAATGGAACTAGTTCTTAAAAGAGATTTCAACAATATTGGTGAAGTCATGGATACTTTTGTACAATTTTTACATTGATGGATTCGTTAATAAAACATGAAAAAATTAAATTTACCTTTGTTTACCTCTATTTGCACCTGTACAGGTAATAAATGACCAGAGACTCACACAAAAATAAAAATAAATAAAAATACAGAATCTAACAATACTTTTTATATAAATTGTAAGTAAACATGTTTATTTCATCAGTGATTAAAATTTTATTCAGCAATACACAAAAGTACAATAGAAATGAATGCAGCAGTCTAAGGGTTAAATTGACTGTAAAGTTAGACTAGACAGAGTTGAAGGTAATGGTTTACCCATGTATGTGATTGTTACTGATAACATTGTAGACAATCTTAAAGCAAAAAGGAAAAGATAATTACAGTTCTTTTACTGTTCAGAGCTGAACAAGGCGGAAGGGAAATTAGTCCCTGTTGACGATGATGGTCATTGATATAAGTGGCAATTAGAGCAAACTGGTATCTATGTGTAACAGGTTTATTAATAATATAATTAAGGGAATTGATAAATTATTAAAAAAATTTTAGAAATAAAAAATGTTATCAATCAATATACTAGGAAAATACTAATGTTTTATAGGTACTTTGATTATAAACATCTTGGAGTATAACGATCAGGCACCAGTAAAAATGAATAGTGAGCATGTACTAATGTCAAATTGCTCTAAATATTTGAAAAATAAAACAAAACATCTGTTATTCAATTTTGAATGATGTGATTATAAGCATGGATGCAATTTGGGTACTCCTCATTACGAAATCATGGATAGTTTGGAGGTCGATTCAAACCTATTTTCTATGACTCAATATGGATTAAAAATCAAATTGGTGTACCTATATAATAAAGAAGGATATGGCTACAAAATAAACACAGAATGGAAATTTTTGTCTTCATCATAAAAAACGTAGGTGAAAAAACTGTCAAAATAGGTGCAATTTGGGTACCCTCTCGTTAGGTATTACAATTTGGCAGCAGCGGAGATGGCATAAACTATTCATTTAAAGCTTTATATTTCAGATACCTTATGTTTGAAGTTTCCGTCTGTATATGTCCATTATCCTTGACCTCATTTTTATGGTTCAGTGGCTGCTTGAAAAAAATTACAATTTAAATACTCACTTAGTATGAGTAATAGGATAACTATATTTGGTTTATGGATTACTTACAATATTTACATGTCTGTTGGGTAGGGTTCAACTGACCTTGACCTTATTCCATGGATCAGTGACCAAGGTTAAAATTATGTGGTCAAGTCTGTATCTCGGATACTGTAAGCAATAGGTCAACTATATTTAGTGTATGGAATGTAAGGGATACATGTCCAACTGACAGATTTCAGCTGACTTTGATCTAAATTTCATGGTTCATTGAACAATATTTAGTTTTTGTGGTTTGGTCTATTTCTCAGATTCTATTAAGCAATAGGTCAACTATATTTTGTGTATGAAATGATTGAAAGGGTACATATCTGACTGACAGATTTCATCTGACACTGACCTCAATTTCATGGTTCATTGAACAATGTTTAGATTTTGTGGATTGGTCTATTTCTCAGATACTATAAGCAATAGGTCAGCTATATTTGGTGTAAGGAATGATTGTTAGAGGTACATGTCAGACTGACAGATTTCAACCTACCTAGACCTCAATTTCATTTTCATTGAACAATTTCTAGTTCTTTTGGTTTGGTCTGTTTCTCATATAATATATATAAGCAATAGGTCAACTATATTTTGTGTATGGAATGATTGTAAGAGGTACATGTCAGACTGACAGATTTCAACCTACCTAGACCTCAATTTCATTTTCACTGAACAATTTTTAGTTCTTTTGGTTTGGTCTGTTTCTCATATAATATATATAAGCAATAGGTCAACAATATTTTGTGTATGGAATGATTGTAAGGGGTACATGTCTGACTGACAGATTTCATCTGACCTTGACCTCAATTTCATGTTCATTGAACAATGTTTAGTTTTTGTAGATTGGTCAGTGGCCTAAAATTATAATAAACTCATTAACTTCTAGCATGAATTGAAAGTTCAGAAATACATACTAAATGCATATGTTAGGAAATGCATATCCTTTTATGAGGTTTCAGTAACAGTATCTATACAGTTTTATAAGACCTGACAATAGTTTAATGATTTTCCAAACCCATTAATCCATTTGGAATACACCAAACAAGAGAAAATAACCTTATTATACGTTCAGGTATTTCACATCCAATATTTTATGGTAATATTCTTTACAAAGCACAAAAATGTCGGCATTCACCTCAAAAGCTAACCAAACCTTTAAACAGACTTATTCGGAAAGGATATAGTTACGATACTGTTGTCAAGTCATTAAGGATTGCATATTTTGGTATTAATATTGATTCACTCATAGGGTCTTTGCGTCGAAAATAAACACATTTATTCTAAAACCAGTTGTTGGCATGATACGGGTTATGTTCTTCTCATATATTTTATGATGGTATATTACTAAACCCCTAACTGGAGGGATTGTACTTGATTTTCATATGATGAAGACATAATCTTTCAATCAGTGTAATTGAGGTTTGGAGCTGGCATGTCAGTAACTGCTAGTAGTCCTTTGTTTATCTATGTATCATTGTCATTAGTTCCTACCTCACAGTAACATAACCATTGATGAAGAGCGACCGATTGGGACATTTGTCATGGCTTTACTTGCTAAGGATCAAGACGATGCCATAGCAGAATATTCACTGCCTTATAACCCATCTAACTTCTTTGCTATAGGATTCCAAACAGGTAATTATTTACACCAGTAAACAACAACCCATCAAAAAAGAAACATCAAGATAGCCTTTATAAGCTTCACTGCAGCAATCAGCTACTTGCTCATTCCTTGCTTTGTACCTTGGGTTATAATTTTTGTGGATGTTGGTAATTTAACCACAAATTTAAAAGTTCAATGAAATACAAATTTTCTTTAAGTTTGTATCTTAAAAATTGCTAGTTCCTCAAAATCAAGTATCCAAGAGGGCAATATTTCCTCAATTCTAAAAAAAAAATATTATTCATAAAAAATTTTGTCTATGTAGAATTTTACAGGAAGATTTTTTTAATCGAACTTGTTCATAGAAAACATCTTGCAGTTGGTAGTTATTTTGTCTCCCCTGCGACGAAAGTCACAGTATGCAAGACATAACGTCACAGTACCCAAATTGCACCGAGTACCCAAATTGCACCTATTGAACATAAACAGCTGGGCAAATCTTAAAAGTTTTCTTTGAGACTAAACAATTTGTATTTTGATTATTTGACATTATACACGTCTTACAAAATAGGTGAATATATTCAAATATACACTAAACGTTCACAGCATATATCAACAGATGAAGCTTTCACTGGAAAAGAAAAATGTACGAAAACGCCGCCATGCGACGTTCACAAAAAGTCATCTTTTAAAAATGAAAAAAAAAAAATATGTTACAAGCATCCATTTCTTAAAAAATGAATAGTGAGCATGTACTAATGTCAAATTGCTCTAAATATTTGAAAAAATAAAACAAAACATCTGTTATTCGATTTTGAATGATGTGATTATAAGCATGGATGCAATTTGGGTACTCCTCATTACGGAATCATGGATAGTTTGGAGGTCGATTCAAACCTATTTTTCTATGACTCAATATGGATTAAAAATCAAATTGGTGTACCTATATAATAAAGAAGGATACGGCTACAAAATAAACACAGAATGGAAATTTTTGTCTTGATCATAAAAAAACGTAGGTCAGAAAAAACTGTCAAAATAGGTGCAATTTGGGTACCCTCACGTTAGGTATTACAATTTGGCGGCAGTGGAGATGGCGTAAACTATTCATTTAAAGCTTTATATTTCAGATACCTTATGTTTCGAAGTTTCCGTCTGTATATGTCCATTATCCTTGACCTCATTTTTATGGTTCAGTGACTGCTTGAAAAAAAATTACAGTTTAAATACTCACTTACTATGAGTAATAGGATAACTATATTTGGTTTATGGATTACTTACAATATTTACATGTCTGTCGGGTAGGGTTCACCTGACCTTGACCTTATTCCAATGATCAGTGACCAAGGTTAAAATTATGTGGTCAAGTCTGTCTCGGATACTGTAAGCAATAGGTCAACTATATTTAGTGTATGGAATGTAAGGGATACATGTCCAACTGACAGATTTCAGCTGACTTTGATCTAAATTTCATGGTTCATTGAACAATATTTAGTTTTTTGTGGTTTGGTCTATTTCTCAGATACTATTAAGCAATAGGTCAACTATATTTTGTGTATGAAATGATTGAAAGGGCTACATATCTGACTGACAGATTTCATCTGACACTGACCTGAATTTCATGGTTCATTGAACAATGTTTAGATTTTGTGGATTGATCTATTTCTCAGATACCATAAGCAATAGGTCAGCTATATTTGGTGTATGGAATGATTGTTAGAGGTACATGTCAGACTGACAGACGATTTCAACCTACCTAGACCTCAATTTCATTTTTCATTGAACAATTTCTAGTTCTTTTGGTTTGGTCTGTTTCTCATATAACATATATAAGCAATAGGTCAACTATATTTTGTGTATGGAATGATTGTAAGAGGTACATGTCAGACTGACAGATTTCAACCTACCTAGACCTCAATTTCATTTTTCATTGAACAATTTTTAGTTCTTTTGGTTTGGTCTGTTTCTCATATAATATATATACAATATTTTGTGTATGGAATGATTGTAAGGGGTACATGTCTGACTGACAGATTTCATCTGACCTTGACCTCAATTTCATGTTCATTGAACAATGTTTAGTTTTTGTAGATTGGTCAGTGGCCTAAAATTATAATAAACTCATTAACTTCTAGCATGAATTGAAAGTTCAGAAATACATACTAAATGCATATGTTAGGAAATGCATATCCTTTTATGAGGTTTCAGTAACAGTATCTATACAGTTTTATAATAATATGACAATAGTTTACTGATTTTCCAAACCCATTAATCCATTTGGAATACACCAAACAAGAGAAAATAACCTTATTATACGTTCAGGTATTTCACATCCAATATTTTATGGTAATATTCTTTACAAAGCACAAAAATGTCGGCATTCACCTCAAAAGCAAACCAAACCTTTAAACAGACTTATTCGGAAAGGATATAGTTACGATACTGTTGTCAAGTCATTAAGGATTGCATATTTTGGTATTAATATTGATTCACTCATAGGGTCTTTGCGTCGAAAATAAACACATTTATTCTAAAACCAGTTGTTGGCATGATACGGGTTATGTTCTTCTCATATATTTTATGATGGTATATTACTAAACCCCTAACTGGAGGGATTGTACTTGATTTTCATATGATGAAGACATAATCTTTCAATCAGTTTAATTGAGGTCTGGAGCTGGCATGTCAGTAACTGCTAGTAGTCCTTTGTTTATCTATGTATCATTGTCATTTTGCTTAGTTTCTTTTGTTACCTATTCTGACATTGGACTCGGACTTCTTTTAAACTGAGTTTTACTGTGCGTATTGCTGTGTTTCTTTATTCTACATTGGCTAGAGGTATAGGGGGAGGGTTGAGATCTCACAAAACATGTTTAACCCCGCTGCATTTTTGCGCCTGTCCCAAGTCAGGAGCCTCTGGCATTTGTTAGTCTAGTATGTTTTTTAATTTTAGTTCATTTATATGTTTTGGAGTTTAGTGTGACGTCCATTTTCACTGAACTAGCACACAATTTTAGTTAGGGACCAGCTGAGGACCACCTCCGGGTGCGGGATTTTCTCGCTGCATTGAAGACCCATTGGTGGCCTTCGGCTGTTGTCTGCTCTTTGGTCGGGTTGTTGTCTCTTTGACATATTCCCCATTTCCATTCTCAATTTTATTATTGAATTCAATAAACTTCAAATTGAGCAAGACCAGGTAATTGAGTCAACTGTGTAAGACTTTCAATAAACTCATTGTTGAATTAAATCTAATTAAACTAATTCTCTGTTATTTTATAGGTGTACTTAGTGTTTCTAGTAGGATAGACTTTGAGAAAATTGAACAAACTTACTTCACAGCACTTGTATACGATACTGGTGTCCCCAGACTTAGTGCTTCTACAACTGTTTATGTAACAATTCGTAACATTAACGACAACTCGCCTATTTTTACACAGGTAAGAATGAAAGATATGTAAGTTAAGACTGTTGTAGATTTTTTAATGTCCAGGATTTAAGTTTTCATTATTTTATATTTTATTGATGCAAAGTTGGAAACATGTTAGATTTGACTTATTCATAAAGTTACTTAGATACCTGTTTTTCTGCTTAAAATGTGAGCTCAGATTTTCAGAATCAAGGGATAAACGAGCTTAAACAAGAAATTAAGACAAACGTTTGATTTACTTTCAATAACTTGATAATTATAGCCTTGCCTATGAATCAGCTGAAGACCTACTGAGACCTTAGTAATTACCCGTAGGTTATCCACCCATGTGCCCATCACAAATTTTTTTCTACTCTCTAACTTTAAATCCCCTTGGAGTTTAGATTTGATATTTTGCACAATTATTCAACACTACCAGAGAGAGATTCAAGGAAGGAAACTGTACACTGAAACTAATGGTCGACACTTACTTCAACTTGGGGACCACTGTTTTTTAATTTATCTTTTTCTCTCCAGGTTGCACATTACATTAGGAATATCAAGTTTTAACCTTTTCTTAATGCATAATGCAGATATGTTTTTTATTCAAAGTTCTATTCATTTAGAAAAACATACTACAATAATACTAATGTGTCATAAGCAGTCTGCACCATTAGCCACTAGGTCAATGCCCCAGACTACCGAATTCAGGCTTGTATAGTCCACGGTTTAATTCTCCAAAATTGAACCTGCCAGGCAGGGGTGCGGACTATAGAGTATGATAAGCAAGAAATAAGAGAAAAGTTTGATTTCGCAAGGTTTGTTTACGTTCCACCATGTTTGTTATTGAAATTGTAGAGGCGCTCTTATCATTTTCAAAACTAATAATTTTATCTAATCCATATTAATAATTAATATGTAATTTTTATTCAATATCAAACATAAACTGTTAAATTTCTAAATTAAATGCTTCACTACAAATTTCTCGTTTCTTTTCACTGCATTGCTTAAAATAAACTGGAATCTGTTTGAATTTAACCTATTGAAAAAAGTGTAGAAGTCAACTGGGAACCAGCTTATGCATAACGATGTATAAACTACAAAACATAATTGGTTATTCGTTCCATTTTGGTGTTTTATACTGACGCTTGTGTTTTGTTGTAGCTTAAGATCCTTCAAATATTAATGTAATAGATATGTTAAACATTATTTTACTCAAGGATGGAACTGTTTTACTTTCAAAGTCGTATTCTAGTGATATCTATTAATTATGGATTTTCCATACACTCTCACCGTATTTATTTTTCATTCACACATGCTATTCGAACTTCCGGTTTAAACATGCACAAGTTTCTAAATTTTGTTATTTTTTTTGTGATTTTGACTTATTTTAACACTCGTGAAGTGTTTTAGAATCATTTACAAGCATTTTCAACTTCTATTTGATGACAAAAAAACAGGCTTTTCCATGAAAATACCTCAAACGATCACACACGATTTGAAATTACCGGAGTTTCATTAGACGTTTTCTAACAGTTACAAAAAAAAACATTTTTCCTGAATTCTCGTGGCGAGAAGGAGGGTGCAGACAATGTACCAGTGCAAACTATACAAGGCCTATTACGGTAGTAAAATTTTATTTGGACTTGTAAGCTTTTGCAAAACTTTGTTTAGCCACATAAGAAAAATTTTGGAATATTGGTCTTTAGACTAGAAGTCAGAAAAGGTTTTGGTGCAGACTGCATAAGTTGTGTTATTTACTTTTAAAAAACTAAACTTGATATTCACTTCACTTATTGGGCTTAGCAATCAGTTTTTTAAAACTGATTATAACCCTACATGTACCTCATCAAAACAGAATATTTGTATGAAATTTATTAGACTCATTACACAATTTATTATTGTTACTTACTGCAGATCACTTTTTTTCAGACATCTTACACTGCACGAATTAATGAAGGTGAAAGTGCAGGAAAATCTGTTGTCACTGTACTGGCTAACGATGCTGACAAGGGAGACTATGGTGTTGTAAGATATGAAATAAAAGATCCCTTGAACAGATTCCTGATTAATGATACCACTGTAAGTATTCACAATATATAGGGAACTCTCCTAGGGAGATTATAGTCTTGTAAGATATGAAATGAAAGATCCCTTGAACAAATTTTTGATTAATGATTACAGTGTCAGTAAGTATTCACAATATGTGGGAACTCTCCTAGGGAGACAATCCTGTTGTAAGAATGAAATGAAAGATCCATCGAACAGATTCCTAATTAATGATACCTCTGTACCTCTTCACAATATATTGGGAACTTTCCAGTGAACCACTTTAGTAGTATTGCTGAAAAATGACTGAGGATCAGATATTTAATAATGTTTTATAAACCGATTACGTTTTGTAGTTTATAAATCGTTATGCATAAGCTGGTTATTATTGTATGGATAAGGGCAAAATAAATTTAATGTGTAGACTGGCATTCTCTTTGACAATATATTAAAGCCCAGGAGTGAGTTTTTCTTACAAAAAAAATAAATTGGATAAAATGAAAAACTTCCAACTTATAAGTAAAGTTTGATGTAAAGCAATGGGACTGACATGGCTAGTTTGTTAATGATCCATATTGCTTTGTAGGGAGAGATCACTGTTGCCCCAGGTGCAGTACTAGACAGGGAGACTACACCACAGATAGATGTACAAGTGACAGCATATGACAGTCCTCTAGATGCTTCTGTTAGGAGATTTACTAATGTCAGGGTAAGTTCAACATGTTAGAAATATCTAATAATGAATCAACTACTTTTGTCTTGAAATGAAGATTCAGTATCTCATAATATAAAATACATAGTTTACAATACAAGGTAATAGGGATTGTATATTGTTTTGCATCTTTGCAATTGAGCAACTCCAGAATGAGAAAAAAATTGAAGATACCATTTTTGTCTTGCATGTGACGAAAGTCACAGTATCTCATCGCGGTAAGGGGGACATAAGGATTGCTTTTCCGGCTGTGGCTGTGGCATCAATAATTGTTAAGTTTTCTGCTAAAGTTAATTTGATAGGAACTACTTGTGATAGATCATTGATATTTAAAAATAAAGTTGTATTACTGTCAGTACATATCAGTTTGAAGACTATTTTGAGGCCCTGCCCCCTAAGTCATGGTCCAGTGACTGAATTAATAAGCAATTTTCAATGTTAAGTTTTCTGCTTAAGTCAGTTTGATAAGAACTGCTTGTGACAGATCAATGATATTTTGTAGAGTTGCATTTATCAGTACATTTCAGTTTGTCAACCATTTCTAGGCCCTGCCCACAAGATCATGGTCCAGCAACTTTGAATTGATAAGCAATGTTGCTGTCCATCAGATTGTCTTTTTCTGAAATTTATGCCAATAGGCGAGACATATCTCTGTGTCAACAGTTTATTACCTTAACTTTTCTACTACGTACTACTGCTTTTAAATTCATTCAATACAGCAGTATCTTTCATATCCTTGGTAGTCCAGATCATTCAATTCATCTTTTTTCTCAATTGGTACAGTTTTCACTCTAATGGTATTGGTTGTAAATTCAGAATCTTACTTACCAGTAGAAATTAAGGAATTGAAATAAGATAAACATTGTACATTACATTTTCAGGTATATATCTCATTGGATGACATAAATGACAATCCACCAGTTTTCACTCAGTCCAATTATGTGGCTACAATAATTGAGACAGTACCTGTTGGAATCCAAGTCTTACAAGTATTTGCCACAGATGCTGATATAGGATATAATGCAGAAATAGCTTACACTATATCTAATAACACAGGAGATCCAACAGGTAAATAGCTTCACTATATCTAATAACATTGGAGATCCAGATTGTAAATAGCTTATACACTTTATCTTATTATAACACAATAATCAGAATATTTGCATTATTGAATAATATGTACATGCTGAGGAGAATCTGAAATGGGGCGCAATTCTTGGTCCCTAAATAGATGTACTTTTTGTCCCCTCGCGCAACACATTGGGGTAGACATATAAATACAAGGCATCTTTCCAGGGCTTCCAAAACAGTCCTTTTGTCCAGACTTGTCCGGTAAATTATATAAATGACTTGTTGTGCCGAGGCTGAAACAGACATTTTAACATAGTTCAGAAAAAAAATTGAAGTTCATGAGATCTTTTTGACCTGACTTTTTGCCTTATGCTGAAACGGACATTTTAACATAGTTCAGAAAAACAATTGAAGTTCATGAGATCTTTTTGACCTGAGCTTTTGCCTTAAACAACCACGCATTTCAGGTCATATAAGTGACATGATGAATAATTACTATCAAAACAAACCCTTCTTTAATACCCTCTCATTACAATCAAGGTTAATTAGTTCTCTGACAGCTGAAATTTACCTGTTCAGGCGACAGGTAAACTATTTTGTACCGGACATTGATCGGTCTGTTAAAAGTTAATTTCTTAAATTTCAGCGGTTTGCATCTAATTAATTTAGTTTTATCAGATTTAGATAATCAGAAAACGTATATAAATATGATTTGATGAAAATTTAAAAAGATAGTAATTAAGGTTTTAAGTGAAAAATAGACAGAACCACGTTGTTTGAAGTAGGACACTCGTGCGCATGTGCGCAGGTGTGAGATTTTATTATGCATTTTCAAAAATGCTAAAAATATCATTGATACCTTTATCTAACATTCATTTCAAGTATTTTCCTGAAGAAATAACATGAAAGAACTACTTAAACTCAATCGTGCTTTGTAAACGTAGACGGATTTTACGTATCTGTCTCTGGTCCGTGTTTTACCATTGTCAAGTCAAAATCCAGTATTAGGAAAATGTACTTTTTAAAAACGAAAGTGAAGTAATTGACAGCAAAATTTTGCACAAATAAAGAGTCTAAGTCGGATATAAGTACGCTGATGTTGCACACTTCAAATGGTGCACTGTCAATTTAACAGTTAATGCCAGAACATCGAATTTATATTAAAAAACAAGTTAAATATCATTTTTGTGTCAATCATAGTTTATATGATGCCCAACTGATTACTGTGGTTGCCTTTTGTTACTAAGTCTTAAGAGATTAAAATTGGGATAAGACAAAAAAAATGTCCGGATGGCTCAAATAATTTTTGGAAGCCCGGCCTGCATCTGTCTGTGTGGTCTTGTGAGCCCTTTCATTTGTACAACTCCAGACAGTTTTTCATGAAACACATATCATAGATTTATATAGGCAATGTCTAGGACATGTTCGAAAATCAGTGCCAATCAACTATTTTTAAAAGAATTATTCCCCTTGGAAATATTAATTCTATTGAAAATTGCATTGTAAGCACTCTCATCCACAATTCTTGCCAGATTTTTATCAAATTCATATCAAAGGTTTATATCAGCAATGTCTAGGACAAGTTCAAAAATCAGTGCTGATTGACAGTTTTTATGAGTTATGCCCTTGGAACTATTGGTTATAAGGAAAAGCGTATTGTAAATGCTTTCAGATGAACAATTCTTGACAGATTTTTATCAAAGATTTATATAAGTAATGTTTCGGACAATGTCAAAAATCAGTATCAATATTAATTATATGGAAAATTGCTCTCAAACAAGTGTTCACTTTCTTCACTTCATATTTTTAAAGAACAAAAAAAAATTATTTTTTTTCAGTTATTGCCCTTGGACAGATTTGATATGTGATACAATGAGTGAATTGGAAAAAATTATGCCAACAGGTTACTTAAAGTTCTTTTGCATGTGTGCGTGTAGGGAGGGAGATGTGAGTTGCTCACTAAAGGTTCTTCAATTACAATATTAATGTATTTAAAATATGTTCTATGACATTTTTTCCCAGGTTTCTTCAGTATTGCTGAGAAATCAGGAAGAATCAGAGTAGCCAAGAGTCTGTTAAGGAATTCTGGTGTCTATACCTTTATTGTACAAGCCAGAGACCAAGATGGTAATGGACCATATACTCATACAGCCCATGTACAGATAACAGTCTTGGAGGCCACAAATTCTCCACCAAGATGGGTTATTCCACCAGATCAGAATATGACTGTCAGTGTACTGGAGGTAATCTTACACTTCATTAGTCAGTACATGTAAAGCTATAGCAATCAACATCTAAATATGTCTTACCATTAGTCCAACTGTCACTGTGTAAACTGTGTTAAAGTTGATGACTGGTTTTTCTTTGCATTAAAAAAAATAGAACTTTGAAATGATTGTATATGATGTACATTCTGAGGATTTAGTCTGAGGTATTTCTTTACATTACAGAATCAGTATCCTGGAATGATTGTGTATGATGTACACACTGAGGATGTAGTCTGAGGTTTTTCTTTACGTTACAGAATCAGTATCTTGGAATGATTGTGTATGATGTACTGTAAATTCAGAAATTATTGCATGCATTTATTATTGTGATTTTGTCATTTTAGACTAAAATCATATTTTAAGTTTTGCAATATTGAAAAAAATCCTGTTTAATTCATATAAAAAATTTCAAAATGCGAGTTTAAATTATTGCGATTATGACCCTGTCGCATTTTTGGCAATAATAAAAACATCGAAATAATTTCTGAATTTACAGTACATGCTGAGGATGTAGTCTGAGGTTTTTCTTTACATTACAGAATCAGTATCTTGGAATGATTGTATATGATGTACGCACTGAGGATGTAGTCTGAGGTATTTCTTTACATTACAGAATCAGTATCTTGGAATAATTGTCTATGATGTATATCCTGAGGATTAAGTCTGAGGTTTTTCTTTAACATTACAGAATCAGTTTCTTGGAATGATTGTTTATGATGTACAAACTAAGGATGTAGTCTCCGGTTTTTCTTTACATTCCAGAATCAGTACCTTGGAATGATTGTGTATGATGTACAATCTGAGGATGTAGTCTGAGGTATTTCTTTACAATACAGAATCAGTATCTTGGAATGATTGTTTATGATGTACAATCTGAGGATGTCGTAGGAGGTTTTTCTTTACATTACAGAATCAGTATCTTGGAATGATTGTGTATGATGTACACTCTGAGGATGTAGTCTGAGATATTTCTTTACATTACAGAATCAGTATCTTGGAATGATTATTTATAATGTACACACTGAGGATGTAAGCTGAGGTTTTTCTTTACATTCCAGAATCAGTATCTTGGAATGATTGTTTATGATGTACACGCTGAGGATTCAGATAAAGGTAATAATGGTATTATTGATTATGGATTCTTTGCTGGTGGAATATTTACCAACCAAACAGACGAGTTCCTGATTAATTCTATTACTGGTGTAATCAGTGCAAGAATAGTATACGACAGGGAAAAAGTTCCTAGATATGTGGCAAGTATTACATTAGTTACATGTACCAGTTTTTGGAAAGTTCTGAAATTGACTTATATTGAATTTTCAGTAATGATTATATAGGTTTGGAGTGTTACAGAAATAATTGCTCTGGGATGTTTGCATCAACTTTTATTTTACTTTCCTGTAATCCATCTGAAATGGAGAAAAATATACCAAATCACCATTGATATTATGTAAATTCTCACACAGACTTGTCTATTCTGCATGAGAACTAGCTCATACTCCTCAGTGGTCTCATGGTAGCTTGTTTCAATATTATAGGTTGTGGGTTGATCCCCATCTGGGACAAACCAGAGAATAAAAACACCTTCTCTGATAAGAACACAAAATTTTGGAATGATAGCAAAGACTTATTGGCCCTGAGTTACTTTGATAAAAAGACTTTGGTAAAAATCTAGCTCTACCTATATTGGCCTAGTGCAAAGCAGGGTTCTTATTCTTGTCCTGAATATACATTTAATAAAAGTGTTAAGAGATTTATGTTTTTGGTTTCATTAAATGAATTATAATTGATAAAAAAATATTTATATTGAAGTTAATACCTTTTATTTGATTATGGAATATCATTTATGGTTGTCACATTGTCATTGTAGAATATTATCTTATGTATGTATTTCATTGTTTTGGAAGCTTCTGGATACTTCGCTATTTATTTCCGATGTTTTATGATAGCTTTTTATTTCAGCTTCTCTTAATGGCTAAAGACCGTGGAACACCTACTCCACTGGATGCTACAAGATACCTTACTATTCAGATTAAAGATGTCAACGATAACATTCCAAAATTCCCTCAATTACAAGTAAGAATGTATAATTTTATTATGACTCACCTTCAAAAAAGAGAAACATATTGTTTTCGAGAGATTTATCGTATTCTTTTCCTTCTTGTTCTTCTTTTTCTCTTACAACCTTGTCTAGGTCATAACTTTTTAATCTTTCTACAAATGCTTGCAACATTTGGTATGAAGGTATAATTATGTAAGACTGTTAGTCACATATCATTTTGACATTTGAACTGGAGGGTCATAACTCTTTTTATTATTGAATTCATAAACCATTATACTGGCTGTACCAAAATTCATATTTGTGAACCCAAGTCAAATTGAACTGCTATCATTAGCTGTTTTTTAGCTGTTATTTACCATTTCTTCATATTTTTAGGAGTCTTTCAGCTGTTCTAAGCAGTCCATCTAATAGCAGTTTGAAAAACTGCCTTATTTCAGCATTTCTTAGCATTCATCTTAGCAGTTTGGATACCTTCTAAAACTGCTGTCAATTTGTCAATTGGACAACAGTTATAACAGCAGTTCAATAGCAGTTTGATAGCAGTTTTGGTTTTAATATTTGTTATAAAAATGCTTGGATCTGGCTGTGTTTTCAGCTTGATAGTAAACCTTTATTTGAAGATTATTTGATCATTTTCAAATGTGCATTTTGGCTCCAAAGCTGTGTGTAAATACTTGCTGGTGAAAAACTGTATTTTTGTCAATTATAAAGTTTAATTAGGCTAAATGGATTACTTTCACACATCTGCAGTACAGTAAGTTGAAGTTACAGTTAATGCATGTGTATTTTCTGACATAACTTTGTAGGGGAAAACAGAAATCATACAGAAAGCCTAAAAAAAGGGGGGATAGTTGTTTATTCACATAGAATATCTGATGTTTACAGGATTGTTATAAAATACTAGTATATACTTACAGTGCAAGATGTTATTTGAAAAAAAATATAAATATTTTAATACAATTTTGTAAAAAAAAACAAAAACAAATCATATTCAAGAGTTGAAAAAAGGGGGAGGGAATATTAGGGAAACCTAGTTCGCAAATAGCTGATTGGTTAATATTGACCAAACAATCCATTTAATGAAGTTAATATATGTTACTTAAGTTTGTTTCAGAAAATGGAAGCATAATATATTACATTTATTAAGTATTTTTTTGTTTAAATCCAAAAGAGAAAGAGGAGACAACTGTTGTCTTTTGGTCCACATAAATTATATATATATATAGAGAAATTAGTAGAACATTTGGTAATTAAATAATAATTAAAAAGAAAATTAACTTTTAATCTGAAAATCACTTTAATAGTCAAGGTAATTAATAGTCTCTAGTAACCACTCTTATTGAATAAGTTGCTTTTTGCATTCTTAACTGTTCCTTAATATATAATAGCTATTATTCTGACACTGACATAATTATAAGGGGTCTAAGGCCAGGTACAGTACTCTGACACAAAACATGTTTACACCCCCTTGTCTGTTATTGGATTAAAATAGAGTCATTTGATTGCAGTTACTGCTCAAATTACACACCAGATTCTAGGTTTCATTATAGCTAAATAGCCAGAAATAATATTAGAATTTTATTCTTGCATTCATATCTTGTACCCTGTATATTCATGTACCTTTGTATTCCAACTTTTGACAGATCTGATAGCATTCCATAGCAGTTATTAGCAGTTTAGAAAACCATATTAGGGTGTACAACTTAGCAGTTTGTATGAATATTCATTATTGATAGCTGTTATTATAGCAGTTCTCATGAATATTCAGAGAAGATAGCAGTTTTGGGGTATCTCATTTAAATTTTTCGTCAAAAATAACTGCTAAATAACTGTGAAGGCTAAATAAACTGCTAAGAAACTGCTATGGAATGCTATTGGAATGCCTATATGCAAATTAACCATTGCCTTGAATTTGGCAACTGTGAATGCTAATGAACTGCTAAAGAACAGCTGTCAAGTAAGAACTGTGAATGCTAATAAACTGCTTAAGAACTGCTGTCCTCTTTGACTTGGGAAACATTAAAAAATTCATAATAAAGAATAACAATAGGAATGTAAAAAATGTGAGTAATGTCGTGACTATTTAAAAATACAATACAGTGTTATACTGATAGTGTGTATAGGAAATTCCTTTGCTGTGATGAAAGGTCATGCGATAATGGAATGAAAAATATTTGTAAAGGAATTGTAGCAAACTATGAGAAAATGAAAAGAATGAAATTATGATTACAAATTTAAAAATAAAATTAAACATGAATACAATTGTAAAATAAATGAACTTTGATGCACAGGATGGTAGTACCAGACCTATACAAATTACTGTGTCGGAGAATGTTAATGTTGGTGATAAAATTGGGGAAGCTATTGCGACAGACGACGATGAAAACCCAAAGATATACTATTACATCATAGGTAAGAATGTTAATAATGAGATGGTTAGAAAGCCTGAATATTTTAGTATCAGTGTATATTATAAAGTAACTATATTATCACTTTTTAATTTATATGGATTTTACAAAATATAAAACAATTATCCATTTGAAATTATATATATATATGATTTGTATTGAGGAAGCTAAAAATTTATGTTATGTTAAAAATGTTGCAGAAGCATATAGATTAATCCTTATCCATCACCACATCTGCTTATCTGTATGAAAGTCTGTCTTAGATTTGATTATGTTCTCCTTAAATTAACATCTCTTTAATCAGTTATTGTATGATCATGACATTTCGCCATATCATCCCTCTTTTATTGTACAACATTGAATAACAGGAATTATTTTACAGGTGGAAATGAGAAAGGAAAATTTTCTCTGGACAAGACAACAGGAGTGATGAAGCTTGCTGCTGCTGTGGACAGTGAACAACAAAAACAATACATCCTAGATGTCCATGCCACTAATAATGTCAGCGACTATACTGTGATTACTAACAGGAGGAAGCGAGCTCTTTCCCCTGATATAGTACAGGTTATAATCAATATCAGGAATACCAACGATGCTCCACCAGAATTTGAACAGTCATCTTATACTGGGTGTAAGTGTCTTCAGATATTACATGGTCTACTTCTGTAAACTAAATTATTATCTCTCCTTTATTATAATTGAAAGAACAGTTGATCTTGGAAAAAAAATGTTACACTTAGCGTTAAAAATGCTCAAAATGTAGTATTTCTGTGTGTACCTCTAATACTTCAGAAAAAAAGTTTTGTAACAAAAACTTTTGTAGGGATTTCATTTCCCTTTTTATAAACTTAAACATAATATGCATGTTTAGAATTTTAAATTATGTTTGAAAATAACCACTTAGTAATTTGAAATTATTTTATCATATTTTCATCATGCTTTATATGAATAAAACCCTTTAGTTTTTCGGATATTTATTTGTGGTAATTTTAATAGATAATGTTTTCAAAATATTTTCTATTTTTTAGGTTCCAAAATAATCATTTTTTTGAATTTTTATCCTAAAAAAATGTCCTTGCTGAAAATGTAGGGCAATGTGCAAACTTATACTACCATTGTTCCAATATTATATATTTCTGACTAGCCTAAGGCAAGACATAGGGATCCTACATCACTTTATGTCAGTCTGTGGTTAAAGTTCTTTTAGACATTAATCATTTTGTCAAACCGTAATGGAATTTTATGCAACTTGGACAGAAGCTTCTTCATGATTCAGAGACGGTATCTATAGCTAAATTTGAAATATTTTTATCAAATTTCTCTATTTGACTAATAAAATGACTTTGTTTTGTGTTTGTTTTTTTTTGCAGTTAACATTTAATTACAGTCTGGTTAAAGTTTTTATAGATAACTTATTTGGTTAATTTTGATAGGTATATCTACAAGAGCGCCTATTGGACAAAGCATTGTTACTGTGTATGCCAAAGATCAAGATTCCTTTGGTGGAGTCCAATACAGTATCAAATCTGGTAACAGTGATGATGGGCTGGAAATAGGAATTAACACTGGGGTTATCTACAATAGGAAGTTAATGGCAGACTTTATTAGCCGTGGAGTTAACCAGTTTAACTTGGTTGTCAGGGCAACAGATAATCAGCTGTCTGATGAGTCTGATGTTTTGGTATGTGGAATTAAAAATTAATAACAGACTTATCACATGCTACAAAATGTGATGGAAAATAAAAGTTGTAATACTTAACATGTTAATCCATTTCAAGTTCACAGGACAGAAATCTTGCATCCTATGTCATCAAACTTGGTACAATGTGTATTTATGTCTAAAACTTGGAATTTTCAATGTCAAATTCATGAAGATAAATCTCAAGGTCAAAGGACTGTGTATGGTCATAGAGTTTAAAAGGATAATATGCCTTTAGTTTTTGTTACACCCTTTCTTTATCAAACAGTACATTGTATGACCTTTTTTTAGAATATGAACCCTATTCATTTCAAATGTTAATGTCACACGATAGCTTCATAGAAAAATGATGAAAATGGCATGCCCTGAATGTAATGAATTTGAATTTTCAGATTTTTGTGACACAAGAAGGTAATGAAGTAGAACTTGTTATAACACAGCCTCCATTAGAAGTCAGGCAGTTTGTTGATCAAATTAAAACGTACGTAAAATTAGATCTAGCGATACAATACTTTTAATTAAGTGAAAAACAAGCACTAAAAAAAAACAGTTAACAGGTATTTTAAAAGAAAAAATATTTTCTTTAATACACTATAATTGCCAGACACAAATACTATAGAAAAAGCAGACACAGCATCTCTGTGGAAAAACAGTATCCTATATTATTACATACAAGGTCAAATGGATAGCTTATGTAATCTGGTGTTCATGCTTTTTACCAGTTAAATTTATATGGAATAGACCTAACTTACAATATGATTAATTTTACACCAAGGAAGAAAAAAATGCATACTGTAGCTGTTAACGCTATATAATTACATATCAAGAACCTAGTTTTTGTTATGTTGCCACTGGGGTCACTTTGTTTTGTAGGTTATATATGGGAATTTTCTTTGCCCTATAGTATGGTAATCTTTAAATGATTTGTGGTTTATCCTGTGATGATACTTAAGATAAAGCAAGTTATTTATATATTGATTCAAAACAGAATTTGAAGAAAATAGCCAACGTAATATAAAAGAATTTTTAATTGAGTTTAACTTGACAATATAAACATGGATTAAAGTGTGTGTGTCTTTTTTTTTTTCAGAACATTTGAAAGTTTGAAAAATTCTGATGGAAGCTCAGTTTTTAAGTTTGTTTGTATATCTGCTGTAAGAGACCATGTGACCTCAGGAGAGCAGCAGGATTCTTACTGGTAAGTCATACGACAAGAGTAAAGGGAGGGGATCTTTAACCTCAGGAGAGCAGCAGGATTATTACTGGTAAGTCCTAAGACAAGAGCAAAGGAAGGGGTTCATTAACCTCAGGGGAACAGCAGGATTCTTACTGGTAAGTCATAAGACATGAGCAAAAGGAGGGTGTCATTTACCTCAGGAGAGCAGCTGGAATCTTACTGGTAAGTTATGCGACAAGGGCAGATGAGGGGGGTCATTAACCTCAGGAGAGCAGCTGGATTCTTACTGGAAAGTCATGCGACAAGGGCAGATAAGGGGGTCATTAACCTCAGGAGAGCAGCTGGATTCTTACTGACAAGGGCAGATTAGGGGGTTCATTAAGGGCCCAAACTGGACTGATCAACTTAAATGCTGTAGAAAACCACAGTCAAATTAACAAAGTGCAAGGTGATAAAATAAAGTATTTTCAGTTTCTTTTTTCAATTTATTCTAATTGTGCACTTAACATTATAAATTTTCTAAAGGGGGAAAAACTTTGGTTAATTGAATGTGGTAAATGCTCTTGAAAGATTAACTCAAGCAAAGAATTTGCAAGCTTTTTAATTTCACAATAGATGAAACAAGTTATATCTAAATGATGATAATATTTATATGTTCTCTTTCTAACAGGTCAGATGTGTACCTGTCAGCCATTAGCAGTACAAATTATATCTATACTGGTGAACAGCTCCTTTCAATACTAAATGCTCAGAAAGCCAGGAACACAGAACCATTTGATCTGCTATATATTAAATCTTTAGGTGTAGGTATACTTATAAAAATACTCAGACTGCTAGATTCTCTAAGTCAGGTGTATCAATGTTATTTTATAAGAGTCCAGATTCAAAGATATGATGTCTTTGATTAATGCATTATCTGTCACAAGTTAGTTCCACAGTAAGATGTGCCCTATTTCTATCTGTTAATGTCCAATATATTTTGTAGTAGTATTTAACTTTTTTGAAAACCTTCTCTGAAAAAAAAAAACTGTCAACCAATTGGTACCAAACTTTCTTAAATACAAATTTTGAGAATTTTTCAGCATTCAATTTACCTTTTCATATCAAAAATGTAGGAAGAAAGTCCATTGATGGTCAAATTTCAAAATTATCATCAGTTGCCAGTTATCATAGATAAAATTTATTTTTCAGATATTTGCCTCTGATTTAAGTCATAAAAATGTATTGGCGGATTCAGAAATTTTCATAAGGGGGGCCCATTGACTGCCATAAAAGGGGCCTGCTCCAGTCATGCTTCAGTGATTCCCTAAATAACCAAATTTTTCCCACAAAAGGGGGGCCCAGGATCCCTGCCTCCCCCCCCTAAAATGTTCAACTTGATCATCTCTTATATGAATAAAAGTTATTAAAAAATGAAAAAATTACATCATTGCATAATCACCTTTCAATACAAATAAAAGTATCTGCAAAATAATTTGGAATTTTAATGCTCTTGTGATAAATCACAATATTGTTGACATGCTAGCAACAGATTATTTCAATTCATTTGACTTTTAAAATAAATGGTTTCAACCATGGCAAAAACTTGCAAAAGCAATGATGCAGATTTTATTTGTTCCATTTGAACTTTGATAGGCATACTACCTCTTGTGTTGATACCACACCTGTCATTATTAAGGTAATATGGGAATCTTTTGCCACCTTGGACTGCAAATTACTGCAGGTGATCAGTCTAGATTTTTTTTTCTGAAATTAGCAAATGTTGACTCATGCATGTTATATGCAGAACTTTTTTATTCAAATTATCATTATATTAGGAACTTATCTTACAAATGCAGAAGAAAATTGGTTGATTCTATAAAAACATTTATAAGGGAAGATAATAAAGTTTTCTTGTAGAATTTACAGTATAAAGTTATCTATGTTATGTAGCAAGAAAAAAGTTTGGGGACCATATTTTTGTTTTCAGCCCATCTATGAGAGTAGGGGGACAAATAAATTTAGTGTCTGTGTGTCTATCCATTTAGTCATCCCTATCGTTCAAATATTTTGGTTATGGTAGTTACCAGTGAACTTCAACTTAAAACTTAGTTCATGCGTTCTTTGTGATGTGTGATGTGAACTATTATATATCACATGTCAAATTAGGGTTTTTAACAGTGTTTCTGTTAACTGCACATAGAAATGTGATATTGTGAGCAGTGCATGATATCCTATAGACACATTTTATGGTAATTCTCTGAAAACATTTTAAAGAGATACCTGTTCATACATTATTTAAAAAATCTATTTTTTAGTTTTCTTTCTATTCAAATCCTTAAAGATATAAAAGATTTGCACAGCCTATAGCTTGGAAACAAACACAGTGCCCCGACAGGTTTATTGTTGAAAATAGCATGATATAATCTACAAATTGTGTTGATCTTTTTTCTATTTTTAGTTAGTCAACAATTGGCCATTATTATACCCCACAGTACAAAGTAGCTAGGGTATTTAGTTTTTGAACCGTCAGTCACTCCATTAGTCTGTCAGTCATTTTGTTTCTGCAGGCTAACTCTGTTTTTAGACAGCAAACAATGATCTGACTTATGTTGTTGACACACCTGCCATGATTGTGATGATAATTATATTTTGATTTTTTTCTATTTTAAGGTAGCTGATGATGAGCCAACCTATGTTGTTGACACACCTGCCATGGTTGTCATGATAATTATATTGATTTTTTTCTATTTTAAGGTAGCTGATGATGAGCCAACCTATGTTGATGGCACACCTGCCATGATTGTAATGATATTTGTATTGAGTTTTTTCTATTTTAAGGTAGCTGATGATGAGCCAACCTATGTTGATGGCACACCTGCCATGGTTGTAATGATAATTGTATTGATTTTATTATTCTTCGTCATCATATTTGTGATTGTGGCTTGCTACTGTATACGCAGAAGTAAACAAAACATGAAGCAGAATTTAAGTAAGTATTTTGTTACCATTCAGTTAATAAGTTAGTTTTTGTAATTTGTTAAAAGTACTGTAAATTCAGAAATTTGCGATGTTTTTTTATATTGCCACAAGAGCAACAGGATAGGTTTCACAAAAAACATAACTCACATTTTAAATTTTTATAGCATTTTATGTTAGCAGGATTTCTATAAATTGTAATAATTACTCTTGAATATTTGTCTATCCCACCAAAAATCACAATAATAAATGGATGGTAAAATTTCTGATTTACAATATTTGAATTTCTTGAAATATAAAAAATGTTGAAGAACATAATTAACATTTGACAAGATAAAATTCTATGGTAATAAACAGGTAACAAAATAGGCTTGTTTATATTTTGTATTCAATTGAAATTTTGTTTATTATATATAACTGAATTTTATTTTACTTTCAGTACAAAGAAGAAATTCAGATAGATTGGTAGGTCAATTTTACATTATAATACAATTTTGTTCAAACAAATAAATTAGTACCAGAAGTTTCATACATTCAATTTAAAAATGATAACTACTATAAAAGTGATTAGTTACACATTTTCTCATTCTTGGATAGTTATTGAACATTTTGTAAATAAATGGTATATTTATTATCACACTGTTTTCAAAGGGATATACCTTTAATATTCAGTATTTAATATAAAAAATATTTTTGAAGTATCCTAGCCACAGAGATCAAAACAGGACATGACTTCTGCATTTTATTTCTATCTCTCTGATATAGACATTAAAATTATTTATCATTGAATAGCAACCAGAGCCACCAATAGTGATAGAGAGTTTGCATCCTATGTATGACAATAAAGGATTTGTGTCTGAAGAACCTGCAGTTCAATATGCTACTGTTCAAAAAACATTCATGGATACTCGACCACGAGAACCTGTTCCCCAAGAACAAGAAATAGTTGGTCCTGAATCAATTGATGCAGTGATCTGTGACAATGATGACGATAGTGGAAGTAGCCAATCAAGTACTCCTCCAACTCCACGGAGACCGGTTGAGCCAGAAGTGGAAGATTTCCGTATAGAAACAGAAGTTTATGAAGAGTGATTTTAGCATTATTATGTCTCATATATTATACAATGTCTTTGACTTAATCAGGTAGCATCTGCCATGTTAATCTGATGAAAATAAAAATCCTGTTATTTACATTCTTGCCAGGCTGTTGTCTTTTTGGAATACTGATGTGCCATTTTGGGAAGTTTTATTTATTCCATAATAATAAATACCAAATTTATTACACCGAAGATCAACAATTAGAAGTTCCTTAAAATAAAATATTGATAATGTCAAGTACCTGAAGACCATGGGGCATTTGCCACATAATTTGCAGTAAGCTAGTTCTTGCAAAAAGCCCATAATTAATTCATCTCTCATGGCAATAAATAACAGCTTATAAAATTTATTTTCAGGAGTAGAGATAATGGTTTGTTTGTATTGTATGTTTTTTTATATTTTTTGTAGAATGTTTCATATCTGCTGTTTTGTAAACATTTTAATGCACAAGACATTCCCAGTTATTAGTGCTATATTAAAAGTGATATGTTAAAGTTTGATTGCATGTATTCAGTTTGACTTTCTTTCAGATTTCATTTTACATTTACAATGAATAGCAAATGTTGAATGTAGGAACTTTTTGAAGAAAAACTACAGTTGTCGCCAATCATATGTAAAGTAAGAAGTAATGTATAACTTAAACAGTGATATAAACAAGATTTCATTATTATGGAACAGTGATCACAACTGAAACTTTCAACATTAAACCATTTCAAATTGATTTTAAAAATGCATGGTAACCAACAATCAGTTGTCTTTAGAGAGGAGATAAACATTTTGGTCTTTCACAATCAAAGTTATTGTCAGATAATCTACAATTACCATTTCAATCTCGAATGTCAGATAATCTAATCTTCAATTACCATTTCAATCTCAAATGTCAGATAATCTACAATTTACCATTTCAATCTCACAATAATGTTGATCCAGATTTATATATTTTTATACCAAATTTTGTTTTATAACGAATGACACATGTTTAATGCATAATAATGTACCTGGATAAGGTATTGTGATAGTTTTTGTTTGGTTGTGATTTATATGTGTGTATTTGTACAACATTTTTATACCTATGTAAATATGTATTGTGTAATATATATATATACACTTATACAAAATAAAGAAATTAGAAATTTGCACATTTGTCATTAGATTTTCATGATCCATATATTAAGGAGGTTTCAGTGGAGTACCCCCTCAGGCCACCAAGTCACTTTTAAGCAAATTTGAAAGCAGCAGCAATCCACATTACAAATTTTAAAACATTTTTAAAGGTCATAGGTCCTTTTAAATGAGACGTTATGTTGTCTGCTAAACCCACAAGGTCACAAATTTGAACCATGTTCGAGCCAGTGAGCCAATTGAGACTAATTAATAAAATTGAGATTGGAAACAGGTAATGTGTCAAAGAGACAACTAACCGACCAAAGAGCAGAAAAAGCCCAAGGCCACCAATGGGTCTTCAACACAGCTAGAAAATACCGCACTGGGAGGCAGGCTTCAGCTGGCCATAAACAATAATGTATACTAGTTCAGCAAAAATGGAGGTGACACTAAACTCCGAAACATACAAATGAACCAGAATTAATTAAATGGAGAATGTGTCTATGGGCCACAGATGCCCCCGCTTGTAAATATGCATGAGTCAACTTCCACATACAGATGCAGGATTTACGTAGTCAAGACCGTTTTGTGATTATAAGCATTGTGTATAAGTTTCATAACATTTTGTTGAGGCAAACTAAAGTTAGAGAACGGAAACGAAAAATTCAGCAATTTTTATGTTTATAAAGGGGCACAACTCATGAACGGTAAAAGTGATGCCACCCAATTTCGAAATTGATCTGTGTTTTGTGGTAATAAGCATTGTGTATAAGTTTTATAACATTTGGTGGAGGCAAACTAAAGTTAGAGAAAGGAAACCAATTTTGGGTATGTATGGGACGGACGGACAAGGGCAACACTTAAAAACCATACAAGACTAACAAAGGCCAGAGGTTCCCGACTTGGGACAGGTGCAAAAATGCAACAGGGTTAAACATGTTTTGTGGGATCTCAACCCTCCCCTATACCTCTAGCCAATGTGGAATAAACCAACACACACGCACAGTAAAACTCAGTTTTAAAAGAAGTCAAAAGTCCGATGTTAGAATAGGTAACAGAAGAAACTGAAGTATGGGTCATATGCTATAAAGTATGGGATGAAACATGCAAATTGAAGGGTGTTTTATTTGAAAATAAAGCTATTTATTGTGCATTTGTGCAAAAATAGGCAGATTGTGTTTCGAGATTCATAACAGGACTTTTAATGGTCTGTCAGATGAGGTTCAGCTGAACTTAGCTCCCAGATTACAAATTCTCATGATCAGATGTTTTTCACATGCGAGGTGTACATATTCATCCGACAAAATCTTTTTCTCAGTTACTATAGAATCCTAATTTTGTCCTCTATGGTCCTTATAGACTAAGTGTACATCTTGACCTCATTTTGTTGTTCCGCCATCATAAAGATTTACATAGAACCCAATTCTCATACTGTAAATTATAGGTACTTTTAGAACACTTCCACACAACATGATGAGCTCATTTTCAAGGACCTTTGATGTTGTTTTTGTGATACCAATTAAAAAAGACATGGTTTTCAAAGCCTTTCAAAACATTCTTCATTGACATTCTTAGTCTATGGAGTAATTTCAGAATGTCTAGTTTAGCATTCTAATAAATAATTGCCGATCAGGTTATATATGACTGACCCTTTTTTAATGTAATCAAATAGTTGCAGAGTACATGAAGACCCTCTCATCTTGGTTTAATCACATGTTGAGTGTCAGATGGTTGTATTTCCCAAATTTTTTATCTCGTCTATATAAAACAAGAAAATATGACATGATTGCCAATAAGACAAATATCTGTAGGAGACCCAAGGATGTGGATTTAAGAAACTACAGGTCATCGTAAAGTCCTCTAGTTAAAGCCTCTGTTTAGAGAGTTGTAAAATGTCTACTCAGTGGTGAGTTTTTTAACTGCCATGAGAGTCCTAGTTGGATTCCAAAGTATTTATGTAGAAGTCTTAATACAATACGGTACATGTATTAAACACTATGTTGATCAATGGACCATAAAAATCAGGTAAAGGAAAGGTAAACCCTAGAATGAATTTTTACATCAAAATAAGAAGTGTCCTATTTGTACACCTGTTACAAAAAATACATGTCTGGGACTGTTAGGGCATAAATGAGTCTTAGATTAACAACAAATCTGTATAAAATCTTTATTTTGACATTCATGTATAAAAATATCATCGACTATCAATGAATGATTGGGACTAATTCTAGCAGTAGACTATTACAAAGTTCAATATTTTAATTATGGTTTGTATGGAGACCATGATGTATGACATTAAGAGTTAGTAACATCCTTTGCAATATAAAAAAGTACTTCAAATCTTTACATTTTTACCATCAAATTTAGAAATATAAAATAAAGGCTGTGTTGCCTATCATTTATAAATAAAAAAATTTAAATGAATGAAAACTACTTTGAAACAACAAAACATAAATTGAGGTCCTATGCATTATGATATATCTTTTTAAAATAGTTATATTCATTCAAGTATAACCAATATACACACTTGTAACCCTGGACTCCATTGAATATCTACAGACATATCTAAAAGGTCAAGCCAACTGTTTAAATTTCAAAGGGAAAGAAGGAAAACAATGGGAAACACTATATCCCCTGGTCAACGAGTGTTCAGACAGACAAATTTCCTCAATTGATTAATAAATATCTGGAGTCAATTGAATTTGCATACTTTGATATATATATATTATAGACATCCTTAAAAAAATTTATTAACCTTCTTTCAAAATTGTATATTTGTTTCTTCAAAATATGCAAAATAATAATAAGTCAACAATACATAAATTGATGAAATTGTGACATGGTTAAAAAGAACCACAGATAAGTTCAATTGTAATGGTAAAATATCAACAAAATTCAACACTTTGAATAATAAAAATATGAACAAACAAATAAAAAAAAATCATATAATTGAAAAATCAATAAATGAACTAGTTCTGTGTGGCATAATTCAAAAAGCACCTTTGTTAACAAATAAGATTCTGTTTCTTCATAAAAAATTTGAACACTTAAGTTATAGCTGACAAATATTATAACTGAGGTATTGAACAATTTTTGGAACACACATTATGGCTTCCATCACAGTATCTAAACAGTGTGCAATTTTGAAACTTGTTTACGTTTATTTGAATCAGTAGGCAAGTTTTAAGACAAATATATTTTTAATTCAAATAGAAGTGGAATAAAAGATGTCAGAATAAGCTTTCATTAAATTTTCAAATACTGTAAATTTGGAAATAATTGCGTGCATTTATTAATGTGATTTTTTAAGAAGACAATAATGCAAGTTTAATAATTGCCGGAAACTCTACATACAGATATATGTAATGGATATCAGAATGCGAGTTCATATTATTGCGATACTCATTCAGTCGCATTATTCGCAATAATTTCTAAATTTACAGTATCGTATTGAGGTAGATGAGATTGAACAAAGTGCGACTTCAGATCTTTGATAATGTGTTTTAATTTTGCATGTTATAATTCATACTATTTGGATACTGTGACAAAAGTACTAAGCAACAATTTATGTCAACGAAGGCAGTGGTGTAACCAAATGAATAGCTACCAATTCAACTTCATACAGCAAACTACTGAAAGTAAGAAATACACAGTAATTACACGACTATACGGTCAATAAAATGCATTTTAACAGACTTGAAAAGATATGACATCATAACAGTGAGATCATGTATAATTATCAAAAACTTACATGTTTATTTTTAATAGCTTACTGCATTGTACTTCAATAAATACAAATAAAAAAATGTTATTAAGACTTAAATGCACAGCATAGACACCTTGCTGAAATATCTACTACAAAGACCAAATTCAACTAATGATAATCTTGTAAATATCAATGCTTTACCCAGTTTGTTTTTAAAGATGCCCATATAAGTTTAAATGCTAAATTGACATTTCATATACAGAAGGAAAAAAAAAACATAAATGTGTGGTATGTATCTAAAATAAATCAATGTTTAATATCTAAATCAGAAATAAAACTGAAATTATTCATTTTCTTTCCACAATTTTCAAAAAATATAAATAGTACAAATACAACAAATTTGACAGTTAAACAAGTATAAAGCAGAAATTTAATGATTCATTTCAAGCAAGAATATTAACTAATACTTATCATTGTATAAAAATCACATGCATACATGTATTTAAAGTATTGCTTAAATTCTTCTTTATAAAAACTTTATTTTAACATTTTCAAAGAGGAATTCAGACATATTTAAATTCTTATTTATAAAGACTTTATTCTTAACATCTTGATAGAGCAATTCAGACATATTCAAATTCTACTCTATAAAATACACTGGTAAATTAAATAATATTCCTAGGTATTTGAAAATAATAAATAACTAAAACATTCACATACATCATTCAACATAACAATCATATATAACATGAAACAGTATTCAACATGACAATCAAATTTTACATTAGACACTAACATGAAATAACTATTGCACTGCTTACATACACACATATTCATCTGACAATCATACACATCTTCACTCCTATCAGTGAAATCCACATAAAATTTCTTGTCTTTTATCTTCATACAGTTGTGTTATCTCTGAGTATTCTTTGTTTGCATCAAGCACCTGAAAATAAGAAATATCAACATTAACATCAAATAAATCTTTAATACAAAATATGAACAATTTGAATCAATAAAATTCCATGGCCAGTAGGATAATAAAAGATAAAAGTTCAACGTATTGGCAAACGGGAAGTGACTGCCCAACAGATCAGTGTTCTAGGATTTTTATACATATGCAACTTTCCAAGGGAAACTGGTATCAAAAATTCACTTTGCCACAAGTTTAATGAACTATCCCTGAATTTTATACTATTTTAAACCTGTTTTCATAATTTTGTTATTCCTTTTGGCACAAAAAATGGATAATATCGTCAAACATTACATGCAAAAAATCACGAATTTGAGATCCGGATATTAAATCTTTTACCGTTTGCGTTCCTGTTATTAGATTTTTGCGTCTAGATTGGATGGATATTTGACTTCGCGGATTTTCCTTGCTTAGCTGGCAAGAGTATTTATGACGGTGATCGCGAAACACATGTGCACGTTTTTCTCCCCTAGACTTTAGAACCCCTGCATGATTTACACCAACAACGGTGATCTCGCTTTGAGACTTTGTTTGAAATAAAAGAATACAAATGGTTACATCGATCGTTTGATCAGAAGTTTCTGTAATTTAATTTTACTTGCCCACGGACGACAAAGGTTTGAATTTCCACTTTCCCGTGACCTAAATCAACTTGCCACAGGTGACGGGAAAGGGGAATTCTAGAACACTGCAGATCTTAATATTACTTAGAATAGATGGTACAACTCAACATTATAAAGTTGCACACTAAATATCAAATTACAGAGTAATATACAAGGAAAGTTCAGGACCAAAGGAGTCTGATATTGCAGTATACCATCCTACTCGGTGTGTAGGGGTATGATACAACTCAAGTTAGTGGACCCAAACATGTATACTATACAGACTTCTTTTATAAATTGTCATAGTGGTTTAAGAAGATTAATCCCACCCTTAACATTATACGTGAATTCAAATTTGACAAAAAGATGAATGTTTTATATAACCCAAAAGTTAATTGACAGCCAATTAATGATTTTTTTTTTATTCATTTATACGTTTTTGATTTGTAATAAATGTTAAATCGTTAATAGAGGACTTAGTTTATAATATATGCATGCATTGGTATGCACAGAATGTTTTAACACTCATTTCTAAGACTTTAAAGGTCCTGTATATTCTGTGATTGATGCCATATGTTATTTAATTTGCAAACATTTTATATACTGTAAATTCAGAAATTTTGACAAAAATGCAAGATTAATTATTGCAATTTCAGGAAAATCTGCATCAGATATCATAATGCGATTTCTTATTTCTGCGATAATCACCAAGTTGCAATATTTGAATTTATTAAAACCTCACAATAATTTCTGAATTTACAGTAATCTCAAAAGATTCCCTTTTCCCTTTAAGGGCTGTTCCATGTTAACATATATAGTACCCAGAAAAGACATTTTCAAAATGGGGTAGCAACTTTCAGAGGCAATTCCAAAATTCCACTCACATTTCACAGTACTTGACACTCAATTTAATTTAAGATTTAAAACTGCCTTCCCTGGGTCCCATGTATATTTTAATGGAATAGCCTGTAGGTCATAGAGATATTCTGTAGATAACTTACCAATACAGGGGCTGGAAGTTTAAATTTCTTGTGTTGTATCAACCATTCTTCATGCAAGTCATGTAAAGACTGGATTAATTTCTAAAATACAAAGTTATAACCTTTCTTAATGAAGTTCTGTAAATAATTCCACCAATAAAAGGTACACATTTTCAAGCAAATAAAATACAAGATCAGCTCCTTCATTACAATGTCAAGTGATTTTGTTCTGTGACAATTTATCTAAATAACAACTGATATGTAGACGCATACACTACCTATGTAAAGAAATATAACATTTCTGTTGTTTATATTACATTTTTTTCAGAATCATTTATTGACTTATTGATTGTTGGTGTTGACGCCACTTTCAGCACTCTTGGTTATATCTTAGTGGCCAGTTTTTATTGGTGGAGGAAGCCAGTGTACCTGGAGAGAACCCTCAACCTACGACAGAAATTAATCATTTTTTATTAATATATACATCTATTAAAATCAACTTACAAATGGAACACAGCATTCCTCCTTCCTTGATCTTTTCTTTATTCTGTTGAAACATACTTGTGGATCAGCCCTGAGGTATACTAAAAATAAATCACACCAACATAAAAAAAAAAGTACAAATGCATAAAAAATACATACAAGTAACAAGTCAACATCAGTTGAATAAGGGCACAACATGCAAAAGAAACATATACTATTAAGATGCATACAGTGGGGTTCAAAATAATAAATTCATCAAACCTGTATAACAAATTGCATATTTACAGACCAGTCGATATCAGAAACCATTCCTTCCTATACATTCTTATTATAAATTAACAAGGTTTAAGTTACCAGCAACACATTTGTATTAGTGAATACAGTGGTTTCTAAAAGACTTGCCAGATTGCATTTGATGCAAGAATTTCCTCAAACATCAACTGAGGAACATATTAAACATCATTCAATGAACTGTGAATTTTATTAGGTCTTTCCAATTTTCTTTTCTCTGGAAAGACCTTTTGCTTTTGTTCTGATTATTTTTTTTTCTTCCACCTAATTTTTTTCTTGCGCTGTATTGTTGTTCCAAAAGATGTCGCCTAGATTTTTAGTATATGATATCGAACAGTTTATACACTTTTTAAACTGCCACTGCTTAACCGAATACTTTTCTTTGTAAGAGTTATCTCCCCGAAAACAGTGTTTTTCTTGTGTGCACTACTCCTTCGCAACCGTAAAAGATTACGACAAAATTATTTTACCAAATTGCTTTTTATATCCTCAGGTTGTCATGAATAACTTTGATCGAAGAGATCTGAAGATTCCATATGAAAGTTATTTCCCTTATCAAGTTATGCATCTGACTTAAGAGAAATGTTATAAAAACTCATAAACCATAATGGTAAAGACCTAGGGTCTTTTGAGGTCCTGGGTCCACCAAAAAAAAAAAATGAGGTCAAGGTCATGTTTTAATTTTTGCTTTTGCATGCTAATTTTACGAAACTGTAATATATATCGACAAAAGATTTTCACTAAATTGTTAGTTGCGATCTGTCGTAATAGGAAATTTTTATTATTCGAAGCAGTGGTAAAATTTACTAGGAGTTTTCTCCCCTGGAATGTAAAAAATAAGATGTATGGTAATATAACTTATTAACAATACATGATAGAGACCTAAGGTCTTTTGATGTCTTTGTTTGATGACCTTGAAATTAAGGTCAAGGTCATAGGTAAATTTGACATTCTATATTTTGACCTTTGGTTTAACTTCATATCGATGCACGATAAAGCCATTAGATTTTTTGCATCAGGTTGCAAGCCACATGACCTTGAAAAAGCCAACTAGAAGTGACCTTGGCTTGTGTAAACCGGAAGTAGCAATTTTTGTACTTATTTTAATGTAAGTGTATATAGAACTTATTTTTTTTGTTTTTATTTAGTCAAGTAAACTATCACATAATACGGAAAGTAACATTTTTCTAACCGGAAGTGACAAATTATCTTTCTTATTTCAAACAAAAGTGTATAAAAACCATATGTTTTTAGAATCGGCATACAGTAAGCTATCCTCTGACACTGGAAATGACATCTTAACCCAGATTTTAATATTTTCATATCAAAATATATTGTTTTGGGTTGAAAGATCTTCAATTGTTCTTTGAACAATTGGTTTTTAATTATGATGAATATTGGTTTAACTGTTTAATGTTTCATAATATGGACAGAAATCAACATAATTTGTTGTCTCCAAAACAATGCTTCCTTGATAGGATATAATATTACTGTATCAAGGACTACACTTCCTTATAGAATATGTAAATCCTCTCCCCCTTCAAATATCTCCAAAACAGCAGAGCTAGTTGGGACAGTGCCATCTTTGTCGAAGACTCCCACAAGTCCTGTCATAAGCCGTCAGAAATGCAATGCCCAATAAAACCAGATTATCAGCATAAGGGTTACAGTTATTGCCGTCTGAATAGATGGTTATACAGCAGGGGTTTTTCTGGGTACTTTGGGAAAAAGGACCCTTGCCAGTTTTGGGAATTTTTTCACGTGCTTTTCAATGAATTTGGGAAAACAGCAAATATACCAGATTTGAGTTTTAGTGTGTTTAGTTCATTAAAAGTTATCTTTTATTGTGAAAATAAAGTAAGAAACTTCCAGATATTTATTGGCCCTTCAAAATTGAGAAGAAATTACTTTTTGGAATTGTAGTAATATGTTTACACTAGCTATAAAAACAACTACATGTAATATCAACATTTATTAATGATAAAGAAAATAACTGTCACATTTTATTGGATTTTGACATGAAAATTTGTGAACTAAAAGTAATCTTGAGTTTCTGTATAAACTATTTCCTGCTTTTTCTTTCTTTTCCATATATCTTTTGGTTTTCAATTCTAGTGTTTATATTTCATCAGCATAGATGTATTTTGTCACCTGCTTGGAATTATTATTTGTTTGTTGTATTAGATCGGCAAACCCGGAATTACCCTTATCCGCCCCCGGAATCCGATCCGGTATTGTTATTGTCTTCATTTCCGGTTTATGGCATCCATTGTTTTTCAATGTTGTTTTTGTCAGTCAGATACGATTTTACTCGGATTTACACATTACTTGTTGGCGATTTTCGGCATAAAGCTAGCGGTTGAACAAAATGAACATCGCTGTTATGAATTATAAAGATGAAAATAAATTTTGAGATCGTTTGGGAATTTTGTTCCAAAAATTGGGAAAAATGTAGGGTAATTGCCATTGGGAATGGGTCCGAATACCGGACCCTGTGGAATGCTAGAAAAATCCATGTACAGGATATATTTAATCAAGACAATCACTATCTAACCTTGTTACTCCTTGGACTGAAAAGTGAGAATTTAATCATCTTATATTTGGATTTAAAGAAGAAATCTGCTCATTACAAGAAAAGACATGTTTGCATAGTTATTAATATCAGATTGTGATTTACAATATAATAATTATACATAAATATATATCTACATACTGATGAGGTCTAGTGACGTATTTTCTCTCTCCATCAAAAAATCAAACCATCCATTTAAAATACCAAGTTCCATACCATTTATTGTTTTGCTAAAAAACATTTAATATTTCAATACAAATTCAACTAGATCAATAATAATATTTCTGTAGGGTTTTTCTAACTTTCAAGTCTTCATTCTTTCCATACAGTGTTTGATAGGCTATTGCTTGTCTTTATAATTGTTTTTGCAATTTTTGTTCGTCTTCAACTTATAAGTTTTGATTTCCATTTGGTATCACGTCTTTTCAAAACTGAAATTATGAGTCTCAAAATATACTGTACATCATTAGCCACCTACAATGTATATTACTAGAAACATTGATAAAAGTTGAGGTACATCATGCTGCCTGGACTTTAGGTCATTTTCTAGTTTTGTTTTACCAAGTCAGGTTTGACTGATCAGCGTAAAACAAAAATGACATTAAATATACTTACTTTCTAAAATCATTTTCTACAAAACAATATCTAGTACTATAGAGAGATCTCTCCAGCATTTTTACAGGTTTCATCTGCAAATATGCAATATAAATATATTACAATTCAATATTTGTAGAAAGGAATTAACTAAGTTTAAACAAGGTACATTATCAGTTCTTCATGTTTGCAAAGTAATATAAACAATGCCCATGTTGTGATACCTAGCACACCCACACTCACACTCTTTTTTTTTTTAATTCCTGAAAGAACGGACAAACAAGAATAAGTTTTCCAACAGAGCTAAAAAGTGCTTTTACATTACAACTCATCACTGTCAAACTGTTAACAAACATGAAATCATTCTGTTCAGTAGTTTCTGCGAAAATCTGAATAACATATTATGATGGACAAATGGACAAGGCGATAGCCATAGTTGCCAACTCACATGATAT
Organism: Mytilus coruscus; assembly: GCA_017311375.1. Classification (NCBI taxonomy): domain Eukaryota; kingdom Metazoa; phylum Mollusca; class Bivalvia; order Mytilida; family Mytilidae; genus Mytilus; species Mytilus coruscus. The sequence continues at coordinate 91,568,534 of CM029602.1, forward strand.
TCGCATGTAATACACGCTTTTTCAAGGGTTTACATGCGAAGATTTTGTCACATGGCCTGTACACACTTTTTACCACTTTACACGCCATTACACGCTATTTTGTTGTTTTGATTTTTTGGTCGTTAGTGATTTCGCGATTCTCTGTGTTTTCATAATTAGACGATAAATAACGAAAATTTCGAAGTATTCGTTGGGTCGCCATTGTTTATTTTTCGATATGGACGAACAACAAAAGCCCTTCAGGTAAGTTTGTGAGTAGTTTTTAAGGTTTTGTGATGTTCTTTCTTTCAAATGCACTTTAGGGAAATGTCGAGCAGAAAGTCGTCGCTTTCTGGACCTGTACCGTCGTCTTAAGAGCCGAGTGCTAAGCGAAAACGATACGTGTGTACGTACCAAATAAGAAAATAATAATATCCCTGGTGGAAATCTGCATACACATGAACTTACTACAGGTTTACTAGTAATGACATAATAAATCAAATCAAATATGTTTATTTTCCTAATCAAAGGGCCATGAAGGGAATATTAATTAAAAAGTATTGTGCATTTTAAACATTATCAACCATTTGCAATCATAACAACATGTGTGAGAGAAGTAGCTATTTGATAAAGCATCCAATGGTATTCAAATTGTAAAATTGTTTTTCTTTTTCAGTTTCAAATCTAGCCAACAGATTTCCACAGGCCATAGGGGATGGGAATATCACAGAACTGTTGGATCAGTTTTCAGAGTACCAGCTGTCTTCTCCTGGTGAACTACCTAGCTTTGACCAGGAAATAGCAACATTCTGGGGAGCAATGGCAGACATAGATGACATTTTTAATGACTAAAAACATTATGACATTCTTTCAAAGCTTGCTAAAGCTATTTTAGTTCTGCCAAATAGCAATTCTGACTGTGAGAGAGCATTTTCAATTATAAAAAAAATTTACACTAAATTCAGATCAGAACTCAACAATGATACATATCATGTAAATATAACTGGCAGTTGTATTGAATATTTGCCTAGTTGTGTTGTTTTGAAAGCAGCATAACAGGCCAATGATGAATACAATAAAATTTTACAGTAGAATATTGTTTTTTATTTTAAAAAATTTGTATAATGTTCATATTAAAAAGTCCATATCTACGTCACACGTTTTTACACGCTTTTTGACATGTCATGTCATGTCATGATTTGTCATAGTCAGAGGTTGGCAACAATGGCGATAGCAGGGTTTCATAATCTTTCATGTTGACTGGTATTTTCCTTTTTGTAGGTGGTACTTTACAATATATTGAATGAATATCTTATATATAAAAATTCCGAAATTCAGGGGGTATTAATTAGTAGCATAGGAGGGTAAAAGTAACAGGTACCACCTCCTAATGAATGGCCAGGGCGATAGCAATATTACATGGGTTTTGAGTACAAAGATAGAAGACAAAGAATTCATTAAAAGAACACATATTTTATATTATCAACTTACATGAGGCTTGACATGCATCTGTATTCTGGTTAACTGTGCATACAAATTAAACGTAAAACTCCATCGCTGTGGGTCTTCATACAACAAAGCCTGAAAAACATTAACACGTTATAATACTAAATCTGTTGGATGTGTATCGATTGATGTTTAATCTCAGAAATGATTTATTTATTTGTTGTAATTGGTTTTGAGCTATCTTTTATTGCAGAAACTCTTAGATTGATACTTTGTGCGTTTTATTTTTCCTTGTTATTAATCTTAATTCTGAATGTGCCTCACTGCTTGTCCCAAGTCAGTAATCAGTAATTTAGTGGTGGTCAGTTGCTTGCTGCCTGTCATATTTGTTTATCATTTGTTGTTTTAGCATAAATCAGGTTGTCGCTATTTTCATTTAACATGTTTAAAACGTAAAATTTGACATGCCAGAACCTTTATAAAATGAATTATAATACAGTATGTTTTGTGTCCATTGTTGAAGGCTGTACAGTGTGTCAGTGGCTTATAGTCGAGTTCATCCTTGTCCCACATCTTATTTTTGATCAAATACATTTCATTAAACATTGGTGACCATTTATAATTATGCCCCCCTGCCAAAGGTGACAGGGGCATTAAGTGTTACCCTTGACCGTCCATCCTTCTGTCTTTCCCATTTTCATTACAAAGCTTGAGTGGGGGCATTTGTGTCCTCACTCATTCTTTTATTTTTTTCAAATTGTATGATGTGTAATCAGTTATGCACCCAAGTTGAACCAAATGATGAAAAACTTTTTTCTAGGATTTATATGATAAAGAAAGAAACCCAAACAATACATGCACAACTATGTATAGTAGAAGGACTTCTTTTCCTGGTGCTCTATAAAACTAAATATTTACCAATGCATTATGTCCTTGTATATTTGTCCACTGTTCAACTGGTTCTCTTATAGCCTGCAAGAAAGACATTTTCTTATGTATAGCTTACAATTTGTTAAACTTAAGCATCTACCTGACATATCAATAAAAAAAGCAAGCTCAAGCAAGTTAAAAATGTACTCCACAAAAGTTAATTAACATTTTAAATTGTTAAGTAATTTGATTGATTGATTGATTGTTGGTTGCTTAACGTCCAGTGTTAAGCAATTTGAATCTAATGAATAAAGAAAATGGAAAAAGCTTTAAAAATCCTATTTTTAGATCATGATCCTTAGCAAACTACTAGGGGAGATAATGCAGTTATAAGTTATGTTTTGTACATATCATGTCTTACCCAAGTTACAAATCTATTGTAACTAAGGCCAAAAATAAAATTAAGTTTGTTTCCCCACAACCCGCTGACTGAAAAAATAGCCGCAGACTCAAAATTTTTTTTGTGTTTCTCTACATTTTTTTTTATTTCTGAAATAATTTAAAAGGTAATGAAATGAAATTTTAAAATTTATATAAAATATGTATTGATATTTGTTTTTGTTTATCTTACAAGATTGCAAAATTATTTACTTTCTTACATCATTTGTACATTATCAAGAATGGCTAGTTTGATTTGTAGTCCGATTAAAAAATATTTAATGATAAAACAAATAATAAATGTCTGTTAAAAATTGAAAATATAGATTTCTTCCTTTAGTTTTCATTCAAATTTAAAAGAAAGATTGAATAAATTCAGTAAAACATGTCTTAAATTACAATAATTATAATCATCTTATATAAACATGTGACATTTTAATATTTTCTATATAAATTTGATGTACTTCAAATTTTACAAATCAATGCGACTACCATTTAATGACAGGAAACACAAGAAATGTTTATTGTAGTCAACAACTACTGGCACACTTCAAAGGTAATTATAGCAATAAAAATCATGGTGTTGGGAGGAAAGACACCAAGGTAATAAACAATTAAGGAGTTTTAGTCTGTTTTTTGTGACATACATTTGACGTGACTCTGTACTTATGTATCCCGTCATAATTTGAACCAAACTATTATTTTATTTATTAATATTACTTTTACTGCTAAGTCTGTTTTTTGTGATATCCATTTTACGTGACTCTGTATTTATGTATCTCTTTATACTTTGAACGACAAAATTATTTTATGTCTACCTGTGCGAATTTCAAAAGCGCGATTTTACGCCAGTACTTAAAACCTTCCATCCTTTATAGGTGGATTTTACATAGATAAATAAATTGTATGATATAAGCATAATGAGGATGTTAAATTTGATGTATGCCCTTTTTGTGCTTCTTCGTAACATTTGTTTGTTTTTATAGTGATTAAGATGATAACACAATGTTGACTGCTGTAACCCTATTTTTGACATTTTTACCAATTGTGTCTGTTTGTTTTGTTCACACATCGTTGTCAATATAATGGAATTTGATGCGACTGTCATACAAGTGAGAGGTTTGGCTAGCCATAAAACCAGGTTCAATCCACCATTTTCTACATAAGAAAATGCCTGTACCAAGTCAGGAATATGACAGTTGTTATCCATTCGTTTGATGTGTTTGAACTTTTGATTTTACCATTTGATTGAGGACTTTCCTTTTTGAATTTTCCTCGGAGTTCAGTATTTTTGTGATTTTACTTTTTAGGGAGGAATTACTTCAAGTTTCTCCCAATTTCCTCCACAGATTTGGAGAGAGTTGCTGGAGTTTCTTGGTGTGATACCAAGTTTTTATACAGTGTTTGGAGTACGAGAATCAGTACTCTCTGTGTGTACTGTAGCTTTAAATTAAGCACCACATGGAAGGAAGTTTTAGATGATGTTAGTGATGTTGTATTAAATAGGACGGACGATGTCCGCGTTCAAGTTGCAGACAAAAGTTGGGTCAACATTTTTTAAACCGATTTTTATGAACCTATAAGTATTGTGCACAACTTTGACGAGACATTAAAGTATGTAGTTTTTGAGATCAACAGGGAGGAAGATAAACACGGAAGTGATAATGATTTAAATGATTTAAACAACAATGCACCGGCGGAACAACCAAATGCCTTTCAAATCCTGATGCCTCAGAATACTGAACAGAAGTCAGCCAAGAAAAAAGATGAAATATCAGCTGGCAGATTTAATGGTATAATCTTTAAAAAAAACATTTGTCACATTGAATAATAATTGAGACATACATTTTTTTCTGCAAAGAATATGTTCCTTCAGGATAAGGGGAACTGGCCAAATTCTTTGCAAGAACTTAAAATTCTGGTGTCATTTTTATCTGTATGATTGTCCCTCACCTGTTTTGAATTTTAGTTGATATAAACCTCACGTTGGAAAGTACACTCAATGAAGGGGGGTAGGAGGGGGTACCTTCCTGTCAAAATAAAAACATCCTCCGGTTTTCTTGTAAAACTGTATACTATAAACTTGCATCCCAAATCTACATGAAATAAAATGCTTCCTGCTACATGCTTATTCAAAATTCCCATGCAATAAATGGCCATTGAATTCAGCATTCCAGATTAAGGTCCTACTGCCCCTCTTCGATGAACATACATAGTATTGAAACTAGACAAAGATTTTTTCACCCCCAATCAGACAACTTTAAACTGATGTAATTTCTTTCATCCAGCTTTAAATTTTATAAATGAGGTACCAAAAGAAAGAAGATTAATCTTTCAAGTGGTGATAATTTCATTATGACATAATTATTACATAATTAATTATTATGTAATTAGTTGCTATATTGTGATGTTCACACTTGAATGAATTTAGCTTCTTTGTTATTCATACCAAACCAAAATATTTTATAGATTCTTGTACAACACAGTTTGACCTCCAAAAGGGTGTCTCAGATTTTTCCTATTGTATTTCATTCTCTCATAAACCTTCAATGAAGTTTGCAACCTCAATTCATAAGAGATCGCTAAATTTAATTGGGTATAAAATTTGTTCTATTGATGTTTTGGGAAATCTGAGATACCCTTTTGAAGATAACTGGTCAAGGAACAACATGTGTGAAAATCAGGCATATAGGGGCACCCATCTAGGAGCTAATTTCATTTAAAACTTCATTTTCCTGATAAAAATGAATGTGTCACAATTGAGTTAATAAGGATTTTCCTACTTGTACCCCATTAACTTCAATATAATTCACACATGTACCATGGGGATACTTCAGGATTGGCCTTTAATCATAAATCAACTAGGTTTTGACCAGTAAGAAAGCATTCCATTTCAGCAATTCTAAATATATAAAGAAAATGCACACCCTATGCATCAAAAATCAGATCTGGTGGGAGATGTTATATCATTACTGACCTTGCTGTAAGTCAGTTGCTACTGATATGGTCAAAACTCCGCCCACTAGATAAACCTTCACTATTAATGATCTCAGAAGTTTAATTACACATTGCATTTACTTTTTTCAATATGGATTTTATTCTTTTAGTACATAAAATAATATATTTTGTTTTTTGCATTGTTACAAACTGTAAGTTATGCATGTGTACACAAAATGATCAGTTGGTCAGTCTAGAGGATCCTTATGGGGGATTTCTAGAATTATAATTGTATACAATGGCAGTATGGTGTTTTACACAAAGTGGATTTTTTTCATTTTTGCAGTTTAAAAATGAAAATTTAATTTGTATTTTTTTTTAAAAAGAATTCATATTTAAATTTTCTCCTCAAGATATTCTAGTATAAACATCAGCAACATTTAAAATTGTTGTACAATTTATATTTGCTTAATATCTATACATTTATATTTTGATTCCCCCTATATCTCCAAATAGTAGTTTTGTTTTTTCTCCTGCCAGCTCCAATATAGAAATGTATTTTTATTTGGAATTCATTATCTTCATTTTTCCATAAATCCCAAATCCACCTCTTTTTCATAACTGTTATTTTTATTGCTGGTCAGTGGTCATAAAGCTATCAAATGATTCTATTGATTAACCACAAAGAACTGCCCACATGTTCTTATCTTATATCAGTAAGACACGTGCATTTGTTTATAAAACTAATTATCATCAAAACTCATTAACAGTGTAAGATATGGAAATAAATTTTTCTTCTGTGGTTTTGTAATATTAAGAAGTAACAAAAACAGCTGAAAATGAAATTTTGATAAAATTTAGTTGCTTTTGTATTGTGCTACCTTAATAAAGATTTGAACATATATTTGGTTTAACTAAAAAAATCAGCCCCATCTAAAATGGTTTATACATTTAAATGATATATCTATTTTTATGTGAAGCCAAATAGACAGTGTCATAAGAGGTGTCATTTTTAAACTTAATGTCTGAAAAAATAAATTTTATGCTGCCGGTAATGTAAATACATGTACAGTGTAACCTGCCTAATCCGACACCTGAGTATTCCAACATCCTGCTTTAACCGACACATTTTCATGGTCCCAAAATATGCCTATCCTTGCAGACAAAACCTGAGTATTCCGACACCCTGCTTAATGCGACATTTTTTTCTGGTCCCCCAGTGTGTCGGATAAGACAGGTTACACTGTATTACAGTATTTACATTTTTACATGTACTAAAAGTCATGAATATTTAAAAAAAAATAAATGAAAGGGTTCACATGACAAACAGAAACTTTGAGACAAAAAACGCTGAAAGGCGACATAACCCCCCTCTCCCCCCCACTGTGAAAAAGAAAAAAAAACACCTACCTACCCACTTTGAAAAATGTGGGTAGGGGTGTGGGGAACCAAAATTTTTTAAGGATGGCCTAAACAAGAGTACAATTCCATTAGATAATATAAATCAAAGAGCTGAAAGCTCTGAGGAAAATGACGCCACTGTCTGTAATATTGGGATATTTTTATGCAAGTCTTGATTTTCACATACCGTAATTAGTTTAACATCGCAACATGTATCGTAAGCATATAATTGATATTCGATATGTGTGTGTGTGAAGTGAAGATGACAACTGGCTGTGTTTTTTTTAGTACAAATGAATAGGTCAAGACTACCTGAATGATCTACAGTATCCATTGACTACTGGCTGGGTTTTTGGACAAATAAATACCGTAGAAAGGCTTGTATAGTTCGCACTGGTACATAGTCCAAACCCCTTCTCTCCACGAAATTTTAGGTAAAAAACTTTTGTTACTGTTAGAAAAGGTTTAAGGTTCATCATAACCTTTGGCTAATATGGTCGATTTACACCACAAATTTTACTCTGAGTACAGACAAACCTATGCACCTGCAAAAGTTTTAAGGGATGGCAGGAACTAGATATATAAATTTTAAATGCATTTTATGTTTTAGAAAATTATAAACTTCAATAGATTTTGCTATCCATTTTTTTTCGCTCCTGCAGAAGGTGCCAAAATAAACTAAGTTGGGAAAGAGGTTTGAGAATCTCCTTATATAATACATGTTGTGAGTAGTATTGATTTAAATGGACAATAGATGGACAATAGACATCTGCACACAATAGGTGATTTAAACTGTGTAACTGAGTGGACCGTATCAAATGAAAACTCGGTGTTTGTTTATTTTGCTATCTTCTGCAGACTGGAAAAACTGGACATCAAAATCCAGCTAAGTTTTTAATTTTCTAAAACGTATACTACATATAACTTTATATATCTAGTTCCTGCCAAGCCTTAAAACTTTCCTACATGTACCAGTTTGTCTGTACTCATAGTAAATTTTGAGGTGTAAACACGCCATATTTTTCAATTCCTTATGATGAACCTTAATACACCTTATCGCTATTTGTCTGCCATTACTGGATATCACATAGGTTCCCGTAAAATTTTAACGTCATAAAACAAAATATCTGACGCCACAATGGAAAAGTGATTGTTGTATGCGCAAAAGTTCAAGCGGCCGGGTCAGCGGGATTAGCGATAAGGTGTATGAAACTTCGGTAATTTCAAATCCTGTGCGATCGAAGCGGTATTTTCTTGGGAAAACCTGTTTTCCATCATCAAACGGAAGCTGAAACTGCTTGTAAATGATTCTAGAACGCTTCATGATTGTTAAAATAAGTTTAATTCACTTAAAAACAATTTAGAAACTTGTGTATATTTAAACAGGAAGTGTAAACGGCACGTAAAAGAAGAAATTAACCGTGAGAGTCGAAACCATACATGACATATATCACTATAATACGACTTTGAAAGTAAAACAGTTCCATCCTTTGTAAAACAGTCTTTAATATACCTATCACCTTAATGTTTGAAGGGTCTTAGCTAATACAAACCATATTAGTCTGTATGAAACACCAAAACGGAATGAACAATAACCGATTACGCTTTGTAGTTTACAAATTCTAAGCTGGTTTACGGTTGTCTTATTTACTATGTTTGTATCGGTTCAATCAAGCAGATACCAGTTTATTTCAACCAATGCATTGAAAAGAAACGAGAAATTTGTAATGAACGGTTTAGTTTTTATATTTATCAGCATTTATTTGATATTGAATAAAAATAACTTATTAATATGGATGAGTTAAAATTATTAGTTTGAACAATGATGAGCGCCTCTACAATATCAATAACAAAGATGGCGGAACGTACAACCACCTCGCCGCGAAATTGAACTTGTTCTCTTATTTCTTGCTTATTGTACTCTATAATCCGCACCTCTGGAAGGTCCAATTTTGGAGAATAAAACCGCGGACTATACAAGCCTTTCTATGGACAGGTCAAGATTTTTTTTTGTTAATAAAATCAAGGATTTGTATCACTATACAAATCCTTGATAAAATAAAGTATGTAAACTGGTTCCCGTCCGACTACAACACTTTGTTCGAGTGTAGCGTAATACAAGCTGATTCCAGTTAGTATGTAAATAGTTCCGAACGGAAACGATCACTGTAATGGAGTTTGTGTAAAATAGTAAATATGAAACCGAAAAGCGGTAGGCGGAAATATAATCGACTTCCGTAAGGGTCAATGGTATCGAAACATGCCGCTGATAGCGCCATTTTCAAAAATACAAACAATTCATGATGTTGATTTTATAGTAAACAGTTTTGTAATTTGTCTTACCTCAACATTAGGAGATGATCTGAAGTACTCTAATAATGTTGTCTTCCCACAGCCAATATTACCCTCTACCGAGACCTACAAAATAATTGCTCATACAATCTACTGCTAACATTGGTGTAATAAAGCTGTCTGTTAACACAAGTTTTTCCCTTAAATAATGTTTACTGAAGAACAAAAGATGCTATGAAGAAAAGGTTGTTATTAAATCTATTCCAAGTTATTAGTTTACGCAAGGATTTGTATAGTCACTATACAAATCCTTGGTTTACGTTATTTCAAATTGTTATCACAAAATATGGAAACCTTCTTGAAAAGCAACCTCGAAAACTTAATACTTTGACAAGGGCTAAATTGAATGACGCAACTTGAATAGGAGTTTCTAAATGTTATGACCCTGGATGTGGCCTTTGTGAATAATCTTACATCTTATCTTAAACTTTTTCTAGGGGAGGGGGTAGAATTTGGTGTTGATGGCAGATCTTTCATAGTTTCTGTTTAATTTCTTCATAACATTTTACACTCATAGAGTTTATAACTGGAAATATTGTACAACCACTTGTCTACTGTTGAAGATTGTATATTAATCTCTATTTGACTTTCAATTTGTGGTGTCATTGGGTTGAAATGTCATTGATGAATACCTCAATTTTCCTTTCAGACAAATAAACCTACTTTATATCCAGTATGTAAAAACATCAAATTTGTTAAAACGGACAGAAATTTCCTTTATGGTGATTTATTTGGCTGACAAAGTCCAGTGTAGCCTTGATACTTACTGTATACTTTTTCCCTTTTGGAAACAAGGCACCTATGTCATTCAGTTTGTTTCCCATAACTGTAAAATAAAATTTTAATGATAAGCTTCAATGGTGGTTTATATCATAATCCAGGAACTGCAACATTTGCTATGTTTGTGTTTCATCTGGCTACTTAATATAACAGTATACTGAGCTGAGCAACAAGCCTAGCAAATAGGGTTAAGACTATAACAATCTTTATTTGTATATTAATCTGTTTAAGTTACTTTGAATGTCATTGTTTAAGTTACATGTAGCTATTGGTTGTCGAGTCTGGTTAAAGTCAATGAACCATGACTGAAGGTGCAGGGCAAAATAACCTCTATTGAAATGAGAAATGCCAATGCTATTACAACTTCATACCAAATACCATTGACTTATCATAAGTGAATTCTTTTTAACTGTCCTAAACACAAAATTTAACATGTAAACTATATAGTTGCAAAGTTTTTGAAGTCAATAGACTATGACTGACAGGATGGGCCAAATATTCTCCATGGAAATGAGATGTGCCATTTACATGCAACTACATACTAAATAGCATTGACCTACCACTAGTGGTTCCCCATAAACTGACCTAATCACAAACAAATACATTGTTGATGCTGCCGCTGTAAACAGTACACCTAGTCTTGTTTTTCGACTTCGTTGATGCAAGACAAAAAGTATTTGCTGCATGACATCAGAGCTATATCTCAGCAAATTCAGCTAAAAATCCAAAAGTGTTAATAAATCTTATATTTCCACTAAACAAAAGCTTGGATGTATTCTAGAGTTAACAAGTCTAGACCAAGCTTAGGCTTAGACAAAACTTATTCACTCATGAACATAGGAACAGATGGTACTGTTTCCTCCATATGATCATTAAAAGAGGGTTTAAGGTTTCTTCCACATTGTGGAATAGAATAACAAACAAAAACAAAAAAATAAGAATGGATTTTTTTTCATTTAACGTAGTTAACATATACAAACCATTGCTGTCGATCTGTTTCAATGGTTTTCTTCCCAACATTTTTTCTTTATCTTTCTTCCCCAGAAATTTTTTCCGTCCTGTCCAGCTTTGCGATCGGGCGCCTTGAAGTTTCCCACCAAAAGATCGCATCAAATAAGCCGCGCTATTGACAAGTCTCTGTTGATTGGACAATATTGACAACATAACCTTTGATCAGACCGACATCTACCGGTGACCCTAATGGAAGTAAACATTAACACTTCAACGCTCATTAATGTTATTTTACTCCATTTGACTCCCTTTTTCTGGATTTCACTGCGACTGCTTATGTTTTTTTTTCAAGAAAAAATAAGTTTAAGTATGATAGAAAGGTCTTCTAAAATTATATAATGTGGATCAAACGTGCAATCAACTGGTGACTAAATAAAAGCTTGTCATTCCATTCTTCATTCGCTTGCAAGAAAAATTACAGCATTTTTTCCACTTATTGTTACTACACTATAAATATATTACTCCAGGTCGAATGTAACAACCTCTAGAAAACATATATCGTAAGCATGCTTTCTGACGACTGGATTCATATGCAACTTGTGTGCTTGTAGCACAAAATTTTCTACATGGGAAACCAGTAACGGTGCTATGTAGATATATGACCAGCAAATTTGACCAACCTCCAAACTAAATAAATATACGATGGATTAAATCTCAGTTTCCGTAAAATGGGACACACCTGGGACTATTATACTAGTTAGTATAATAGTCCCAGGACACACCACTATTTCAGAATCACTATATATTCAACAATTTTTCTTTTTCAATTTTCACAGCTCTCAAAAAATTCAATCTAATCAAAATTAAATGGACGACATATCAGACCTGGAGTAATTAAAGAATTTAATTTTAGTTAGATTGTCTAAGTCATACTTCAAGAAACTATGTATACATTCTGAATTATATATTTATCATCTTCAACATTCAACATTCCAATTTCCATCCAATGTTTTAAAATCTTGTAGCCCTCTGATTAAAAAAAAATAATTAGCATACTATTTAGCACATCAAACTTTACATTTACTTCTCATTCATAAAAAGTTTCATTCGTGTAAATTAAATGCCAGTTTAAAAAAAAACTAATACTTCAAAAGCACTATGATTTTAAAATAAGTGTAGGGCTACTTTTACATATGTTCTAAATGTGGTGATTGCTTGAATTGGTGGTGTTCACCAGTGAAACATATGTACTGGGTTATAGATTGTTTCAAAATACATTTGGACACAGATCGACTACGACCTCATTTTAATACCCCAGTTGATAGATTAAGAAATTATTCAAACCCCTAAGGCAAAGTTGACCTTCGATGAATGTATCTATTATCTGTAGGTCCCGTTTTGGTCGGTTAGCCCCAAACGTTTCTACTTATTTATACATCCTGGGCTTTCGAATATTAAGGTTTGAGCGTTCCTGATGAAGGTAAATAAAGAAAATCGTTTCGGAAGCATAATTATTATAAAAGTGTTATTTATTAGTTCCCGGGTGTCAGCTCAGTAGTCAAACATGATTTTTAACATATTATCTAAAATTCCTCATTGATAAATTTTTAACATATTATCTAAAATTTTTAACATATTATATTATATTCCTCGTTGATAAATTAAGAAATTATTGGACAAAAAAGGTTCCAACTCCATCATTCAAAGTTGACCTTAGACGAATTTGGATATTCTTTATAGGTCCCTTTTTTCTTTTTGGCCATATAGCTGCAAACGTATCTACGAATTTATACATCCATGGCTTTCAAATGTTTATGTTTGAGCGATCCGGATGAAGGTAAATCTATAAATGTTCATCGGACGAAAGAATTATAAAGTGTTATTTCATTGGCTTACAAAATCAAACTTGTTAATGGCTGAGACTACTATATGTATAGTAGTCTCAGTTAATGGTTAACATTTTTGTTAACTTTATTTTAGATTTTAAAAAGAAAAAAGCTACAACGTAAATGGCAAGCGTACTGCTGGTAGCACACACTCTTCCTTAAACAACATAAGTTGAACACAATATGCCTCACTGGCAACAGGACAACAATCGCTGGGTCCAAAACATATGGTAATAGTAGTTCCCGAAGTCACGGTGTCAATAAAGGGATAAGTTAAAAATTTACTTACTAGATTGAGTATTCGGTGGTCCCATGGTCAGTGAGAGCAGTCGAGGTCAATACAGAAAACCACGACGATCCTCGCTGAACAAGGGGCTACAACTCAAACTGGTCTCTTTGTATCTATGGGAATTTCAGATACAATATTTTTTGCTAAACCCAAAGTAGGTAGAAGAAATATGTGATTTTATTATTTATTTATCAATGTTTTATGTATTTGACATATACATTAGTCTTTGGCATTTTTTATTAAATAATTGACACTGGGCTATCGGGAAGCAATATCTTATCACCATCTTCGTGATGGACATTCAGATTCATTTATTTATTTATTTTTATTTAATTCACTTATTGGCTATTATTACCACACAAATCGAAGCAATTATCAAGATAAGTAGCTTACATTCAACAAGCTATGACAAAAAAAACAATTCAAAAATTTGTAGAATTTTTAATTAAGCATAACTTCTCAACACAGTAGGGACTTAAAAAAAAACTCAAAACTTCTGAACTCTCGTGAAACAATACGAAACACTAAGAGATTTTTTATTTTTCAAACGGCAATAAGTATTAAGTAGGGCGCAAGTTCCATACCAGGAAAGATGCCTCCCAAAACATCAATAATCATTACATTAAAAAATTGACAATAAGGGACGGTTGAGAACAAAACTTTACAACATACGAGATGATTTCAGTTTCCCAATTGTGAACTTTCAATTTCTATGTAACAATATTGTAACAGCGTCTGCATATAGAGCATAATTATATCTCCGACCTGATACGATATTCCAGAGCTTGCGTTTCCTATCATAAATGTCTTGATAGATGAATGCTGCGTACAAGGAAGCTTTTGAACCAAGGATTCCAAGTTGTAAAGTTAAAGTCAAGGTATATCCATAACATTTCGATTCGTTTGATGTTTGAGCTTCTGAATTGCCATTTGTTAAAGAACTTTTTGAATTTTCCTTGGAGTTCGGTATTTTTGTTTACTTCTTTTTACTTTTCATACCTTCGAAAGTTTTATCTACGCTATCACGATTTGTTGATGATTCTGGAATATCCAGAACGTATATGTTCAAATTGTTGTAACTAGAATCCCGTCCACTTTTCCTTGATTGCCACATCGCCGAATGAGACTAATAACAGATGCAGTTAAGTCTAACTCATATCTTGACTTACATCTAAAAATTGACAATGAGTGTCGGTTGAAAACAAAACTTTACGGCAAAAGAGATGATTACAGCTTCCCAATTGTGAACTTAACATTTCTATGTAGCAACATTCCAGCAGCGCCTGCATACGGGGTATATATCTCCCAGTTGAAACGATATCCCAGGGCTTGTATTTCCTATCATGATTTCCATGATAAAGTTTTTCTGCTCACAAGTAAGCTATTAAACTAAGACTTCGAAGTGGTGAAGTTGAAATTATCCCTTTGTAAATTTTAGAGACGCCATCACGAGTTGGTTGGCCGTTATGGAATATCTGTTTCACAGATGACGACGGATATGTTCCAATTGTCGTTACTACAATCCCGTACCCTTTTCCCCGAATTGGACCTACCGAATTAGACTTATCGCCGGGTTTGTACTTACATGAGCAACACGACGGGTGTTACATGTGGATCAGGATCTGCTTACCCTTCCGGAGCACCTGAGATCGCCCCCAGATTTTGGTGGGGTTCGTGTTGCTCAGTCTTTAGTTTTCTTTGTTGAGTTTTGTATACTGTTGTTTGTCTGTTTGTCTGTTTGTCTTTTCCTTTTTTAACCATGGCGTTGTCGACTTATGAGTTTGAATGTCCTTTTGGTATCTTTCGCCTCTCTTTTACAACAACTGCGTCGATTTCTCTGCTGGTGGATATTTTGTCCCTGAGGACACCATCCACCCAGTAGCATGATATGCATGAATGTACGAAGATCAAATAGAATACTAACTCGGACGTCGCCCAGTTGAAAAAGATCCATAACAGACGTCACCATGAACACGGTGTCGTCTGAAATGGCAGGTGTCACCAGACATGACAAATATCTCGAAAATGACACATTCAGATCATCATACTAATGACAATAACACTAATCTTCGTTCGCGGCCGTGTTCAGTTCTTCGACAAGACATTTTGGACTTTTAGACTTGGAATAACACTGTCTCATTCCTAAATGTCAACCAAATACTGCAAAACCTGTAAAACTTTAATAACAGATGCTCACTTCACTAGCAATTTAACTAAAACATCTTACTTTACCAGAAGCTACGATGATCAGAATTGTAAATCAACAAATCTCCTCTACTGATTGGAGTGTAACCTTTGCGGATTGGCATATGTCGATGTAACGAAAGGAAGGCTTATTAAACTTATGTGCAACCATAGATCAGACATCAACAACAATACAAGCGGCACTGTTTACCAGCATTTTAATTAGTCTGACCATTCAATCCTTTCTATGCAAGTTCGCATCATCGAAAAAAAAATACAACAGGACTAATCATTCTCATCTTGCAACACCTCTCCGTAGGCAAAAGGAAGACTACTGGACTCGACAATTGGGAACTGCGACACCATATGGTTGCAATGACAAAATTGATGGTAAAGGTTTTCTATCTAGTCCTTTCTGTAGCTCTGTGAATGTGTTTAACATTTTCAACTCTACTCCTCGACGTAGACGCAGTCATGGTCATCGTTATTATACATCATCTGTTCTCCATGATGTCTCTATTATTGACCTGCTTCCATTTATTACCCCTTTCAAAACTTCATCTCTGTACAACTTATGTTTGGAAACCACTGTTACAAATCCCCATTCAAACCAATACAAACTTACAGCTATCATCTCGGATATTGCCAGTCACAGACTTTTCAAACCAGTTCGCATTGGAAAAGATAAAAAGTAGAAAAGATCCTTTATAACACTTAGTACGTGTTTGGCTTTATAACTATTTTGATCCGAGCGTCACTGGTGAGTCTTATGTAGACGAAACGCGCGTCTGGCGTATTAAATTATAATCCTGGTACCTTTAATAACTATTATAAAACGTTCCTTGGCCAACAAAGGTCTCGATGCCATCAACTTGGGCAATATCCTTAATCATAAATCAGTTCGTTCGAAAATACCTCCCTATATTAAAGATCAGCCTGTACCTATCATTTTTTATACCTATACCAAACCAATTGCAACTAAAATTGTCAATTATAAACACGTGTTGCAGGATCTCAAGACTAAACCTCTTGATTGCACTGTGTTACTTCCCTATTCATATATAATCCGACTGGCCACGTTATTACTGGTGACCTAAGCATTGTCAATAACACTTATCTGCAAAATCTGTTATCCAAAAGCCCAAAATATCGTGAGCCTAAATCCATAAATTGGAAACACAACTTCAAAATACTGATGGATTCAGTCGAGGATTATGCCAGGCAATGGATTAAACGCGAGAAAGAATACGCAAATACTCTTTCCGAATGGATTAAGGCTGTGAGGTCTTTGATACTAATTAGAATTAAAAAAAAAACTGAATGGGTCATTGAATACCAATGCTAAGTAAATCTTTAAAGACCCAAATGTTGCAAAACACCTGTCCTACCTCAATGACAAATATGTTGTTGTCCCCGCAGATAAAGCCCCTAACAACATCGTTTTTGTGTGTAAATCACATTAAATAAACTGCTGTTCTATCTTTGTTCCTTTGGAATTTCAACCAAACATGAAGAACTGGATCTTCCTTCACTGTACCTAAACTAAACAGGTGTTGTATTGCTAGGTCTTCCAAATGCTCCACGAAACCTCTTTCTAAATTATTAACATCAATTTTATCAGCAATCAAAGCCGGGCTTCAAAGTTATTGTGAAACTACCTATTCTAGAGGTGACGTGAATCAGATGTGGATATTAAAAAATTCCAAAGATCTTTTAGAGTACAAACAATATAAGACTCTTTCATCTTCCAATAGTATTAAAACATTTGACTTTCTTCACTTTACACAAGTATTCCCCATACCAAACTAAAAGAAAAATTGAAAGAGTTGGTCATGCTTTGTTTCATAAAAAAGAATGACCAACGTAGATACAAGTATCTTGTCTAAGGGAGGTATAAATCGTACTTTATAAAAACTCACTTTGATTCAAACAAAGTATTCTCTGAAACTGACATTATCAATAACACTAACGGTACCAATTTTTCTGCACGAGATGCGCATTTCGACAATCAATGTCTCTTCAGTGATGCTCGAGGCCAATGTATTTGATAATCCAAAGCTTATTAAAAAGATGAAGAGTTTAATCCAAAAAAAAGGATAAAAAAGTATAGACAAAGCCAGACAAAGATTCAAAGCTTTGCATGAGGGATATATTCCTTAATTTAAAATAATTTCTAAAATTTTGTTACAGCAAATTTTAATAACAAAAAGTACGTATTTTCACGCCAGTACTGAAGTACTGGGTACTGGGCTAGTGATACCTTCGGGGACTAACAGTCCGCCAGCAGATGCACCGACCCAGTGGTAGGGATAACATTAACGGTACCAAGTTGTCTGCACCAGATGCGCATTTCGACAATAAATGTCTCTTCAGTGATGCTCGAGGCCAAAATATTTGAAAATCCAAAGATTATTTAAAAGATGAAGAGCTTTAATCCAAAAAGGAAAAAAAAGGTATAGCCAAAGCCGGGCAAGGAATCAGAGCTTTACATGAGGTAGATATATTCCTTAATTTAAAATAATTTCTAAAATCCATATTTTCATGCAAGATGCTTGATTTCTTGATTGACAACATATTTGTTACGTTCGAAAGACGTGTTTGTTAACAAACAATCGGCATTCCCATGGGAACCAACTGTGCTCCTCTTCTTGTTGACATATTTTTTTTATTTCATGTCAGGCTGACTTCATACAACAGGAACTTTAATATGAAGAAAAAAAAGAAGTTAACAGCATCCTTGAACTTTCCGCTATACAGATGATGTTCTCTCACTAAATAATTAAAAAATTGGTGATTACGTTGACCGCATCTATCTAATGGTACATGAGATAAAAGATACAATAGATACAGTTAAGTCTGCCTCCTATCTTGACTTACATCCAGAAATTGAAAATGAGGGACGATTGAAAACAAAACGTTACCACAAAAGAGTTGATTGCAGCTTCCCAATTACGAACTTTCCATTTCTATGTAGCAACATTCCAGTAGCGCCTGCATATGGAGTTTGTATCTCCCAGTTGATACGATATTCCAGGGCCTTTATTTCCTATCATGATTTCGTTGATTAGAGGCTTGCTGCTCACAAGTAAGCTATTAAACCAAGAATTTCAAGTGTTGAAGTTGAAATTACCCCTTCGTAAATTTTACGGACGCCATCACGAGTTGGTCGCCGTTATGGAATATCTGTTTCACAGCTGACGACGGATATGTTCTAATTGTCGTAACTACAATCCCGTTCCTTTTTTCCCGAATGTGACCTACCGAATTAGACTTATCACCGGGTTTGTACTTATGTGAGCAACACGACGGATGCTACATGTGGAGCAGGAGCTGCTTACCCTTCTGTAGCACCTGAGATCACCCCCATTTTTTGGTGGAGTTTGTGTTGCTCGGTCTTTAGTTTTCTATGTTGTATTTTGTATACGGTTGTTTGTCTGTTGGTCTTTTTCTTTTTTAGCTATGGCGTTGTTGGTTTATTTTCGACATATGAGCTTGAATGTCCCTTTGGTATCTTTCGCCTCTTTTATATGTACTTACGGAGCAGCATGTGAACCAGGAACTGCTTACCCTTCCGGAGCACCTGATATCGCCCCGGTTATTTGGTTCTGTTCGTAATGCTCAGTTTTGTGTTGTGTTTTGTAGACTGATGTTTTCTGGTCGTTTTACTTGTTTTTCCCATGGTTTTGTCAATTTTTCTTTGACTGACTTTTGAATGTCCCTTTAGAATCTTACGCCTTTTTTTTTTTTTTTTTTTTTTTTTTGCTTCAGGGAAATTAACACAGCCCCAGAAACAAAAGATTTACAAACGCCTCTCTGGAAAAATCAAAGGACGAAGATAAACCTGTAATGTCTTATGAGGACAAAATGTTCATTAAACAATAGGATGAGAAATCTGTTATACTATAAAGAAAGTTTGATAGCACCGTTAGCGTGTCGAGTTCCAAAGACAACCACACATTGCCATTGTGCCAACCTATGAGACGTTTATAATAACAGACGCATGGTGATAAGCGATCACTTTGTTACATTAATGAGTAAGATTTTTACTACCATGGACATATGTCCACCACTTGATTACCACGAGGAATGCTGGTACACTGGTATTTACTTAACCATATTATACTAGTAGGTTTTTTATTCTTCTACGAAATGTAACAGAGTCTCAAATAACAATGCCCTGCTATCATGCTCAGACAATTCCAATGATCTCTTGGGGTTTCCTCAAAGAAATGGTCGCTTTTACTGCTGACGTCCAAATCAAATTTCACTGATCGTGGCTAAAGAAGACCACCAAAATTATCTAATATGTCTATGGCATAAAGACAACGACCTAAACGAGGACTTTTTCGAATACTGCATCGGATTTTTCGGAAATAGTCCGTCACCAGATGTTGCTACGCTTGCTAAACTTTTGTGACAAGGAACGTCTATGCCGTCGATGGTCTATCATCATCCCATACACAGTCATGAAGCAATCATTAGCCAATCTTGGGAACCTTAGAACTAATAAGTTCCCCTCTAATTGTGCAAAAGCAACTGCATGGAAATCTTGGAGAGAAACTCTGACAGTCTACATATGCCACGTACATATGTGCATTATTTCAGAGAGAATGCCACCAAACAGTTGCTTGACTTTTCCGATGCGCCAAAAAATCCATATTAGCTGTGCATATCTCGGCACAACCAGCAGCAGTGGTACATCAAAACTTGGTGAAGTTCTTGGGAAAGGAAAAGTTGCACCAACAAATGGTCATACGATTGGAAATATGTGCTGCTGAAAGCTAACTAGCACATCGAGATCGCAAAGTACATATATAATACGATGTGAAAAACTATACAGACAGTAACGTATTCTTAGAGTGGAATCACATCAAGGGTAATGCATGCATAGCCGTAAAATGTTTACCCTGTCAAAACTCTCCGTCTCGCTACTTTTGGAGTTCAAGCGATTCCCTCAGTTTTTGTTTATTACCTTGGTATGTCTCTTCTCACTCATTTTACGAGATTTGACATCGGTAAACTATTGTCTTGATTTAAATCATTAATGTGACAATGCAATTGTATATAGAGTTGAAAGAATAAGTTAAGTTAAGTTCAGTGCTCCAAGTAATCAGGTAGATATAGCGACAAGATATGTGCTTGCTCCCGAACTTCAAAGTAGTTAGTGTTTATTACGACCGAAAGAACTTCTTACCTCAAAACAGGAAGACAATTTCGGGAACGAACAAAAACTTCTTAATCAAGATGACGACCAAGCCAACCGTCTGTCCTGCCTAAGCGTAACGGTATTGACACTGATATATTCCGCCTATACTCCAGATTGACGGCAATTATGTGTTTACACGGGTACAGAAAGACAGAATCGATGACTTCTACTGAAGTTTTTTTTAACTCCGTAAGTTTCATTCTAAAGTCTTTACAAGTCGAAGTTCACAGAGAAGAAATAGATTGCATTCCACAACATCCACATATTTCGAAGCAAAGCCCGATAGCTATAACCTTAACCCATTTTTTAATAAATTAGAACTACTACGAGAAAAAAAACTCATCTAAGATACCATGCGTTTAGTTTGGTATAAGCCAGGCGAGTGTTTTGTCCACACAAAACTCATTAATGGAGCTTTAATCAAAACAGTTGGAAGGCCAAATCAAATACGTTGAAGAGCATTTAAACTAGTATTGTCACCGGTTTACCGATATTTAAACTAGTATTGTCACCGGTTTACCGATTAAACTAGTATTGTCACCGGTTTACCGATATTTAAACTAGTATTGTCACCGGTTTACCGATATTTAAACTAGTATTGTCACCGGTTTACCGATTAAACGTCGGAAGCATATTGAATACTAGTACCAAAAAACGCAAACCAGTTAATCTGACCTTTTCCAGTTATGAAATAAAATTGAGAATGGAAATTGGGAATATGTCAAAGTGACAACAACCCGACCAAAGAGCAGAAAGATTTGATATAAATGCAAATAGCAAATTTTTAAATGATTATCATGGTATTTTATGAAATCAACTGCCCAGTATATTTATTACTTGATTGACATTGAAAAGATTCCATTTTTATTAATAAAATACAGTGTAGCACAAATTCATATCTTGTCCATCAGCTTGGGGCAAATCAAAGTAAAAATAATTTACACGGTATAGGTGTGTAAAATAAATATACATTTAACAGTTACAAGCTTATCAAAGCTTATGATTTAGTTAATTATCTAACTTTTACAGAAATTGTATAGACGTAAATGTAAAAATGCCAATAATGTACATCCTAGGCTTTGTCGTATTTTAAACGAAATCCTGATTCCCACATTATAAAATTAAAATTTAGCGTTTACTGGTCATACAAGTAACATGCAGATATGGTCTAGGAAAGAATATGACGATAATGCTCAATACATCGTATCATATAACCATACATTCGTAATAAAGTACTGCAGACCTTGTCTTGGGACATCAACTTTCCTACCGGTTAACTGGTTAATTGGTCTAAAGATTATCCGAGTAATTGATTAGGTTAAAATGATTGATTTTTCAACACTTTTATACTATTAACCGAAATTTTCCGAAAATTTTAACCAAATACGACTAATGCAATATTTTGCCTGGAGGAAAAAGATAAGGTCTCATCGTCAAATCTGACATCAGTGTTTGAAAAAAGAAGTTATTAATTGCACCAAGACGCCATCATAGAGCAACATTTTGATCATATAGCTCTTCGCGTATTATGGTATTTATACAAGGAGCGTTCCTGATGAAGACAAATCCAGAAAAACTCTTTAATCGCACGACATTAATAAACTGTTGTTTTAATTTTTAGTCTGACATTACAATATGATAAGATGGAGAATCAATTTAGCCACCTGATAGATAAAGTAATTAGATCCCTAATTTGGATCGTTTGATCGACACGCATGATCTCTTCTATTTTTCACAAAAGACCGAGTGCAAAACATGTTACCAGAGGACCGTCTTAAACCATCCCATCCGTTAATTAACGTCGTAGTCAATAGCGTTAGACCACGGACAAACGTTCCACGCATCCCGTGATGGATGCGCTAGCTAAAAACGATGAACGATTCTCTCCACGTGCCTAGTGGAAGAGCTGTTCAGATCGAACCCGTGGAGGAGATGGGATATTGAGCCTTCAAAACGCCTTCAAAAGATTCACAGATGATAAATGATGATTTTCCTTTCCGACCATGGAACAAACTCTATTGGCGCAATCGACGACTTAAGAAACGTCGAGGACGGACTTTTCAAGACCTTTTTATACAATTCTGGAAAAACTTTTATCTTAAATCCACCGCATTGGTCCAAAATGAATAGAGCCCGCGAGAAAATGATCGGTGTCGCAGGGATTGTACTAGTACCCGACTCCATACTTGTTAACGTTAATGCTAATCTATGAAGTGCATACCAAATTGACAGTGGCAGTTTCAAATAGAAAGAATGAACTCCACACCACTGAAACCGGTATCAACAGATCCAAAATAGTCTTTAATCTTAACCTCACCTATGTTATTATCACAGAAGATCGATTACATATTCACATAAGGTCTGTGTCGTATCCAATTCGAACAACCATAAAAAGAAAACTAACCATCTATTTAGTTCAGTTTTCTAATAAAGGAATTGATGCTATCAACATCAGCAACTTTCTTCACCACAAAGAGGTAACATTTAAAATTCCACTTTATTTTCAAAATCAGTCTGTTCCTATTGTATCCACAGTTACACCAAAACCATTGCACCTAAAGTATTTAACTGTAAGCAAGCATTGCAGGACCTTCATTTAGAAGAATACCCCCAAAAAAAAATCTAATATGTGACTGTTCCCACTGGCCTTACATCTACAGCCCTCTAGCAATGTCATTACTGGGGATCTAACCATAATTCAACATGAACATCTCCGAAAGTTGATATCGCATCGTCCTAAGTTCAGAGAACTCCAACACATCAATTTGAATCATAACTTCAGAATAATTATGGATTCCACTGAGGACTACGCCAGAGCATGGGCTAAACGAGAAGAAGTTGAACTAGACACTTTGTCAGAATGGGTTAAAGCTATCAGGTCCTACAAATTGAAAAACTGTGTAAATGATCGACCAAGGTCCGCATTCAAAGACAAAAAAGCTGTGAAATGTCTATCATCTTTTCACGATAAATATGTTGTTGTCCCTGCGGACAAGGCTTTAAAAAATATTGTTTTTGTGTGTAAATCGTACTACTACGAATGTCTTGTAAAAGAATTGGGAATAAATGAGCACTCAGATAATCCCATATACAAAAACATATCATTTGACAAGGATGAGATTTTGGCGAATTCTAAGTCCTTCTTGGCTTCAATGAACATTACATTGAACTGCAAATCGGAGGACCTACCTTGTTTGTATTGGATACCTAAGCTTCATAAAATTCCGTTCAAATAACGGTACATTATCGGCTCATCTGCATGTTCTACAAAGGAGTTGTCCATTAGATTGACAAAAATTCTGTCCGCAGTGAAAAAAGGGTCTTCAGAAATACTGTAAAACTGTTTACTCGCGTAATAGTATTAACCATATGTTGGTTCTAAAAAAGTAAAAAGAAATTTTTGATAATTTCAAATCTCGATCTTTCTCTGAAATTAATTATATCAAAATCTTTGATTTTTCAACCCTTTATACCGCCATTCCCCATGTCAAATTGAAAAATCGTTTAAAAGAAATAATCCACAATGCTTTTCAATATAAAATGGTAGCATACGCTATAAATGTATTGCTTTGGGATACCATACGGCATATTTTGTAAATAGTAAACAAAAAGGTCAAACATACTGGAACGAGGAACAAGTGATCAGTATGCTGAAGTTTCTTATTGACAACATTTTTGTTGCATTTAGAGGTAGACTTTTTCAACAAATTTCGGCATTCCGACGAACTGTGCGCCTCTCCTTGCCAACTTCTTCTTATTTTCATGCGAGTCGGAGTTCCTTCAGATACTTGTCAAAAACAAGAAGATCAAAGAATCCAAATTTTTCTGATTGGGTTCCATTAATATATCCTCCAGAACTAGAAATTAAAGAAACAACAGACACGGCTTCCTCCGCCTCATTTTTAGACTTATAACTCGAATTTGACATAAGCGGTCATCTCAGTTCCAGAATCTATGACAAACGAGACGATTTTAATTTTGAAATTATCAATTTCCCCGCCTTAGCAGACATATATATAAATAAGAAGATGTGGTATGAGTGCCAATGAGACAACTCTCCATCCAAGTCACAATGTGTAAAAAGTAAACAATTATAGGTCAAAGTACGGCCTTCAACACGGATCCTTAGCTCACACCGAACATCAAGCTATAAAGGGTCCCAAAATGACTTGTGTAAAACAATTCAAACAGGAAAACCAACGGTTTAATCTATATAAAAAACGAGAAACGAGAAACACTTATGAACCACACCAACAAACGACAACCACTGAACAACAGGCTCCTGACATAGTACAGGTGCATACAAATGCCGCGGGTTTAAACGTTTTAACAGGCGCCAACCATCATCCTAACCTGAAACAGTAGTGTAACATTACAACATAAAAAGACACACTATAAAATATCAATTGAAATGTCTTAACTCGATCAAAAAGAGATATAAACAAAAACAAGTAAACATACACTGAACGAATAAGTTTGATCTTTGACACAATGTAAATACAATATTAATAAAAAAGATGTAGAACAATGTCAAAAAGACAACTTTAACCTGGGACAAAATGGCGTTAAATAAACCACTTGACCTGCATATGGGATAAACATTTACCAACTCATTCGGTATTCAAGAGCTTGTAGCTTCTACTCAGACTTTATTAAACGTCATAAGCGTCTGAGCAGAAAGTTGATGTTCCAGGGTTATGTCAGAGAACGTCTCATCCTTTTCCTAAAAAGTTCATCGAAAGATACCAAGACCTTGTTGATAAATATTCCGTATCAACTTCACAAGGTCTTGAAGTATATATTCTAGGTATTGAAGTTGTTTATCATCTTAATTACGTGTTATATTGTTCTTTTTATTTGTCTTTGTATATTGTTAACCTTTACTGTTTATTCCATTTTTGGTAGTATCCTTTTGGCGTGGCTAGGTATTTATACATCCCGCCATTGTGTTATTATGTTATGGTAATTTTTTGAATTCTTGTGTTTCATTTTTGCTTATGTGCTTTGTCTATAGAGTGTCTATATGCCATTTTGTTTTTCTTTGGTGACATAATTGTTTGTTTTTATAGTGATTAAGATTATAGCACAATGTTGACTGCTGAACCCCAATTTTGACATTTTACCTACTGTGAAAGTACTTTAATTCGTGGGTATCAATTTTCGTGGTTATAGCAAAAGTTACATGTTCGTGGGTTTTAATTTCGTGGATTTTAGTTTTCTAAAAAAAACCAAACAAACAGTGTGTAGAATTGAAGCCATTAGAAACGAATATTACAAATTGTCTCGATTGAAGGAAATTGCAAAGTAAACATTTAAATTGTTGCACCCGTGTAGTGATGACACTAATTAACCTGAGATCGAGTGATCAACAGATTAAAGACCATCGAAGGTGTTAATTAGGCCATAAACATGTCACTTAAAGAAAACAGTTACATAAACAAATGCTACAAATGTACATTGAATTGTAAAATTAATTCTTATCAAAAGCAAGCCCTATGGTGGCCGGTTAAGGCCATTTCGCGTTTTCGCGTTTTCGCGTTTTCGCCTTTCATATTCTATGGGTCGAAAACGCGAAAACGCGAAATCGCGAAGTCGAAAACGCGAAAGGCGAAGTCGAAAACGCGAAAACGCGAAAGGCGAAGTCGAAAACGCGAAAACGCGAAGTCGAAAACGCGAAAACGCGAAATCGCGACGTCGAAAACGCGAAATCGATTTCGCGTTTTCGACTTCGCGTTTTCGCGTTTTCGACTTCGCCTTTTCGCGTTTTCGCGTTTTCGACTTCGCGATTTCGCGATTTCGCCTTTTCGCGTTTTCGCGTTTTCGCGATTTCGCGTTTTCGCGTTTTCGCGTTTTCGCGATTTCGCGTTTTCGCGTTTTCGCGATTTCGCGTTTTCGCGTTTTCGCGATTTCGCGTTTTCGCGTTTTCGCGTTTCGCGATTTCGCCTTTTCGCCTTTTCGCGTTTTACGATATACATGTTATTAAAACATAACATTTTAAATATAATTGGAACAAGACTACAAAGTATAAGTCATTCAAATGATTGTCATATAAATTTCATATCTGTGACGTATTTTAAATATTTTCATACATTAGACAATTTCTTCACATTCTTTGTTGACAATTACTGAACAAATTTAAAACAGATGCATTTGTATAAAATGCCTTTGAACATACAATTTGCTGGAAGTTATAGTTTGGACATTTTAAAATAAATGAAATTAATGATTATTATCGCCATGGTTACTTAAAATACATAATCATTCATTTAATGCTCTTGTTGTGAATCTAAAATTTTAATATTTAAATTAGCTTGTGTGAAAAAGTTTAAAATTTAAAACATTGTGGAGATAAGACTTTGTCAAATAAAACTTGGGACGGTTTCATGAAGCTATCTTAAGACCTGTTATAAGATACTAGAATATCTTATGACATGTCTTATGATCCTCTTAGGACTATCAAGACCTCGCCTCAAAACTGTCGTAGGTTGATCTTAGCAAAGATATCCTAAACCTGTCGCATGTTCTTTTAATTTAAACAAAAGTAACCTGGATTTATGGAAAAGTCATGTAAATGTAGACTGTGTTTCCCATATATTACTAAACGCATTGATTAATATTTCAAATTTTCAAAGATGGAAATTTGTTCATCTAGGAGACACCAAGGGACAAAGGATATACTCTTGAAGCGGTAGACAATAACAACAATCCTCCCGTGTCAGAACCAGATTAACAAAACAAATAGAGAAACTGAATCTGGTCAACTAACAAATATATTTTAAATGTCAAAATATGATTTCAAGCAAATTGTATACTCAAAGGCATTTTATACAAATGCATCTGTTTTTAAATTTGTTCAGTAATAATAATAATAATAATAATAATAATAATAATAATAATAATAATAATGATAATATCTTTATTTAAAAGAGTAATTCATTTGGATTAAACCAATTTTAAATAAGGCTCTCTAAATACAATATCAACTATATGACTAAAACATAATTAATCTACTAATATACACATGTAAACAATAGATGTATATAAACAAAATATAATTACAACAACAAAAACCGCCTATAGTTTACATTGTGGCTTAACTTATAAATTTGACACTTTTAAAAGATAATGACTTGTTAGAGTATTTGAAACAAAGAATGTAAAGGAATTGTCTAATTTATGAAAATATTTAAAGTAAACCACAGATATGAAATTTATATGACAATCATTTGAATGACATACTTTGTAGTCTTGTCTCCAATTATATTTAAAATGTTATGTTATAATAACATGTATATCGTAAAAACGCGAAAAGGCGAAAAGGCGAAATCGCGAAAACGCGAAAACGATTTCGCCTTTCGCGTTTTCGCGTTTTCGCGATTTCGCGTTTTCGCGTTTTCGCGATTTCGCGATTTCGCGTTTTCGCGTTTTCGCCTTTTCGCCTTTTCGCGATTTCGCGTTTTCGCGTTTTCGCGATTTCGCGTTTTCGCCTTTTCGCGTTTTTACGATATACATGTTATTGTAACATAACATTTTAAATATAATTGGAAGTTGATATAAATTTCATATCTGTGGTTTACTTTAAATATTTTCATAAATTAGACAATTCCTTTACATTCTTTGTTTCAAATACTCTAACAAGTCATTATCTTTTTAAAAGTGTCAAATTTATAAGTTAAGCCACAATGTAAACTATAGGCGGTTTTTTGTTGTTGTAATTATATTTTGTTTATATACATCTATTGTTTACATGTGTATATTAGTAGATTAATTATGTTTTAGTCATATAGTTGATATTGTATTTAGAGAGCCTTATTTAAAATTGGTTTAATCCAAATGAATTACTCTCTTTAAATAAAGATATTATCATTATTATTATTATTATTATTATTATTATTATTATTATTATTATTATTACTGAACAAATTTAAAACAGATGCATTTGTATAAAATGCCTTTGAGTATACAATTTGCTTGAAATCATATTTTGACATTTAAAATATATTTGTTAGTTGACCAGATTCAGTTTCTCTATTTGTTTTGTTAATCTGGTTCTGACACGGGAGGATTGTTGTTATTGTCTACCGCTTCAAGAGTATATCCTTTGTCCTTGGTGTCTCCTGTAGATGAACAAATTTCCATCTTTGAAAATTTGAAATATTAATCAATGCGTTTAGTAATATATGGGAAACACAGTCTACATTTACATGACTTTTCCATAAATCCAGGTTACTTTTGTTTAAATTAAAAGAACATGCGACAGGTTTAGGATATCTTTGCTAAGATCAACCTACGACAGTTTTGAGGCGAGGTCTTGATAGTCCTAAGAGGATCATAAGACATGTCATAAGATATTCTAGTATCTTATAACAGGTCTTAAGATAGCTTCATGAAACCGTCCCAAGTTTTATTTGACAAAGTCTTATCTCCACAATGTTTTAAATTTTAAACTTTTTCACACAAGCTAATTTAAATATTAAAATTTTAGATTCACAACAAGAGCATTAAATGAATGATTATGTATTTTAAGTAACCATGGCGATAATAATCATTAATTTCATTTATTTTAAAATGTCCAAACTATAACTTCCAGCAAATTGTATGTTCAAAGGCATTTTATACAAATGCATCTGTTTTAAATTTGTTCAGTAATTGTCAACAAAGAATGTGAAGAAATTGTCTAATGTATGAAAATATTTAAAATACGTCACAGATATGAAATTTATATGACAATCATTTGAATGACTTATACTTTGTAATCTTGTCTCCAATTATATTTAAAATGTTATGTTTTAATAACATGTATATCGTAAAACGCGAAAAGGCGAAAAGGCGAAATCGCGAAAACGCGAAAACGCGAAATCGCGAAAACGCGAAAACGCGAAAACGCGAAAACGCGAAATCGCGAAAACGCGAAATCGCGAAAACGCGAAATCGCGAAATCGCGAAGTCGAAAACGCGAAAACGCGAAAGGCGAAGTCGAAAACGCGAAAACGCGAAGTCGAAAACGCGAAATCGATTTCGCGTTTTCGACTTCGCGTTTTCGCGTTTTCGCGTTTTCGACTTCGCCTTTTCGCGTTTTCGACTTCGCCTTTTCGCGTTTTCGCGTTTTCGACTTCGCGTTTTCGCGTTTTCGACTTCGCGATTTCGCGTTTTCGCGTTTTCGACCTATAGAATATGAAAGGCGAAAACGCGAAAACGCGAAAACGCGAAATGGCCTTAACCGGCCACCATAAAGCCCAGCATGAAATTGTTATTTCCAATACAAGAATTATGAGGATATAAAATGAACACTTTATCATAGCATATCATCACCGGAAATCTGACTTTCATCGAACAAAAATATTTTTTATGAAAATTAAAAGATCAGAAGTTGTACAGCTTAGGTTTTAAAGATTAAATGGGTATAATCCTGCCTGCAGTTGTAGTTCATAGTGCATTTGCCCTGAGACGACTATTATAGTACTCTCAGATTTGCCGATATTCAATGTATTCTCTAGATTATATCGGTAATCCTACATGGGAATCTTTTCATGTCTTGATTTGGACAACAGTTGTTATATTTCGTTGGACACTTAAATTCGTGGATAAAGTCATCCACGAAAACAACGAAAATTGGTTCCCCACGAATAAAAGTACTTTCACAGTATGTCTGTTTGTTTTGTTCACACATTGTTGTCAATATAATTGAATTTTATGCGACTGTCATACGAGTGAGAAGTTTAGCTAGCTATAAAACCAGGTTTAATCCACCATTTTCTACATAAGGAAATGCCTGTACCAAGTCAGGAATATGACAGTTGTTTTTCATTCGTTTGATGTGTTTGAGCTTTTGATTTTGCCGTTTGATAAGGAACTTTCCGTTTTAAATTTTCTTTGGAGTTCGGTATTTTTGTTATTTTATTTTTTTTGTACAACTTTACTCAAAATTGTGGGTCTGCTACCTTATTCTTTATGCTAAGTGTAATGTTTCTTCTGTGTTATAAAGAATATATATACGCTGTTGAATATACGCTGTTTTAGATTGAGATCGAGGAACTTGAATAAATTTGCCTGATTTATTTAGGAATTGTCAATTATCTATCTGTAGTTATTCGATATATTTGCCGTCTATATAGAAATAAGAAGATATGGTATGATTGCCAAATGAGACAACTCTCTATCAAAAACCAAACGACGTCGAAGTTAACAGCTATAGGTCACCGTATGGCCTTCAGTAAAACATATATCGTTGTTTAGTCAGAAGAGTCGCTAAATTGATGTCTCGGATACCGACCTTCTTTTGTAAGCTGATGTACCCATTTTTCCATTCATTTTCGTTACAGTGACACTCATTGATTAAGTGGTCAGGTGTTAAGGGTCCTACATATTTGTATTACTCAACAAATTGGTTTGGCCTTATTTTTTCTGGTAAAAGTTGGATTACGTGTATCCTGTTCTCTGTTGAGAGAGTATACTAAAATGGAGTTTTGATCGGGAAATCGTGAAAGATTGAATGAATTGTGGATATAGTATCTCCTCGTAAAAGTCTTTGTCTCTTTCTGATAGTTCCCATCTATGCCTTATTTGGTAGTAAATATTTGGAAGCTGCTTTTTAAAATCCTGTAGACTTGGTGTTACTCTCTGTTGTTAGTTCTTTTACATCCTGCATTATCTGATATTTTTGCAAGACTGTCTGCCTGATAATTTTATCAGTAATGTTGGCATGTCTTGTCGTCTATTATATGATTATTTCGACTGTCTGCCTGATAATTTTACCAGTAATGTTAGCATGTCTTGTCGTCCATGATATGCTTCTTTCTAAACCCATTTGCTTAGCATATTTTATACTTTCTTGTATCTCTTTTCATACATCTCTGTAGCTGTTTAGTCCACAATTCAGAATAAGGAGTCCTACGTCGCTTTTACTGTCAGAAAAAAAGTTGCTTATACTTGTATGCCGTTGTACAGGTTTTAATGAGTTATGCAATGTTCAATGACAATGAGTATATGGCAATCAGTTATGCCAGTAGTATGGATCAACTTTGTGCCACGGGTCAATGTACAAAGCTCTTCGTAGTTACATGTTCGGCATAGATAACTGTATCTGTTCGACAAGGTCATGAGGTATAATAGTAGTGGTTCTTAGGATTTAGAAACCACGATATGGACCACGATCTGATTGGCTAATTTATTTTCATTTTTGTTATCTATCATACAATTGGTTCTCAATGTAACTCGGATTTATTCTACGAAAAAGAGAATTTCCGAAGTGTACTTTCTGTTTCGATTTCACGATATATTTATACTGCTGTTTACTGACAGGTAAGTGAGTCCTAAAGATGCAGAAAAGGGTAAACACTAAAACAAAAATTGCATGTTTACGACCAAATAACAAACATACCTTCGCTTTAAACATTTAGGCCAAAATATCAGGCTCTGGTCCAACCTGGGATTTATAAAGTTCCCTGTATTAGTCTGTAACTAGTGAGTAGTGTGATCATGTTGATAGTAAGAGTTTTCCCCTGATATTCATGATTATATGATTACAGAGTTGGGCCCCTATGATTGTTTGATTGTTGCGCTTAATATTCGTAATCATATGATTAGACAGTTAGGCCGTGATGATCGTCTGATTACACGGTGTGATTATGTTGATAGTTAGATGAAATTATTATTCATGATAAGTTGATCACACATTCAAATCATGTTGATGGTTTGATTATTGCTCTTAATATTCATAATCATCATATTATTCCACAGATTGACCATGATGCATGATCGTTTAAATATTGCCCTTTATGTTCATAATCATATAATTACACAGTTAGGCCGTGATGATCGTCTGAATATTGCCCTTGATAATCATGATCATATGATTAAACAGTTAGGCCATGATGATTGTTTGATTATTGCCATTAATATTCATAATCATATGATTACACAGTTAGGCCGTGATGATCGTCTGATTATTGCCCTTGATAATCATGATCATATGATTTAACAGTTAGGCCATGATGATTGTTTGATTATTGCCCTTAATATATAAAACCATATGATTACACAGTTAGGCCATGATGATCGTCTGATTATTGCCCTTGATAATCATGATCATATGATGAAACAGTTAGGCCATGAGATTGATTGATTTTTGCCCCTGATAATCATGATCATATGATTAAGAAGTTAGACCATGATGATTGTTTGATTATTGCCATTAATATTCATGATTATCTGATTACGCAGTTTGACTATGATGATCGTTAGATTAGTGCCCTTAATATTCATGATTATCTAATTACACAGGTTGAACATGATGATCGTTTGATTATTGCTCTTATATTCATGATCATCTGATTACACAGTTTCGAACATGATGATCATTTGATTATTACTCTTAATATCCATAATCATATGATTGCACAGTTAAACATGATAACCTTTTGATTATTGACCTTACTATTCATGATTATCTGATTACATATTCTTGATTATTGCCCTTAATATTCATAATTATCTAATTTAAGGTTTGATTATTGCCCTTGATATTCATGATAGACATGATAGATAAGATAATGTAATATCACACTTTGATCATGTTAATCATTTGATTATTGCCTTATTATTCATGATCAGGTGCAGATCCAGGATTTTGAAAAAGGGGGTGAGGCCCTATGGTAAGCCAACATTTGGAGCAATATGTTTAAAAAGTCTATACATTTATCATACATGAAGCTCCCTGCCCCCTCTAAATCTGCCTTTGATGATCATGTGATTACAGGGTTTAATCATCATCATCATTTCGAATCGATTGTTTGATTATTGTCCTTTTGTAACCTGGTTTAATCATGCCGATAGTTTTGATTTCTGCCCTAAAAATTCATGATCATGTTATTATATCGGTTGATCATTTTATTAGTTTGAATACTCCCCTAATGTTTATGATTATGTGGTAACACTTCGAACATGTTAATCATGTTTGTAGTTTGATTACTGCACTGGAATTACAATATATATATATATATAAAGCCTGTACCTAAGAACCATATCAAGAATACATACTTGTCATATAGACTGTACCTAAGAACCATATAGACAAAACTTATAACCTGAACCTAAGAACCATATAGACAATTAATAAAGCATATATCTAAGAACCATAAACAATACATGTACCCTATATCTAAGAACCATATATGATACATATAAACTAAACATAAGAACCACAGAAAATACATTAAGGCTATATCTAAGAACCATGGAAACATACATATAGACTGTACCTAAAGACCATAGACAACATATCAAGCTGATATATAAGAATTATAGATAATATATAATGCCTATATCTAACAACTATATACTATACATATAGACTGAACCTAAGAACCATATAGACAAAACATACAGCCTTTCTCTGAGAACCATAGACAATACATATACACTGAACATAACCATAGACAAAACATAGCCTATATCTAAGACCCATGCATAGACAATATATGTAGCATATATTTAAGAACCATAGACAATACATATAGACTGTACCTAAGAACCATAGACAATACATATAGACTATATCTAAGAACCATAGACAATATATGTAGCATATATTTTAGAACCATAGACAATACATATAGACTGTACCTAAGAACAATAGACAATACATATAGACTGTACCTAAGAACCATAGACAATACATATACAAGTAGACTATATCTAAGAACCATAGACAATATATATAGCATATATTTTAGAACCATAGACAATACAAATAGACTGAACCTAATAACCTTAGACAATACATATAGACTTAACTTAAGAACCATAGACAATACATAATAGCCTACATCTAAGAACCATAGACAATACATATAGACTGAACGTAAGAACCATAGACAATACATATAGGCTAAACATAAGAACCATAGATAGTACATATAGACTGTACCTAAGAACTTTAGACAATACATGTAGACTGTATCTAAGAACCATAGACAATATATATATAGACTTAACCTAAGAACCTTAGACAATACATATAGAATTAACCTAAGAACCTTAGACAATACATATAGACTGAACCTAAGAACCATAGACAATACATATAGACTGAACCTAAGAACCTTAGACAATACATATAGAATTAACCTAAGAACCATAGACAATACATATAGACTGAACCTAAGAACCATAGACAATACATATAGACTGAACCTAAGAACCTTAGACAATACATATAGACTGTATCTAAGAACCATAGACAATATATATATAGACTTAACCTAAGAACCTTAGACAATACATATAGACTTAACCTAAGAACCTTAGACAATACATATAGAATTAACCTAAGAACCATAGACAATACATATAGACTGAACCTAAGAACCATAGACAATACATATAGACTGAACCTAAG
This sequence comes from Mytilus coruscus, assembly GCA_017311375.1. Taxonomy (NCBI): domain Eukaryota; kingdom Metazoa; phylum Mollusca; class Bivalvia; order Mytilida; family Mytilidae; genus Mytilus; species Mytilus coruscus. The sequence continues at coordinate 91,603,651 of CM029602.1, forward strand.
AACCTTAGACAATACATATAGAATTAACCTAAGAACCATAGACAATACATATAGACTGAACCTAAGAACCATAGACAATACATATAGACTGAACCTAAGAACCTTAGACAATACATATAGAATTAACCTAAGAACCATAGACAGTACATATAGACTGAACCTAAGAACCATAGACAATACATATAGACTGAACCTAAGAACCATAGACAATACATATAAAATTAACCTAAGAACCATGGACAATACATATAGACTGAACCTAAGAACTTTAAACAGTACATATAGACTGTATCTAAGAACCATAGACAATATATATAGACTTAACCTAAGAACCGTACACAATACATATAGACTGAACCTAAGAACCATAGACAATACATAAAGACTTAACCTAAGAACCATAGATAATACATATAGACTGAACCTAAGAACCTATAGACAATATATATATAGACTTAACCTAAGAACCGTAGACAATACATATAGCCTATATCTTAGAACCATAGACAATATATATAGACTGTACCTAAGAATCATAGACAATACATATAGCCTATATTTAAGAACCATAGACAATGCATATAGCCTATATCTAAGAACCATAGACAATACATATAGCCTATATCTAAGAACCATAGACAATATATATTGACTTAACCTTAGAACCATAGACAATACATATAGCCTACATCTAAGAACCATAGACAAAACATATAGATTGTACTTAAGAACCATAGACAATACATATAGGCTGAGCCTAAGAACCATAGATAATACATATAGACTGAACCTAAGAACCATAGATAATACATATAGACTGAACCTAAGAACCTAAGACAATACATATAGCCTATATCTAAGAACCATAGACAATACATATAGGCTGAGCCTAAGAACCATAGACAATACATATAGACTGAACCTAAGAACCATAGATAATACATATAGACTGAACCTAAGAACCTAAGACAATACATATAGCCTATATCTAAGAACCATAGACAATATATATAGACTTAACCTAAGAACCGTAGACAATACATATAGACTGAACCTAAGAACCATAGACAATACATATATAGACTGAACATAAGAACCTTAACCAATACATATAGCCTATATCTAAGAACCATAGACAATACATATAGACTGAACCTAAGAACCTTAGACAATACATATAGACTTAACCTAAGAATCATAGATAATACATATAGAATGAACCTAAGAACCATATACAATACATATAGCCTATATCTAAGAACCATAGACAATATATATAGCCTGTATTTAAGAACCATACACAATAAATAAACCATATATCTAAGAACCATATACTGTACATAAAGCAATTATATTACAACCAAAGATAATATATTTAAACTGAACCTAAGAACCATAGACAATATATAAAGCCTATATCTAAGAACCATAGACAATATATATATTATTGGTAAACTTTATATAAATATAATAGCATTCCAATTTCTTCTGGCATTCCAGCTTCCTCGACCAACAAAAATTGTCAGCCTTGAAGTAAGTCAATAGTGCAAAAATCAACCAAATCAATAGATTTAAATTCAGTCAAGCCTGAGATGTGAGGTGTGTTAAATCACACATGATTTAGAGGGGGGAGGGTACAGAACATACAGCAAGCACAACATATAGATCTTGTTTCCCACTATACTACAGGTTGTGCATGCCTAAGTATCTTTATTTCTTTTGGTAATTATGATTCATAAAAACGAATGGTAGTGAATAATAGCTGTTCTAGTTTGATAAATAATTTACCATATTTATTTATAGGACCAGAAAAACATGGAAGATTGGTAAAGGCGATGGAGGTGGTAAGTAAAATTTAAAAAAAAACCTACAATTTCTACTAGGAGCTCTACCTTTTGTACTTTAGATTATATGTAGCTACATCAATTAATGTGGATTATCTTTTTTTTTGTTGATTGGGAAAAATCAAACTTTAATGGATATTTGGATTCATGGTTTTGCAAAAGGCTGCATTCAAGCTAATACAGAATGGCTTCTTTGTTGAATACAATGTATTTAAATTTGTAATAGTGGTTCACCCATGACCAAGAAATCTACGAAAATGGGTATTCCACAAATAATTATGAATCCACAATCCTCAAAATTTGATATAGGTCAAAATATCTTATGTTTGGCACTTTCATTAAATTTGTTATATATCTAAACTCATTATTGTCATCAAATTGTTCTTTTGTAAAGTTTACATTGACCAAAATAATCACAGAGTAGAAATATATTTTTACCTATGTTTTCTAGGTATATGATACTCTGTACACTTGTTCTGTTCAAGTCTTTTTGGAACATTTCTTATTACTTCCAGGTGAATAAAATGTTGGAAAATGGTGAGACCGTGGTATCAATTACATTGAACAAAGAAACCAAGTCCATTGAATTTTGAAGTAAGCACACAAATGATACAATTTCTATTCATGACTCTAGTATATTGATTAGGAAATACAGTTGTGACATTGAATGATCATAAACCATTAAGGATCCAAAGTAAATGTTGAAAATAAACAAACAAACACTAGTATATCGAGAGAAAAAAAAAACATTATACTTTGAGATTTTTTTTAGCTGAGGCAACTATCCACCAGATACCACATATCTATTCTAAGCAACTAAAGGTCACCATATGGCCCTTTAACAATGAACAACAACTATACTAGAAAGTAAGCTATAAAAGCTAGTAACATGACAAAATGATAAACAATTCAATCAAGAAAACTAATAGTCTGAATTATGTACAAAACAATTAACAACAAAATAAATATGATACACAGCAACTTACAACAAATACTGAATAAAAGACAACTGTCTTCAAAAGGACAATCACTTACAAAATGAGGAAAGGTTAACCATGTTAAAGAGGGTCAACCTTCCATTAACCAGAGAAAGTGATGTTACAGCACAACTTGAGAACTAACTGTAAAAACCAGTTGAAAAGGCTTGACTCATCAAATCAATACAAAGCACCATTGAATAACTAACAAAAGACTAAAACACAAAATATTGATCTAAGAGTACTCACAGTAATTGAAGGCAATTTCAAAGCCATTACAAAAAATAAACAGGTTTTCAAGACCGAAATATCAATCAGTTTACCTCCAGTGGATTTAATAAGAAGATGCAATTACCATTCTAAGAAAACAATGACACTGTGCAATGCCAAAACATAAGTATCAACAGTATGTAGGACCTGAAGTGTTCACAGCTGTATAGAAAATACATATTTAGTTATGTTTTAATTTATATATAACAAAATCAATTTAAGAACAGATAAAATTGTTAAATTGATAACCTTTAGAATAAGTTTATTAAAAGAATGGATAAGTTTACATGTATGCATGTCTGGTCATGTACCAGTATGCACTATAATAGCTTTTTGAGATAAGTGTTTTTAATAAATATAGTCAATGTGTTTCAAAGGCCACATTATTAAAATTTAGCTACCTTTGTACTGAAAGAAGATCGATGACAAGTTTTTATGTGTAACTATACATTCTTTCTCCTAGATTTTATATGTGTTCTAATTTTTTACAGAATGTTTAGGGTTTAAAATACATCAGCCCAACACGTCCAGGTTTGAACATCCTCATCCTATTCTTCAGGATGTTTAGAACAGAACAATGCAAGTTGCTAAAAGACTGCCAATGGTTGACAAGAGAAATGTGTGACATGGTCAGATGCCATTAGCTGGTACAATTGTCATGGAGAATAAGGTGTTCAGCATGTGGCAGGTGGTCACGCTTTCAGTGTGTCAAAATAACAACACATGAGGGACAGGACTTCATTTGCTTAATATGCAAGGCACAATATAATTGATGTACAATGTCTTGTAGTTTATAAGCTTACCTGCCCGTTATTTTCAGAAAAATCTGAAAATCTTATATGTAGTTATTGCCCCTGAAATGTACGCTTTTTTCTATCCATTTTCACATTTTTTTACTTCTACCTTTAAAATAGAGGTTAAAACTGTAAACTGTAATAACTATCAGAGCAAAAACATGTATCCACTGTGGAAATTGAAAAAAAATCAAAGTATCTGTTTGGAGTTATTGCCCCTGAAATTTTTTTTTTTCGAATCTTTCACTGTTTTTTTTTTTGCTGTAAGGTATGAAATCTATAGGATGAAGCTTGATATTTTAAATGCAAAAATATGAATGAACGATATGGTTCTTTTCAGGTTAACTTATAATTTATTGGGTAATTTGAATTTTTGTCAGTACGAAAAAAAAATTCACAAAAATTACATAAACAAAATTAAATGCAGTGAAAAAATATTTTTATCATAGGTAACTATAACAACTCACTATTATTAGCATCAACATTTTGCTTGCATCAATTCATAACATATTTACAGTATAGAAACTATTCAGTCAATATAAATAAAAAGAGTATAATTTTTCCACATGTTTCTATATCAAGTGTACTTAATTATTCTTTTGACAGCAAATAAGGAAAATAATGAGACTTTTCATAGTAAGAATGGTTGCAAATGATTATGCAAAATGTTGCTATTAACTACATATAACACAGACATTTCAATGTACTTGATTTTTCATTCATATTTTTTCATTCAAGCTACAAAACTGCAGTTAAATTTCATTGACACTGATTTACAAATGTGTATTGAAACATAGATCAAATATACAAAAAACCGAAACAGCAGAAATATAACATCTTTCATCATTGCCATACTGGGAAAATCATTGTACACAGTGGCTGGTACATGTAGTATAATAGAAAATGAAAGCACCAATCATGTAAAAAAGAAATATTCTATTTTTTTAATGCATAAATTTTCAGTGATGTATTTAGCTAAAACGTTTGTTGTTATTAGAACATCTTAATAATCCATATCTCAATTGATTTTGAACAGCACACATTTCTTAGATATTTAATATGTAATTGATACAAAATTGATTTATCATGTAACTTGAAATGCTAAAAGAAAATACAACCAGGAGATAAATTTAGAAAATAAATATTTGTGAATCTTTTATTTGTCTTTTATATCCTTTTATGTGGCATTGTTAATTAGACTGCATGACCAATCAACCTTCGTTAAGTTATAGAATATTTATTCATGTTTGAATTTATTTTATTGTATTTTAAAATGTTGTAAAATATGATTGGAAAGCCAAAAATATTGTTAACGCAGTCATCTAATTATTTACAGTATCAAAATTATTACAAATGCAGCCTTCTTCCTACAATGAAAGCACAATCCCAGATAGGAACTAAACAAAAATACATAACATTTATGAGCATTTACTTGTACTGGCTAATACTGGGGAAAACAGTTGGCCATGATATGGCCCAGTATGCTGCAGAGCCAGAACAACAGTTCGATGCTGTCAAAATATTATTGAAATTTACTAACAAAACACTGTTGAAATATACATGAAACAAACATATATAACATTAAGAGTCATTAAGGTGAGAATACAATGAGGACTGTAAATTTGTACTTGCAACCTGTGACCAATTATCTTTGTTTGACCATAACACTGTGTGAAAAGATCATATACACTGTCAAATGCAACCAAATGACAAAATTCTAGATGTGAACAGTGTCTCTTCATAACCATAGCCTATATTAATACTGTTCTGTAACATTTTTATGAATAACCGGTTGAATCTTCAAATAAAAGTACAGACTTAAGGCATATATTAATTATATATACTAGTATATCTAAAGGTTCAAACCTACAGGTTCTTTTTACATGGTATGGTTCTCATATGAAATAGTTTTTACAATGTGGAGTTCTTCGATACATGTAGTTTTAACAGGTAATGGTTCTTAAAAATAAAAGGAATCAAATAGGTATGTGTCTTAAGTACTGGTTATATAAATAAAGCCTTGTAAGGTTCTTTAATACAGTTAACGTTTTTGGTGGGTTTCATGTTGCTCAGTCTTTAATTTTCTATGTTGTGTTTTGTGCACTATTGTTTGTCTGTTTGTCTGTTGGTCTTTTTTTCTGTTTTAGCCATGGTGTTTTCAGTTTATTTTCGGCTTATGAGTTTGAATGTCTCTGGTATCTTTCGCCTCTCTTGTCAACGGTTCTTAGATACAGGTTGGTTTTAAAAGAAAATTAATTTAATATGATGGCTTTCTATACATGGTGTGTTTCTGGATACACCATGTCTATAATATCAAGATACAAGTTGTCTTTACTGGGCATAGTTCCTAGATACTAGCTGTCTATATTACGTATAGTTCCTGGATACATGTTGTCTATATACGGTGTGGTTCCTCAATATGAGTTGTCTATAGATGGTGTGGTTCCTAGACACAAGTGGACTATATATTGTGTGGTTCCTAGAAACATGTTGTCTATATATGGTGTGGTTCCTCGATCTAAGTTGTCTATAGATGGTGTGGTTCCTAGATACAAGTTTTAAATAAATGGTATGGTTCCTAGAAATAAGTTATATATAGAAGGTATGGTTCCTAGATATAAGTTATCTTTAGATGGCGTGGTTCTTAGATATAAGCTGTCTTTAGGTGTGGTTCCTAGATACAAGTTGTCTTTACATTGTGTGGTTCCTAGATACAAGTTGTTTATAGATGGCGTGGTTCCTAGATACAAGTTATTTATATATGGTGTGGTTCCTAGATACAACTTTTCTATAAATGTGATGGTTGCTGGATACAAGTTTTTTAAAAATAAATGGTATGGTTCCTTGAAATAAGTTATATATAGGAGGTATGGTTCCTTGATATAAGTTATCTTTAGATGGCGTGGTTCTTAGATACAAGTTGTCTATAGATGGTGTGGTTCCTAGATACAAGTTTTAAATAAATAGTATGGTTTCTTGAAACAAGTTGTTTGCATATGCTGTGGTTCCTGGATACAAGTTGTCTTAAGATGTTATGGTTCCAAGATAGAACTTATCTATGTATTGTTTGGTTCCTAGAAACCAGGTGTCTACAGACGGTGTGGTTACTAGATATAAGTTATCTATATATGGTGTGGTTCCTAGATACAGGTTATCTATATATGGTTTTGTTCCTCGATATAAGTTGTTTATAGATGTTGGGGTTCCTAGATACAAGTTGTCTATAGATGGTGTGGTTCCAAGATACGTTTTGTCCATATATGGTGTGGTTCCTTGATACAAGTTTTCTACAGATGGTATGGTTCCTAAATATATGTTATCTATAGAAGGTGTGGTTCTTAAATTTATACAAGTTGTCTATATATGGTGTGGTTCCTCAACATGAGTTGTCTATAGATGGTGTGGTTCCTAGATACAAGTTGACTATATATTGTGTGGTTCCTAGAAACATGTTGTCTATATATGGTGTTGTTTCCGCGGTATAAGTTGTCTATTGATAGTATGGTTCCTATATAAAGATGTCTATAGATGGTTTGGTTCCTAGATACATGTTGTCTATAGATTACTCTACCACTTGGAACTCATAGGTCAATATCTTCCTTGTAAGCAGCAGCCCTCTATCAAGGAAATCATGATAGGGAATACAAACTTTGGAATATCGTATCAACTGTGAGATATATAATCAATATGCAGCCGCTGCTGGGATGTTACTACATAGAAATGGAAAATGTACAGTGGGAAGCTGAATCATCTCTATTGTCGTAAAATTTTGTTATCAGCCGATGCTTATTGTCAATTTTATTGTCTGCTCTTTGGTCGGGTTGTTGTCTCTTTGACATATTCCCCATTTCCATTCTCAATTTTATTTAGATATAGGTCATGATATGAGGCACATTTAACTGTATCTTGTGTATCCTTAATTTCAAGTTCGATGGGATAGATTTGTTCAACATAGTCACTAAACTTTGAATTATTTAGTGAGATGACATCATCTAGATAGCGAAACGTGAACTCATAGATTAATGCTAGCTTCTTTTCATTCTTCCGTATGGAGTCTGCCTCATGTGAATAACGGAAAAGTCGGCAGGAAGAAGAGTCATGGACTTTCCATTGGAATGTCGATAGTTTGTCGAAAAATGTCCTCCGAACGTGATACAAATTGTATCAGAGTTGTTTTTTACAAAGTACGATTTATTCCACCCTAAAATAAGATTTTGAAGCTACGTTGGTCATTTATTTTCACGAAACAAAGCAGGATCAATTAAAAGCTTAAATTGTATGTACTGTAACAAATGTTTAGTATCAGCATCTGATTTACATCACCCTAGAGTAGGTAGTGTCATAGCAGAAAATAGTTTGTTTGAAGGAAATGATTCTGAAATAAAAGTATTTGAAATTCCTGGTACACGATATATCCGGAGCTGTATAAGCAGATGCTGCATTATTGCTACATAGTTTTGTCTTTACAAGCCTGTTATACCTCCGCATTGTGTCCTTTATCTATTTTTCTATGGAATCATCTTTAGAAAAATGTACACATTGAGTAGGAAAATATTCTGGTCGGCCCGGTCCAATTATAATGAGTCCTGGTAGGTTGAAATGCTTTCCTGTGCACTTATACTTTGTGAACTACCACGGCTCTTTTCACAACAAATCTTACGACTAAAATTGATCGTAAGTTGTACTGAAATAATCATGACTTACGAATGATTTTTCTCGTAAGATATTTTGTAAAATGATTAGAGGACCAGTATGTTAGTAAATTACAAAACGGGTTTATATCATATCACCTCATTGTGTTATTGGATAAACACTCTTGATTAAAAAAATAAAGAATTCTATACTTATACTGCCGAATATTTACCTATTGAATCAAATCTTAATAATTTAATTGTGAAAACAATCATTGTCTTTTAATACGTATCAAACTTTGACCTTGCTGCTTAATAGTTGAAATACAAACATGTATAATAACGTTCAGGTCCCTGTACGATTGCCAATTTCACAGTAGTCCTTCTTATATAGTCAAAAGTAACAATATACCCAATTTCATATACGATCTGACAGATTTCAACGTCTTACGATTAGAGATGGTATTCTTGTAAGCTTTTTAGGTTACTTTGAACAAAACTGAAATACCACAATCCTGTACACATGTCTTTTCATAGCTTCTTCATCTTCTGATAATCATGAAAATTTTAAGCCTTCATTTTGATAACCGCGGGGTCAAATATGTATCCTCATTCTCGTTCGGTCACCTATGATCACCTTTCATACATTTGAAATTACAAATATTTTTGAAATAAAAATTAAAAGTTGTTAAAAGCTGGTTCTGTTCGGATTATTAACTGTTTTAAAGCTTTTGTACCCTTTAGTAGACCATGTTTATTTATTTGCACGAGTACATCTAAAATTAATGGTTATGGCAACACTGTTTGAACATTATACTGATATACAAAATGAACGAACCACTAGGCAGAATTTCTGCTAAAAACGTATCGATGTGTAAAAAAGTACACAGACATAATACATGTATACAATGAAATATAGTCAAGTGTTAACTTCGACTTAGGTTCGTAATACGTAATATATTTTGTTGTGGATTTAAGAACTATGAGATTGGTGAATTTGTGATTTGATAATATAAATTATGTACTTTAGCTGATAAAATAAGGAATGTTAATTTGTTTTTTCGTCTATGACTACTTCTCAGGTTGATATTCATTTCTTATTTTGAATCAATGCCACCTGTCATGCAATTGTTTCATATACGTTTACACATTGGTATATAGTTACAAATGGCGGTTGCATTTGCTAATGTATCACTATTAATTCTCATTTCAAATATGCATTATTTCTGTTTTGCCTTTTTCATATGTAAACATAAGGTTCCCTTTTGCCCAAATTAATTTTTTTATTTTTGGGTTTAATGATAATTTGTTTGAGTAGTTGATTGTACTTAATTCGTTCTTTTTTTCAAAATAAATTATCGTTATTTTCCCACATTTCGCATTGTACAGTTAAAGGGCAACTGAGAGTGTTAATAAAACTGAGATAAAGTATCTAATAACCTCAGAAAACACATATATTCTTTATATGATAACCATATATGTCATTCCATAAGGTCAAATTACCCCACACATACAGACTGTATCATATAACCATATACGTTGCTATAATACCATAAGGACCAATTACTTCATATAATACATACAGACTGTATCAAATTAAAATATATCTTATACCATGAGGTCGAATTACCCCAGACTACATATGTAGACATATAAACTACCATATACCTTATGTCACATGGTCGAATTACCTCATGCAAAACTTAAAGACTGTATTGGATAACCATATATCTTATACAATTAAGTCGAATTATCTCATACAACACTTATAATAAACTTGTCAAATAGCCATATATCGTATACCATAAGGTTCATTCATCTCATACAAAGTTCAACACGTATAGACTTATCAAATAACCATATACTTTATACCATACATTAGGTCCAAATACCTCATACAACATTTATAGAATTGTATAAAATAACCATATACCTTATACAATTAAGTCGAATAATCTTATACAATACCTATAGATTGTATAAATTAACCATACACGTTATACCATTAGATCAAATTACCTCATACAACACTTATAGACTGTATTAGATAACCATATACCTTATACCATAAAGTCGAATAATCTCATACAACACTTAAAATAGACTGTTTTAAATAGCTACATATCTTATACCAGAAGGTCCAAATACCTCATACAACAATCATAGAATGTACCAAATAGCCATATACCTTATACCTCAAGGTCGAATTATCTCATACAAAACTTATAGACTGTATTAAATAACAATACATTTTATACAATTAAGTCAAATTACCCCATGCAACACTTATAGACTGTATTAAATAACAATTACTAGTACAGCATACAACACTTACAGAATTATCAAATAACCGTATACTTTGTATCATTAGGTCCAAGTACATCATACAACACGGTACACACTTTTTTATATTTCCATATAAATCTTTGAATATTGTTTTTATTGGTATTAATATTGATTGTGTTATCAGTAAATTAAAAGCAAACTAAATGATATTATTGTTATACATTTTATATACATATACACTTTCATGGATCTACAATCTGTCGACTCTCGTATCTTGGCATTGCACACGGTCATGTTTTTCTCTAACTGTTTATGACGTCTTTACTCTAAATCCATTGGATGTTGGATGTGTACTGATTGATAATTTAGTCTTGGGTGCATGATTTTTTATATTACAGTGTAGCCTGTCTAATCCGACACCTGAGTATTCCAACATCCTGCTTTAACCGACACATTTTTCTGGTCCAAAAATATGCCTATCCTTGCAGAAAAAACCTGAGTTTTCCGACATGCTTAATCCGACATTTTTTTCTGGTCCCCTAGTGTGTCGGATTAGACAGGTTACACTGTAGTTGATATTGGCTTTGAACTAGCTGCCGTTAACTGCGAGTACTTTCAGATCTGTACTTAGTGTCTTTTTGTTGTTGGGATGTACAAGTACCCGGTCACGTCCACGTGGTTTTGTTATATTTATTTCTATTTGTATCATCTCATGAGTTAAACCTTTTTCAACTGATTTTTATAGTTCGTTCTTATGTTGTACTGTTACACCACAGTTCCAGGTTAAGGGAGGGTTGGGATCCCGCTAACATGTTTAACCCCGCCACATTCTGTATCTATGTGCCTGTCCCAAGTCAGGAGCCTGTAATTCAGTGGTTGTCGTTGTTGCTGTGTTACATATTTGCTTTTCGTTCGTTTTTTTACATTAATTAGGCCATTATTTTTCTCGTTTGAATTGATTTACATTAGTGATTTCTGAGTCTTTTATAGCTGACTATGCGGTATGGGCTTTGCTCATTGTTCAAATCCGTATGGTGACCTATAGCTGTTAATTTCTGTGTCATTTGGTCTCTTGTGGAGAGTTGTCTCATTGGCAATCATACCACATCTTTTTTTTATATATTCCTTATAGCATATTAAAGGTCACATTACCTCATACAACAAATACAGACCGTATCATATATAGCTTGCTATAAAACCAGGTTTATTCCAACATTTTCTACATAAGGAAATGCCTGTACCAAGTCAGTTGTTTTCCATTCCTTAGATGTGTTTGAGATTTTGGTTTTGCCATTTTATAAATGCCTTCCGTTTTGAATTTCCTTGAGTTCGGTATTTTTAATTTTTTATTTTTATTTTATATAACCACATCCGTTATATATTTAGGTCCAATTATACCATTAAACATAACAACCACATACAATGTATGCAGACGTTATGCAACAACCACAGACAACGTATACGGAATGTACGTAAGACTATATATACAGATTGTATCTTAGGGAGCTACCAATGTCCGGCCTTCTAATTTTGTCACTCTATTCGGTCCTGTCTTTTTGTTATTTTTTATCCTGATTTACATAATTTGTCATCCTGCCTTTTTTTTTTTGCCAAGTTGCTCACCCTGCCTCTTTTCTTAACTCAAAACTCCTGTCCTGCCTTTTTTTCAAATTGCATCCATTTAGTGTGGCATCCATTTCGTTCGCTTTATTTAAGGAGCCAACTGAAGCCCGTCTCCGGTTGTGGGATTTTCTCTCTTTGTTAAAGACACATCGGTTGTCCTTTTGACACATTCCCCGTTTCTATATATTCTCTTTTCTAGATTTACCTAACAACCATAGACAACATATACAGACTGTATCTAAAACCCACAGGCAGCATATACTGGCTGTGTCTAACAAGCACAGACAACATATACACACTGTATCTAGCAACCACAGACAATGTACACAGACTGTATCTAAGAACCACAGACGATATACACAGAATGCATCTAACAACCACAGACAATATACACAGAGTGCATTTAACAACCACAGACAACATATACAGACTGTATCTAAAACCCACAGACAACATATACACACTGTTTCTAACAACCACAGACAATATACACAGACTGTGTCTAAGAACCACAGACAACATATACACACTGTATCTAAGAACCACATACAACATATACAGACTGTATCTTATAACCACAGACAACATATACACACTGTATCTAACAACTACAGACAACATATACAGACTGTATCCAATAACCACAGACAATATATGCAGATGGTATCTTATAACTACACTATTCGTGTGCCTTTCCCAAGTAAGGACACTTAAGTTCAGTGGTTGTTGTTGGTTCATGTCTGTCATATTTGTTAATTGGTTTGCTATAAATTAAGACATAAGTTTTCTCAATAGAATTGTTTCATATTTTTCATGTCGGTGCCTTTTAAAGCTGACTATATGGTATGGGTTTTTTTCTCATTGTTGAATTCGATATGGTTGTCAATAATTGCTAACATCCAACTCATTTGAACTTTGGTGGATAGTTGTCTCATTGGAAAACATACCACATCTCTTTATTCATATACAGACAATTTATATAGTCTGTATCTAACAACTGGAGACAATTGATACAAACTGTATTGAAGAACCAAAGACAATATATATAGACTGTATATAATAACCACAGCTAACACATATTTTAGATTTATATTATTTTATTTCTTGTTTATGAATATGTGTATACTCTGTAAAGAACAGAATTGTAACACAAATGTCTTTAATACCTGTGTTTCTGTTATTACCTATATTCTCTAAAACTAATTTGTGTTTGTAAATATGCCTTTACCTCAAAATATGTTTTTAATATAACAAGTGATGGCCTCATTAAGTATTAAGCTTATATAATCAAAAACTAAGAGAGTCCTTTGCTAATGTGACATATATTCTGATAATTTACAAAACGTTATGGATAACATGTCCTTCACACCTTGGTTCTAGTTGTCGGTAAGCATTTCTGAGCAAGTTGTTGCAATTAATGGTTATGATGTCTATTCATTATTGAAATATAAGCATAAACATTTACAAACAATCGATGGTATTGATTATATTATTATACTCAATAATGTTTCTTTAAAGATATATGTATCATATTCCAAAAGTAGTATACATGTATATACTATTTGTTTATTTGTTTTTATATTATTTAAGCAGAATTGCCATCTACCATCTGTTTTATCCAATGAAATTTAAAAAAAAGCTTCAAGAAATGTTCATGGATAATTTAAATATTCTAAAAATATGCATAACATTTTATAATAGGTAATTTTTCATGTCATCATTATATAATAGACAACTTGTAAATGGTTTGTATAATCAAAGACATCAAAAGTTTATAATTTGTCATGTACATTTTGTGCAATACCTAGGAAAAACTTTAAATGGTTCATGTATTACAGAATGTTAAATCTTTTTTTTTTGTATTGTTCAGTTATTCTGCTCAATCATCTGTGTGTTAACTCCTTGAGGTCTTAGGTGAACTTTGGCATAGTAGATGTTGAGCAACCTGAAATATAATATAAAATGCTTATATTAGAATGTGTAAGCTCTCATTAATTCTTTGAGTACTGAAACTATGAACTTTCAAAGAAGTCAGACAGAACACATTGCATTTCGAGAAAAAAGTATAGAAAAACAGGAAGTTGGTGCATGACAGATCTGAAAAGAGCAAATTCTATACAACTCTTTACTGTAAATCAGTTGACCACAAATAAATTCGTCCTGTCATATAATTTCTGGCGAAAATATCAACATTTTTTTTTCATGCATGATCTTGCAGAATTCATAGTAAAGGCAAGCAAGCGGTTGTGTGAGTTGATACATGTATTTTCATAGATTTAGAAGACCATTTTTTTATTCATGTAAATTAATCATTGAGTGATAGATTTCTATTAGAAGAAATTAAAAGGTCCCAGTGAATAAACTATAAAGAGACTAATAACTATTGTATTTATTTAATTGGTAATAGAACAGATAAATGTTTAAATACCATGACCAATAGTAGATGACCCTATTGAAAAGTTCCATTAGGTTCGCAATAAGATCAATATTACATTCTTACATAGAATAACATTCTTGCATAAATCCCTACAGGTTTCCTTGCCACATATTTTATAATGTATATATTTTCTCGTGTTAGAAATATATAAAAGAGTAGGTTAAGAAATGTCTTTTCTGACCATTGTTACAAGCTGAAAGTGTTTCAAATTGATGATTTCATGTAAGAAAGTATTAAAACAGGACGCCTTTTGTTGAGCTTTTAATACAGAACTTTGTCAAGACACTTTAATTATGTATAATGGAGGTTGTTGTAAAAGAGGACAAATGGTAGGAATTCAACCACTATTATAAGTCTAGGAAACATAAAGAGCAGGGCCTTGCAGACTTAATTTTCAAGCCAGATATTTCATTTGTCACAACAAACATGATCAGAAAAATCTTTTTTTGCTGACAAATTGGCTCCAGTTGTTTTTATGGTTTAATTGTCAGCTGTTTATTTTCATTTGTTCTTTAATGGGTTTTGCTCATTGTTGAAGGCTGTACAGTGACCTTTAGTTCATTACCATCTATGTCACTTAGTCTCTGGTGGAGAGTTGTCTTAGTGGCAATCATACCACATCTTTTTATTTTTATACCTATGCTTCAAGTCTAAAAACCTATGGGTTTATTGACAAAAAGGGAATTTCTAATTTGAAATGATGGGGGTCTAAATTAATGTATGGGGCACTTACCAAATACTTTAAATCTAAAAATAAAACAATATTGATATTGTTTTTATACATAACAGTAGCTAATACATCTGGTGTGACATCACAGAGTGTGTCCAAATCCTTAACAATGTGATTTGTTAACTGAGAATGAATGCACCAAGTCTCCTTGCAATCTGTAGACAGAAATATAATTGAATTCAATATAACAATTATTATACGTAATGGAAACATTGTATTTACATGGATATTTGATTTTGTAGTTTTACAAAAGTCTGCATACAAGCCTTAATAGCTTTAAATATGTGGTTCACTAACTTCACTTGTATCCAAATGTCCATAAAAATAAGTATCCATTGAATAATAACAAATCCAGAGTCTTGACCTATAAGGGGAGCTTGTCCCTTTATATATTGTCTATTGTTATAAGATAAAGGCTTTATGTTCTAAGAATTGTCCATGGTTCTGAGATAAAGGCTGTATGTTTTGGCTATGGTTCAGAGGACATGTGTATTGTTTATGGTTCTAATTTACAGGTTATATATATTTTTATGCTTCCTAGGTATAAGCTAAATGTATTGTTTATTGTTCTTACATATAGGCTTTATATATTGTCTATGGTTCTTAGGTTCTGTCTATATGTATTGTCTATGGTTCTTAGGTTCAATTTATATGTATTGTCTATAGTTCTTAGGTTCAGTCTATATGTATTTTCTATGGTTCTTAGGTTCAGTCCATACGTATTGTCTATGGTTCTTAGGTTCAGTCTATAAGTATTGTCTATGGTTCTTAGGTTCAGTCTATATGTATTGTCTACGGGTCTTAGGTTCAGTCTATATGTATTGTCTATGGTTCTTAGGTTCAGTCTATATATGTATTGTCTATGGTTCTTAGGTACAGTCTATATGTATTACCTATGGTTCTTAGGTTCAGTCTATATGTATTGTCTATGGTTCTTAGGTACAGTCTATATATATTGTCTATGGTTCTTATATATAGTCTATATGTATTGTCTATGGTGCTAAGGTTCAGTCTATATGTATTGTCTATGGTTCTTAGGTTCAGTCTATATGTATAGTCTATATGTATTGTGTATGATACTTAGATATAGTCTATGTGTATTGTCTAAGGTTCTTAGGTTCAGACTATATATGTATTGTCTATGGTTCTTAGATATAGTCTGTATGTATTGTTTCTGGTTCTTAGGTTCAGTCTATATGCATTGTCTATGGTTCTTAGATAATCTATATGTATTGTCTATGGTTCTTAGGTTCAGTCTATATGCATTGTCTATGGTTCTTAGATATGGGCTACATGTATTGTCAATGGTTATTAGATATAGGTTTTAATTATTGTCTATGGTTCTTAGGTACAGTCTATATGTATTGTCAATGGTTCTAAGGTTCAGTCTATATGTATTGTCTATGGTTTTTAGGTACAGTCTATATATATTGTGTATGGTTCTTAGATATAGGCTATATGTATTGTCTGTGGTTCTTAAGTACAATCTATATATAGATATAGGAAGATGTGGTGTGAGTGCCAATGAGACAACTCTCCATCCAAATAACAATTTATAAAAGTAAACCATTATAGGTCAATGTACGGCCTTCAACACGGAGCTATATGTATTGTCTTTGGTTCTTAGGTACAGTCTATATGTATTGTCCTTGGTTTTTTAGGTACAGTCTATATATATAATGTCTATGGTTCTTAGATATAGGCTATATGTATTGGCTATGGTTGTAAGGTTCAGTCTATATGCATTGTCTTTTGTTCTTAGCTTCAGTCTATATGTATTGTATGGTTCTTAAATATGGACTACATGTATTGTCAATGATTCTTAGATATAGGCTTTAATTGTCTATGGTTAGAAGAAAGAAACTGAAAAATAAGGAATCCACAGTATGTATATTGTCTTTGGTTCTTAGATATAGGCTTTAAGTCTTGTCTGTTGTTCTTAGGTTCAGTCTATATGTATTGTCTATGGTTCTTAGGTTCAGTCTATATATGTATTGTCTATGGTTCTTAGGTTCAGTCTATATGTATTGTCTATGGTTCTTAGGTTCAGTCTATATATGTATTGTCTATGGTTCTTAGATATAGTCTATATGTATTGTCTACGGTTCTTAGGTTCAGTCTATATGTATTGTCTATGGTTCTTAGGTTCAGTCTATATGTATTGTCTACGGTTCTTAGGTTCAGTCTATATGTATTGTCTATGGTTCTTAGGTTCAGTCTATATATAAAATTGAGAATGGAAATGGGGAATGTGTCAAAGAGACAACAACCCGACCACAGAACAGACAACAACAGAAGGTCACCAATAGGTCTTCAATGCAGCGAGAAATTCCGCACCCGAGGCGCCCTTAAGCTGGCCCCTAAACAATTATATATACTAGTTCAGTGATAATGGACGTCATACTAAACTCCAAATTATACACAAGAAACTAAAAGTAAAAATAATACAAGACTAACAAAGGCCAGAGGCTCCTGACTTGGGACAGGCGCAAAAATGCGGCGGGCTTAAACATGTTTATGAGATCTCAACTATGTATTGTCTATGGTTCTTAGGTACAGTCTATATGTATTACCTATGGTTCTTAGGTTCAGTCTATATGTATTGTCTATGGTTCTTAGATACAGTCTATATATATTGTCTATGGTTCTTATATATAGTCTATATGTATTGTCTAAGGTTCTTAGGTTCAGTCTATATATGTATTGTCTATGGTTCTTAGATATAGTCTATATGTATTGTCTCTGATTCTTAGGTTCAGTCTATATGCATTGTCTATGGTTCTTAGGTACAGTCTATATGTATTGTCAATGGTTCTTAGGTTCAGTCTATATGTATTGTCTATGGTTTTTAGGTACAGTCTATATATATATTGTCTATGGTTCTTAGATATAACCTATATGTATTGTCTGTGGTTCTTAAGTACAATCTATATGTATTGTCTTTGGTTCTTAGGTACAGTCTATATGTATTGTCTTTGGTTTTTAGGTACAGTCTATATATATAATGTCTATGGTTCTTAGATATAGGCTATATGTATTGGCTATGGTTGTAAGGTTCAGTCTATATGCATTGTCTTTTGTTCTTAGCTTCTGTCTATATGTATTGTATGGTTCTTAAATATGGACTACATGTATTGTCAATGATTCTTAGATATAGGCTTTAATTTCTATGGTTAGAAGAAAGAAACTGAAAATAATGAATCCACAGTATGTATATTGTCTTTGGTTCTTAGATATAGGCTTTAAGTATTGTCTGTGGTTCTTAAGTACAATCTATATGTATTGTTTTTGGTTCTTAGGTACAGTCTATATGTATTGCCTTTGGTTCTTAGATACAGTCTAAATGTATTGTCTATGGTTCTTAGGTCCATTCTATATTTATAGTCTATGGTTCTTAGATATAGGCTTTATATATATTGTCTATAATTCTTAGATATAAGCTTATTATGTTGTCTATGGTCTTTAAGTACAGTCTATATGTATTTTCTATGGTTCTTAGATATAGGCTTAATATATTTTTTATGGTTCTTAGATATAGGGTATATGTATTGTTTATGGTTCTTAGGTTCAGGTTATAAGTTTTGTCTATATGGTTCTTAGGTTCAGGTTATAAGTTTTGTTTATATGGTTCTTAGGTTCAGGTTATAAGTTTTGTCTATATGGTTCTTAGGTACAGTCTATATGACATGTATGTATTGTTGATAAGGTACAGGCTTTATATATGTATTGCAATTCAATTGAAGTAATCAAACTATTAACATGATCAAAGTGTTACCACATAATCAAAAATATAAGGGGAGTATTCAAACTATTTAAATTATCAACCTATATAATAACATGATTATGAATTTTAGGGCAGAAATCAAAACTATTGGCATGATTAAAGCATGTTATAAAAGACAATAATCAAACAATCAATTGAAATGATGATGATTAAACCCTGTAATCAAATTATCATCAAAGGTGGATTTAGAGGGGCAGGGAGCTTCATATATGATAAATATATAGACTTTTAAACATATTGCTCCAAATGTTGGCTTACCATAGGGCCTCACCCCTTTTTCAAAATCCTGGATCTGCACCTGATCATGAATAATAAGGGCAATAATTAAATGATTAACATGATCAAAGTGTGATATTACATTATCTTATCTACATGTATCATGAATATCAAGGGCAATAATCAAACCTTAAATGAGATAATTTAGAATATTAAGGGCAATAATCAAAAATATGTAATCAGATAATCATGAATAGTAAGGGCAATAATCAAAAGGTTATCATGTTTAACTGTGCAATCATATGATTATGGATATTAAGGGTAACAATCAAATCATCATCATGTTCGAAACTGTGTAATCAGATGATCATGAATATAAGGGCAATATTCAAACGATCATCATGTTCAAACTGTGTAATCAGATGATCATGAATATTAAGCGCAATAATCAAACGATCATCATGTTCAAATTGTGTAATCAGATCATCATGAATATTAAGGGCAATATTCAAACGATCATCATGGCCTAACTGTTTAATCATATGATCATGATTATCAAGGGCAATAATCAGAAGATCATCATGGCCTAACTGTTTAATCATATAATCATGAATATCAAGGGCAATAATCGGACGATCATCACGGCCTAACTATGTAATCATATGATTATGAATATTAATGGCAATAATCAAGCAATCATCATGGCCTAACTGTGTAATCATATGATCATGATTATCAAGGGCAATAATCAAACAATTATCATGGTCTAACTGTGTAATCACATAATCATGAATATTAATGGCAAAATCAAACAATCATCATGGCTAACTGTTTAATCATATGATCATGATTATCAAGGGCAATAATCAGATAATCATCACGGCCTAACTGCTTAATCATTTGATAATGAATATTAGGGGCAATGATCATATGATCATCATGGTCAAACTGTTTAATCACATGATCATTAATATTATGGGCAATGATCAAACGATCATCATGGGCAAACTGTTTAATCATATGATCATGATTGATTGATTGTTGGTGTTTTAATGCCACTTTTAAGCGCCACTTTTAGACTATTTCTTGGGGGCTAGTTTTAATTGGTTGAGGAGGCCGAGTGCCATGAGAAACCACTGACCTTCGATAGGAAATCCTAGTCAATTCAGATTTGAGTCGAGTGCACCTGCACATGCTGGGTTCGAACTCACAACCTCAGTGTTGACAGGCTAGTGATACAGTAGTAGAACTACTTAGACAACTTGGCCACCGAGGCCCCCATATGTTCATGAATATTATGGGCAATGATCAAACTATCATCATGGCCTAACTGTTAATCATATGATCACGATTATCAACGGCAATAATCGGACGATCATCACGGCCTAACTGTGTAATCATATAATTATGAATATTAAGGCAATAATCAAACAATCATTGGGGCACAACTGTTTAATCATATGATCATGATTATCAAGGGCAATAATCAGACTATCATCACGGCCTAACTGTTATCATGATCATGAATGTTAATGGCAATAATCAAACAATCATCATGGCCTAACTGTTTAATCATATGATGATGATTATCAAGGGCAATAATCAGACGATCATCACGGCTAACAGTGTAATCATATGATTACGAATATTAAGCGCAACAATCAAACAATCATAGGCCCAACTGTGTAATCATATAATCATGAATATCAGGGAAAACTCTTACTATCAACATGATCACACTACTCACTAGTTATAGACTTATACAGGAACTTTATAAATCCCAGGTTGGACCAGAGCCTGATATTTTGGCCTAAATGTTTAAAGCGAAGGTATGTTTGTTATAAGGTCGTAAACATGCAATTTTTGTTTTAGTGTTTACCCTTTTCTGCATCTTTAGGACTCACTTACCCGTAAGTTAACAGCAGTATAAATATATCGTGAAATTGAAACAGAAAGTACACTTCGGAAATTCTCTTTTCCGTATAATAAATCCGAGTTACACTGAGAACCAATTGTATGATAGATAACAAAAACGAAAAATAAATAAGCCAATCAGAGCGTGGTCCATATCGTGGTTTTTAAATCCTAAAAACCTCAACTATTATACCTCAGGTCATGGGTTCCTTAGAGCCGATCCATCATTTAACGTTTTTGCTTGCTGAAATTGCCGTCTCACACTTGCACTTTTATGTTTTCCATTCAAAATTGTTATTTCTCTGTTGTCCTTTATGTGGAGTTTCCGAATCGACTATAATACAATGTTCTTATTTGAGTCATTCGGGTTCTGTGAGATTGATGTGTACGTTCCGGAGCATATGAGTATTAGGACCATGCGCGTATGGTCATGACCATATACTCATATGGTCCGGGTAATGAAATGATGATTAACGTTGACAGGGTGTTCCATAAATTAAGTTTCTGAAAATGAAATTTTGACTCATTCATTCGTATATGGTAATCAGTGTTACATGATTAATGAATTGAAGTGAATTTTACTTACAAGTAAGAATTATAGTAAAACCGTTTTTACAATTTGTCCTTACGAAATACAATATGTCGACTTTGGAAAATAATTAACTTCAAGAATTTCTAAATGAACTGTTACACAAGTAGTCAATTGCTTAACTCACAATGATTTTGGTATTTGAACCCTCTTTCTTTTCCCTTTTAAAATTTATTTTTTTGTTTAAATTTGTTTTTATTAAATTAAAATTTCTTGAAATTAATTAATTTTTAGTTATCAAAGTGTTTTTGCTCCTTCTCGTACGATTGTACAATAACAGTAATAATTAGGAGCAAGAGCAGATCAATAAAATTAAAATAAGAAGAAATTAGACGAAATTTTGTTTCTGAAATAATAATTTCAACGCAAAGAAAAATGTCCATGTCCCAAACGCCTGTTGTTTCATTTACGGACGAACAAGTCGACAGGACAAAGGCGCTTTAAATAGACTTTAGCGAAGGCAAGATAGCAGATACACCAAGATCCAGATAATATGTATCAGATAATAGAATTAAGTTAGTAGCTTGTGCCGTTTTAGGTTAAGAAAATGAGCTGTGTGTTCCTGCGAAGGACGTTAGAATCTATTCGAAAAATACCTATATGGTCTAAAAAATCATATGGTCCGGTCCGTTGATAACCAAACGAGGATAATACTCATAAGGACCGACCATACGCGTATGATCGGACCATATGAGTATACGCATATGGTCATGATCATACGCGTGTGGTCCAAATACTCATATGGTCCGGGACATTTATATCCCTTTCATTATTCGTGTCTGGAACTTGTCCCTCGGCGTGGGTTCGTGCAGATAATGTCTAAACTGCTTCAATAAGATAATCAATCGGCATTCCTATGGGAACTAAATGCGCTTCCTTCTTACCGACTTGTTATTTTATCAAAATGAAGCAGACTGCATACAGCAGCTTCTCAGTAAGAATGAGAAGAAGCTTTAGCATCACCTTCCGCTATAAAGATACTGTATCTCACTACATAATTCAAAATTTGGTGACTATGTTGAACGTTCATCGATCCCATCGAACTTGAAAGAAGGATACAACAGATATAGTTAAATCTGACTCATTTATATTGAATAACATCCAGAAATTGACTACGATGGTCGGTTGAGAACAAAACTTTATGACAAACAAGATGATTCCAGCTTCCCAATTGTGAACTTTCTATTTCTATTCAGCAAAATTCAAGCATCGCCTGCATATGGAGTATATCTCCCCTAGTTGTTGATGCGATCTTTCAGAGCTTGCGTTTCCTGTCATCATTAAATTTTCCTTGATATAAATTTGCTGCGTAGAAGGAAGCTATTGAACCAAGAATTCCATGTGTAAAAGTTGAAGTCATTCCTTCGAAAGTTTTATGAAAGTCATCAAGAGCTGGTTAAACGTTATGGAATATCTATGTCGCAGATGACCACGGTTTCTGGTGGAGTTCGTGTTGCTCAGTCTTTAGTTTTCTATCTTGTGTTTTGTATATTGTCTTTTGGTAGTTTTTCGGTTTTTTTGCCATAGCATTGTCAGTTTGTTTTCGACTTATGAGTTTGAATATCCCTTTGGTATATTTCGCCTCTCTTTTGTCATGGCGTTGTCAGTGTCTCTTTGACTTTTATGTTTTGAATGTCCTTTCGGTAGCTTCTATCTATCTTTAAGCAGCTTAAACACACATGTAGGAGCATGCACTTATGGCCCAAGAACGCAAAAGCAAGAGCATAAACTTATAAAAATAACTTAAATCAGCAACAGCAAAAAATAGCAAAAGCATTATAAGTTAATACAAATTTTGCTGTGCTGAAAACAAAGCATAAAACTTAGAATAATAAACATTGGCATGTGCTGCCAAACCAAGAATTTATCAAGTTTTGTAATTATAATCTAAAGCTGATTCCTTACGAATCTCATCTTGCAGCTCATTCCAAAGTTTAGCACCCGCATACCTTGAAGATTGTAGGCCATATGCTGTTGGTCTCACATGTGGTAGTTCTGCTGTATTCTGGTTTTTAAAAGAGTAAGAGATTTCCTTTACGTGGATTTAATCATGAAGATAAACAGGACATAATTAAGTGATGATTTATTAAACTTCAATACCAATGATCTCTTTTTTCTAATTCTTAAAGATGGTTATTTAGATTTGCAAAGAAGATCTGTATTACTTGCTGAATAGCCTCCATAAATCTTAGAGCTCTCTCTCGTGAATTTTCTCAATCTATTTTGTATTTTCCTCCCTACAAAAGTGTCAAACTAGTGGGCAATAATAAACAGTTCTTTTTTGTTGTTGTTGTTGTTTTTTTTTTCTTACAAGAACGAAATTTCTGGAACTTGCGCCTCAAAAGTTGACACGAAATCTCGCGATTTTGATAATAGTGCATTAAAATATCTGTTTACTCTCGGATATAATTGACAGTAATATGTTGTGTTGTCACCGTAAAACAAGTGGGCGGGTCATGTTCTGAATACACGTGACATTTACATTTACATGTTTTTTGAGGACACGACAACAAATCATTTGTCCCAGTACACAAATAAGTAGTACGGGTGTCTGAAGTGAAAAATCGACATTGATATATTTTTGTTTACAGTCTGTGTTTGAAAGTTGATTTTAAAGGAGTAAAGTGTTGATTTTTTTAAATATATGATTATTAGGGACGAATTGGATTTTATTTAACATGAAAAAGTTTTTAATGTATTATTAAAAATACTGTTGTAATTTTAGTGAAAATGTACAATTCATTAATATGGGCCAGTGTTTAAGTTTGGATCAAGAGGAATTGAAAGCACGTGCCAAAAGTGATGTTATAGACCGTCAGTTACAGTCATGGGCTAAAGAAGAGCAAAATGTCATTAAAATTTTATTGCTTGGTAAGATTCTTACTAACTTTTACTTTTTCTCTCAATTAAGTAGTAGGTAAATGTATATTTAATTGAAATTAGATAATAGTCCATATATATATAGAAAAGATGACAAAGATTTTACAATTATTGACCTACTATTAAGTGTAGAACATATATATAACATAAACTAAAGAGGCTTAGATCATAGTGTAACCATTTTTAAAAGAAAGCAAGGAATAAAAAAATCTACATCTTTTTTTAAATCATATATTCTACATTTAATCCATATTTACACACAATTTTCAGTGTTACATTGATGTTGTGATATTTCTTTTGGATGTCAATGTCATGTTTTTTTTTTTGTTTTCTATGGTCTAATTTTGATCGCTCCCATTGTAGCTTCTTTGGTAGGAACAAAAACATTATTTATTCTTCCATCCCTTTAAATTGGCAGTGTCTTTCTGATAAGATTTAAGGGGGTTAGCTGATAGAAAGAATATTTTGATTATCTATGTATAATGTACATGTATGTCACAAGACTGTTCTTCTATATATTTGATAGTAAATGGTGAAACTGCTATACCAGAAAATTGTATATATGTTTTTTTAGATATTTGTTAATATAAACATTTCTACATTTCTTATTTCATGATACATCAATCAGAAAATGTTTATTTGCCATAGACTAGTCATGTTACATGTTAGTTCCACTAGTTGAGCAAAAATTGCTAACCCTTCAAACTACTCCAGGAATTAGTAGCCTTGGTTTTACATAGATGTTATGTTGATAAATCTAAAGTTATAAAGACTGTGATGTTTGTGAACTTTTATTCGTCTTTTATTCTTTTGGTCATTGTTTTGTTTGTCCTTCTTCAACTTTCACTTTTGATTGTCCCATATATGGTAACTTAAGCAGGATCACAAAATATGATGAAATCCTCTGGCCTGGCTGGAAATTCCAAACATTCATACACATGTTCATTTAAATTACAATTTACCTTTAATTAACATTCAATATATATAGGAAAAAGGGTTTATTGCATATTTTTTAACAAAATAGTTTTGAAGACCAGGAAAGATAGGTATTATGATTTTGACAGATACTAAGTGGCTAGTTTGATTTATAACTTCTGTCAACACATTCTAATCTACAGAGAGACTTTTACTCCCATCAAAAATATCTCAATTTTAATTAAAAGCTTGCATATGAAAAAAAGAGATTATTCTGTGACACACAAACAAAAAGGAAGGACAAATATTTTAAGCCAACATTTCTTGGCCTACAGGCCTGATCTAACACTTAATAATTTGTGTACAAGGTAATCCAATAACCAGCATGTTTTTCTTGTTGATTAACACTGAATATACAGGTACTATTTAATCTAAAATTGACACCTCCTTGTTTATCAATGATTAAGGTCCCAATGATAGTCCTTGTAATACAGATTAGCCATTATTTGTAATAGTAACACCTTCAATATTATCTATTTCCTTACTGATTGACAAATAAACATGTTTTTATATCAAATTAACTTCCATTTTCAAGTTTTTACAAGTTGGTATTAAATGTCTTTTTAATTATAAATGATTAGAAAATTGTCCCTACGAGGTTGTCATTTTAAATCTCTTTTTTCAATATTTGATTTTTCAATAGCTGTGTGTTTATGTATTTTTAGTATTTAACCTTCTCCCATTCTACTGTAAATGTTACAAAATTCTGTGAAAATCTTTAAATTGGTCTGTGTAATTTACTATAAAATAAAACATATAACAGTACATGCAGCACAGATCATGACTACAAGGGGGAAAAAGGAGAAACAAATTATAATCCTCAAAATGTATACAATTTTTGTAAAGAAGACCAAAATTAAACATTATTTTACATATAGAAAACTAAAGATGAACTGAGGTAGTCTGAAATGGTAAATGGTATCCCACTGCTTACACCAAAGAATATATTATTTTTTGCCAAAAAGACCCATGCAATCATTTATGAGGTCATTTAAAAAGCAATTAAAAAACGTAAGTTAATACAAGGAAATCCATGTTTAAAAAAGATGAAAAGTATATCAAAGTATCTTCTATAGTAAAGCAAGGAATATATATTCTGAGGGAGATTTCAATACTGCTAAAAATGTCAAACCTAAATACTTTGTTGCAATGTTTATGGTTATAATTTTGTGTTATTATTCCCATGTCAAATATAATAAATTACCGCTATAAATCAGCCGATTTTCATGAAGATTTCCTAAAGTCAAATAAGTCACATTATATGTAAACTTCTCCACTCAGTGTTAATACAATATAAGATGTTTATTCAGATAAAGTGTTGTATCACCACCTATTAAAAGTTCATATTGATGGCTGTTCAAACATTGATGGTCAGATAACACTTCTCAAGGCCTACACAATGGACTCCATTCAGAACTATATGATTATGGTATATGGAACTATTTACATGCATTGTGGACACAGTATGATATGTTCATCATAAATGTATCATCTATAAAACCTTTTAACAAGTCTAGACACTTAGGTCTCAATCATCTCTTAAGAGAAATAAATCATTCATCCTTACCTCAGATATTCAAGTATTTCCAATCTGAAATAGTTTTGCTTCAGTATGTTCAGATTTAAAATTTTTACAATGTCTGATGACTATGCTGGGACAGTAATTTTGTAATGTCCACTGTATAAGATAAACGGCTCCCTCAGTTGTGATAATTTGAGGACAGGAAAAGTATTGATATATTACATGTATTAACATTTGGTTAAAGCTTTTAGGCTGAACAGTAGTGATTTGTCTTGTAATAAAAATCACTCATACAAGACTATGTAATTTCACACATCTGAAATTGTTATTGGTCAAGTTAAGGTCTTTTTCCATGTGATTTTATTTGTTACAATCTTTAACATGAATAAAAAAGCATCTTTTGCATAACAGAATTAAGTTGTGGCTACAGAATACAATTTATAAGATATGTTGGTTTTATCAAACAAAGTTGCATACCTGAGTTTGTCTGGTACATGTATTTAACCAATTGCATAGCTGATTTAATAGTAATTTTGCCACAGAATTGTACATGAATATTTTTGTTGATATAAAGAGTTCACCCCATGTTTTTGTAGTGTTTTGTGTTACTCAATGTTAATTATTTTGTAGAGTGTTTAGTTGACCATTGATTGTCTTTGTCCTTTTTATTTTGGCCATGGTGTTGTCTGTTTTTCTTAGGTTTTATTGCCCCTTTGATATTTTGTCCCTCTTTTTTACTTCTATATTCATGTACTTTAAATATTTTATTGTTTTTGTTGCACTGTGATATAATTTCATGGTTATCAAGATTCAACATTCTTCTGATCAATATAAATGTCATTTAAAGAAGGGCACTTTAAAAAACTTTTCATTGGAGATCAAATTCAATATTGATTATTGTCAATAAAGTGTTGTCATCCTAAATGTTTAGGTAGTTGAGTGTAGGACAAATGCTTTTCCTTTAGTTTATAAATGTCTCATTCATAGGCTTTTTACATCTGGTGACTTTCATGACCTTGCATGATTTTTAAAAAAAAATAACTTGTAAAAAGAATAATTTATTGCTCATGAATATTTTTTGAAATGCAAATGACAAAACTACTTTTTGTTGCAAATGCTTATATTTTTACTTGTATTAATGCACGATTTAGTAATAAAATGACTGAGAAGTGCACACTGGACATAAAATAAGGATAAAACTTGACCTTAGATCAATCCAAACCTGCATATCAAAGTAATTAATAACATTAAATAGTATTGACTCATGCTACTTAAAATTATAAATCTTGTTTCGTACAGGTATTAACTCTGTAAAGAAGTCACTGATCAGCATAAAAGAAAGTGTAATTCTCAATACATACAGGTTTAAAGACAGAGATTTTTACAAATCCCCTCATGACTAATTTCTATTTTGTAACAGATTTACTATTGTAAAAAATGAATTTTTAATACTGAGATTATATCCATAATGGTATAATAATGGCTCTTGAACAAGATTTGTGTGGGCAAAGAACCGAGAACGACATTGATCTTAAACCTGAGATTTACATTTGTCCAACAGAGGTATTGTGTTCGGTGGACAAGAAGGTCATCAATTACACAGATTTATGGTTTCAATTCAATATTCTGTATTACTGATTATCCAAAATAAAAACCGAAATACCGGAAAACTGTAAATAAAATGGGAAACTCCTTATTTCTTCAACTTGATCACACTTGTGATAAAGGCAGAGCTATGTTTGACCATGTTCAATAACATTGTAAATTAGTATTGGTATCACTCTGGACACATTAAAGCTAACTTTTAATTACAGTTATTGTCAAAGATTTAATTAGTTGTCCTCCCTCAAAACAGTTTAATACAAGACTATAATACTGGGAGTCACCAGTAGCTGTTTGGTTGAAAAGTAATCTTTGCACACAAGTAGCTCCACCTTACTGTACATGTAGACCACCCAATGTACAATGAAAAACTTTAAAATAAAAAGTCAATAACCTTTAAAAATTAAGATTGATTTTTTGGTCCTTTTTTTTTTTTTTTTTTTTTTTTTGGAATTTCTGTGATGATATCAATTTAAATCTAACCTGTACGCTCAAACTATTAGTATAATTTGTAGTAAGTATATATATATATATTACAGCCATGGAATTTGCAAGCACATCTTGTTTTTGTTAAACACTTATGTCATCTTTTAACATCAGAGAAGTAACTGTTTTTCTCCTTGATGTGGAAAGCTCTTCATTGAAAGTTTTGGCCAGTTTTGGATTTGATATTTAGAACTACTAGGTTATAACATTGTGTGGTCTAATAGGTACATTTTTCTGTTTTAAACCACTGGTATTATTTTACCTGCTTGTCAAGAGCACCTTTATTGTTACCATTTAAATGTCTTTGATGATTGTTACACTGAAATTAAAGAATGATAAACACTCATTTTGGAGATAATTTTGACTTTTTTTGGTAATAGAATATTTTTTTTGTAATTGTTTAAGTACATTTTTATTGAACATTTTCCACAGCATATTTTCCTATGTAAACCAAGGATTTTAAAAGGAAGAAAAAAGAAAAATATCCTTGTGTAAACTCATCTTTGAAATATTACACAATTCTATTTTGCTGGTGCATATGTGAAAATCGTAAGGATTTAAAAATAAAAAGGGCAAAATTAAAAGCATGCTTTAAAAGATACATTCTTGTAATAAAAAACAAGTTTCATTTACATGTAAAGACAGATCATTGAGGAAGGAAATATCTGGTGGAAATGTCTGATAAAAAATTATGCACAGGTGAAAATGCTTTGATATGATAGGTCTATTTCTAAATATTTTAATGTTATGAGAAAAAAGCTGATTAAATGTGAAAATTTCCAAAGTAAATAGAAGATTTTATAGAATGGAATGTGTAGTATTTACCTGTGATTACCTGTAAATCTGCAGATCAAAATATTATGTAATGTTTACAGATGACATACATGTTTTTTAGTTGTATGATCTGTTCACAATATTAATGCATATATAAGCAAGATATTACAATACAAATAAGTAACACATCTTTTTTATGCCCCCGCCGCGCATTAAGTTTTACCCTTGTCAGTCCGTATGTCCCAAAATTAGTTTCCGTTCTCTAACTTTAGTTAGCCTCAACCAAATGTTATGAAATTTATACACAATGCTTATTACCACCAAACACGGATCTAGTTTGAATTTGGGTGGCCTCACTTTCACCGTTCTCAAGTTATGTCCCTTTACAAATGGAAAAATTGCTAAATTTGCTGTTTCTGCACTCTAACTTTAGTTTGCCTCAACCAAATGTTATGAAACTTATACAGAATGCTTATTACCTTCAAACACAGATCATGTTTGAATTTGGGCAGCTTCACTTTAGCTGTCCTTGAGTTATGTCCTTTTGTAAATTGAAAAATTGCAGAATTTGCCATATATTTACAAGCAGGGGCATCTGTGTCCCATGGACACATTCTTCATTTAAATCCTGTCCTCAGTCTAAAATTTTCAAACATGGTATCTGAGAAAACAATACACTGAGACTACTTTAACATAATGTTATATTAGTCTTAGCATTACAGTAGAAAAGAGTATGAAGAAAGGCAAAAGATGATTTGATCAGATGTTTTAGTGGGGGTGATTGGAGACTTATCTGGGAGGGATATCATTGTTGAAATGGGGTGAAATTTTTTAAGCACAAGGTGTTACTACAAACAACATGTGTATGAAAGAAGAAGGAACTAAATGCACTTTGTCGATATATACCTAGGTAAATAAAGTTATGTAATTGCATGAATGGAGATGATTTGATGTGACAGTTTCAGTTTTGGTCTCTCCTTATTCTTTGACCTGTGCACAAGATGTATAAATTAATAAAGGGCACTTAAATTATAACATGATTTTCATATAAATGAAGTAAAGGGGAATGTAATTCATTAGAATGTGGTATTGCATCAGTTGTATTTCCGCTTGGCACACACATTCCAACGGCACATATTTTAAATGCTTATGTTTAATTTATGAAATGATTCTCCGCCTACATTTCCCATGTTAAATCATTCATTCATTTTTAATCTGACAAGTATACCTTTGAGACATATAATGTTTATCATCATTATCTATATTTCTGTGAATGGCATTTGTTTTGTTGTAATTAAATCCATGTTTCAAAAAGATAGAATAAGACAGTTTCATAATGTACATCTTGAATCAATGTTATTTATTTTAAACAAGGGTTTTGTTTTAAGATTATCTAAACACATTCATTGACTACTCCTTCTACTGTTGAGGTATTATCCTTGAACTTGGTGGGGGATTTTTGTCATGCCTGCAATTAGTGTTGCCAAAGTCAAATGACAAAATTGAATTTAACTAAGAGATTCACACAGGCTATGTTTTGAATTGAACTGCCTTATAATCATGGTTCATAAGGAGTTATAAGTGAAATGTCCTCCTTACGAAAGTCCTAAAGAAAGCATCAATGTAAAGGATGGAAAGTCTTTGACTGTTGTAATTCAAAATTCAAAGGTCTGTCAGAGAGAGGACTGCACACTTATTTAAACCCCAGATTATATGCATGCATAATATAATTTCTTTAGACCATGGACTGCATATAAGAGAATATTGGAGTTAACAAGAAAGAGAATACAATAATTGTTCTTGCCAATGTAGAATATTTTTATGCTCCCGCCACAGCAGAAAGGGCATTAAGTGTTACCCTTGTCTGTCTGACCGTACATCTGTACGTCCGTCCGTAGTCTGTACGTTCGTATGTATGTCACAAAATTAGTTTCCGTTCTCTAACTTTAGTTTGCCTCAACCAAATGTTATGAAACTTATATACAATGCTTATTACCACCAAATACAGATCAAGTTTGAAATTTGGGTGGCGTCACTTTTACTGTTTTAGAGTTGTGCCTCTTCACAAATGAAAAAATTGATGAATTTTTCGTTTCCATTCTCTAACTTAAGTTTGCCTCATCCAAATGTTATGAAACTTATACACAATGCTTATTACTACAAAACTCAGATCAAGGTTGATTTTGGGTGGCGTCACTTTTACCATTCTTAAGTTATGTCCCTTTATATTGTTTTATGCAAGCAGGGGCATCGTCTGTGTCCCATGGACACATTCTCCATTTATCTCTTTAAACATTTGTTATGTGTCTTGATATTTTTGATATATTTGTGCTAATCTGAAACCCCAATTTGATAATATATAAATATTAAAATGTTAGTGTCATTAGTTTATTTATAATAAGATTTCTTTTTATATATCAACAGGTGCAGCAGAGAGTGGCAAAAGTACTTTGGTAAAGCAAATGAAAATAATTCACCATGATGGATTTTCTAATGATGAATTAATGTCATTTAAGGTATGTTTAGAATTTGTTTTAAGACAGGAGGATGGATGGTGTTTGCACAGAGATGAATATATCTCCTTAATATACATTATGGTTTCCAGAGATAGCACTGGAAGGGGGTTTAACAAGTACGGTACATTATGTCAAGAAAAAATATGCTGTATGGTTGAAAAACTGAAATAGGTTCTCTTGGTTGGATTTTTGTTTAATTTTATGTTTGTTTTTTTTAATATAAAGAGAAACTACATAATTAGTTAAGTGTGTAATATAATAATGAAAATCTAACACATTGATTTGAAGTACATTTTTTGGAATGGACCTATGATTGATGATGACAGTCTTAAAATATTCATCTCAGAAATCAAGTAAAATGCACAGAGGCCAAACACAATATTCTGTCAACATCTTCTGATAGATGAATGTCAGAAATAAGAGGGTTCATTTGGTGACTGGAAACATTACATGTTGGATTGATTTACACTACCAAACATTCTAATGAATTACCGTTAATTGCGTTAATGATGTCTTCTTTGCCAAACAATCTTTCATAGTGTCATGTCATAAGATTGATTTGATCTTTGTCTACTTTGATATTAAGTATTAAACAAAATGAAGCAGGCAACTGTTAAGGGTTAACAATGTCATCTGATGTCCAGTACGATTTTGATAAAAAATCTTTATTGTTATATAATTATATATGTATATTAAGAATGAAAATATTTGACCACAAACTGACATTCAAAAATTTAAATTTTAAGGGAAGATAGCTTTTATTGCATGCTGTCAATCTGAAACTGTTTTAATGAAACCTTCCAATGCATGCTGTCAATCTGAAACTGTTTTAATGAAACCTTCCAATGCATGCTGTCAATCTGAAACTGTTTTAATGAAACCTTCCAATGCAGCAAAACTGTAGCTTGCTGTCTTATTTGTCTTCTTTTTTAAATGTTATAAAAGTTTACAAATCAATGTTGAT
Organism: Mytilus coruscus; assembly: GCA_017311375.1. NCBI lineage: Eukaryota > Metazoa > Mollusca > Bivalvia > Mytilida > Mytilidae > Mytilus > Mytilus coruscus. The sequence goes on from CM029602.1 coordinate 91,637,465, forward strand.
TATTGTTAACTGAAATTAAGTAATACGATATATATGTAGCATATGTTTCTGTGTTTAGACATTGATTTTCTTTAATTTGTTAAACCTGGTTTTTTCTCACTGAAAAGGAGATGTATAGAATAACAGTTTCTCTTTAAAACAGAATTCTCTGCATATCACAGGGCGGATCCAGCCATTTTTAAAAGGGGTCCCAACCCAGGATAAAGGGGGTTCCAACTATATGTCCCCATTCAAATGCATTGATCGTCAAGAAAAAGGGGGTTCCAACCCGAAACCCTCTGGATCCGCCACTGTATCATATTTGATTTAATATTTTGTCAATTTCTCTTGCCTGATATACAGTATTTTTATAGTAGCTTGTAAAAAGCATAACTGTAAAAAGATTTCTATGGACAAGCAGTTTAAATGACTGCCTTTGTACTATTCTTCATTGAAAAGGGTTTATTATGCTTCATCCATTATGAAATACACTGGATTAATATTTAATGCAATTTTTATTTTCAAACACATTAATTTAACATGTAAATATAGGCTACCTAGTTTCATTCGCTTTGGATCTGTCTGATCTATTCAATCAGAGCAGTTTTCTGGTTGAAATTTTATGTCAAGGTTTTATAAATAGATGTCTTTGATAATATTTTAATGGTGTTTTTATGGATATAGTTATATTAGCTAACAATAGTTTTATTGCTATGCATTTCACAAAGGCTTTTTAACAATGTTGCTACCCAGTAAATCTGAATATTTGCATGATTTGAAATGTATAAACATATAAAACAGTAAAAAAAATTACAGATGAAACACATTAAAACCTTAAGTTCATAATGCTTATACATTGTATATTGCAAAAGTATAGTAAGCCGAAAAGTACAGTAAAATAGTTCTGGATAAAAAGGCCTTTACAAGGCCATTGGAAAGGTTAAGACTAAATACACAGGACTGCTAGATCTTGGCCCTTCATATGTCAATTACAACTGGCTCCAACATACCGCTTGTTTTAAGTTGACCAGAGAAATGACATAAACTTTACCTCTTGCCTACTATAATAGGCATATTTAAAAAAAAGTATGGTCTTGTATGGTTTTATTATAACCCTACAAGTGGAACATTTTGTAAAATGTATTATGGCGGAGGTGAGCAGACAAAAAGATACTATTACTAATACTTTGTTTACAATGTATAAGTACTGTACATAAAGTGTGTACATTTAAATAAGTATAATTGAATGTACTAATGCATTGTCACAAGAGTTAAATAGTATCTTTTTGTAGGCTCACCTCAGCCAGTGTACTAACAACAGTTATATACATATACCAGTACATAGAAAGTGAATGGAATATGTCAGGAAATTAATCCTCCTTATTTACATGGATCATACAAATATTTTTCATACTATAAATGACATGGTAGATTATACAATATAATTAACCTGTCAGGTAATACGTTAAATTGTCACCTACTCGTCATGTCATATATGTTATTTATATATAGTATTTTCTTATAAATCGTAATTATGTAAACATGTAATAGGTATTTGTAGAGAGCAATTAGAATACTTAGGGATATGGTCCCAAAAATACTGTTCAACAGTGCATTGTAGGGACATGCAGTCAAATAATTCACAAAACGTTTTGGAAGACTCAGGTTGCATCTAATATTGTAACTAAACTTTTAAGAAACTTTAGCAAGCATTGTTTTATTTGTAATAGTGACAGATCTTCATAAAAGACACACTTTCTTTTAAAAAGTTTTGAAATGTCTACCAGTTGTCAGACTTGTTTCTCTTTGTTAAGAATTCTGCTGTAAAATAATTTCTCCTTTCAATATTGAACATTTCCATGTTTGGAAAATTCTCTTTAAGAATGCAATCTATTGTAGGCTCACTAGAAAAGGTTAAGGTACCATACTCAATTGATTTTCTACAGTACTAACTGTTTATATCACCAAGATGTCATATCTTAATAGTTACCCAAATTCTTCTTAGTAAATTGTTTTTTGAAGACAACATGTATTTGCATGTACATATCAGATTTGAATGTATCTACCTATTTGAGTGTTCTCTATAAATTGTGTTTTTGTGTTATTTTGTATTTGAACATGACAGCTCTTTAATGGCTTACACTCTATGAAATACCAAAGTCACCAACACATCAGATTCCATGAAGCAGACTATATACTCAGAGCATGAGACAAATGTAATCTTTTATGGTGAAACACAATGTAAAATATTAAATTTTTCAAAATTTCTTGTAGTGACTGGATTCATTTGTTGATATTGTGGTTTTAGAACCAATACATCCTCCTTAAAAGCAATACATAATAGAAATATTGATACCATGATATAATATGAGATATCTTCTGAAAAAGTTTTGAGATCCAAAGATAAGCGAAAACCTTATATCAAACCACATGAGTTTAGCCCAATGCATTATGTGCTAATGAATTTCACCTGGATATTTGTTTACTAGTCAAACAAACTCATGATTAAATTCCATAAAAATGAAATGTTAAGATTAAAAATCGGAAGTCATATAGTTGGCTATCAATGTCATATCGATCAATCATTTATTTAAATTCTTTGTAAAAATATGATTAAAAAAAATAGAACTACTTTACCAGAGTAAATATAGTCCCTTCAGGCATTACCAGAACAGGTTAACTTATTGCAATAAATATTCTATAATATTTTTATTTGTTATCAAAAGTCTGCACTATTTTTAGTAAGATTACTGTCTGTAGGTAAGACAAACTTTTTAAAAATATGATTGGACAAGAATATGTTTTTACCTGGGGATATTATCTATACACACCTACGTTAATATTTACCTGGCCTAATTACTAATGGTTCTGTGGTTTTATTGATGAACTTAATATGATAATTAACATTGCTGACCCTTTATTCAAATTTTGGTGTTTTTTTTTGTTGTGGTATTTATGTAGCTGATGAAAACATGACAAGATTGTCGATTGTTTAACTGTCTAAATGAAGGCCAAGACAGACATGTCTTATTCAATAAATATCTATAAGATCTATTTAAATATAATAACTAGAGGAGTGTTGAATGATTAATATTTAATTAATAGAATACTGTTAGATCTATGACCATTATGTGGCAAATAAAGTATGAATTTATGATTATAGATTCCTGTAATTTATGTCAGGACTTACATTTTGGTTTATGATTATCTCAAAAGTTAGTCCAAGAGTTCTCTGACTTCTGGAGGACCCCAGCAAGTCCCCAAAAAGGCTGCCCCACTTCAGAGCAATCTCTGACTTAACGGAATGATGTGGATTAGATGCTAACATTTAGACATTGTTCAGTATCGAAATAGTAAAGGTTCTGAGATCTATGTCAGGTTAGGTATTAAGATTCTGAAAAGTGAATGCAGAAGGAAGATATTCAGGAACTTTGGCTGTCACAGGAATATGAGGCATGTGGGGTTATACAGAATTCTTTCCTTTACAATTGAAAATATTCAGAAGCATCAGCTGCATGGCAAATTTTGGAGTCTGACATTAGGTCTAAAATTGAGAATGGAAATGAGGAATATGTCAAAGAGACAACAACCCGACCAAAGAGCAGACAACAGCCGAAGGCCACCAATGGGTCTTTAAGGCAGCGAGAAAATCCGCACCCGAGGTGGTCCTGAGCTGGCCCCTAAATAAAATTGTGTACTAAATCAGTGAAAATGGATGTCACACTAAACTCCAAAACATGTAAATGAACTAAAATTAAAAACATATAAGACTAACAAAGGCCAGAGGCTCCTGACTTGGGACAGGCGCAAAAATGCGGCGGGGTTAAACATGTTTTGTGAGATCTCAACCCTCCCCCTATACCTGTAGAGTAAGAATGTTCAGCTTTATGAATTACAAAGGTTTTCATTGAATATTGAAGATTGAATGTCTACAATGAGTTTCTGAAAGTGTGTTTTAGGTAGTTGGGCATAAGAACGGAGGCTAAAGACAAATTAGGATTCCCACATGAGTGTATATCTTGATGAATATTGATAATAACAAGAGTAGTGACTTATTAACCCATAAACTTGTTTACACATTTTTTTTTTTTTATATAATTGAATAATATGGGCATTTTTTATTTTATATAATGTAAGGTAATGATTGCATTCTATTTAATCAGAAATATTTTTTTTCATTACAGCCAGCAGTCCTGGATAACTTACTGGGTTCTATGAAGTATGTCCTGACTGGAATGGGACTGTTACGTATAAATCTGGAAAATCCCAAATACAGAGTAAGTCAGCACATGATTTTCATTTGAGTATAAAAAATAAGAAGATGTGGTATGATTACCAACGAGACAACAATCCTCTAGACATCAAAGGATGAAAATGTTAGCAACTATAGGTTGCCCTATACAGCCTTCAACAATGAGCAAAAAACATACCACAATGATTTGGACTAAAGTAGAAACAAAATTGATAGTCATCATCCTCTGATATAGTTACTCAATGCTAGCAGATTTTGATCAAATATCTATTTAGTTTCTATTTGTACATTTGTAGAAACTTAAGTTGAAAGTTGACCATACACTTCTTTTCTTCACTGAAGATATATTTTAAGCTTTCCAAAATTTTGCTTCTGAATGTTTCTGATAAAGGTTAAAATGATATCCAGAAAGAAAACTAAATAAACAGCAATTTTATTTTTTATGTGGAAGTTTAAATTGGGATTGATAAATTGACATTTTATACAATAATTGACATGGGTTTATACTATTTCAAAACTTACACACTTTTGTATACATCTATTTTATATATACTGAATTTGGTTGTGCTATATTTATGACCGAATTATGGTAATTGCAAAGTTTTTGTAAAAAGATGAAATTTAGGGACACTTGTCAATTTTTGAAGACTTTTTTGGTTGAGTTCATTTCTCCTTCAATTTAAATGACAATAACTCACATCAACAATCCTCCCAAACAACACCACACGGTTTACAATTAACAATATATATTGTATTTTGTGTGGAAAAGTCAAGATAAATGGATAACAATGTTTAACTTAAAGAAGAGTAGACCAAATTACAAATTAACCAGATTAAATTCGCTGTTACGATGGTTAAACCCACCAGGAACAATTTGAATATAACAATTTTATCCTGTTAACATGTTTACAAGTTCTGTGTTGATGTAACTTACACCACATACGAGGAACCCAATTCTGTCTTTGTATACAACTTTGTGGACTCTAAATTGAAATTTAATAGGAAAATTAAGCCCCTATATATTTCCTAAGCTATTACCAAAATTGTATAGATCTTTCAATTTTAGTAAAGTGACAATGAAGTTAGCGTTGTGTATCCTACAAATAGTCGCTGTAAAACAATTCTGTTATTATTGTGTCAAGATTATCAGGATAAGATAGGTCTCAATGACTTTTTATTTTTGTTTGTTGGATTATAATGTCAAGAAAATCTTTTTTAAGTACTTGAAAATTATGAAATTTAGTTTGTAATAAAACCATTAATAGGTTTAACAATGTTGTGTTAAAACCACATTAAAGAGTAGGGTTAATTAGACTATCTTTGATAGGATAAAGATATTTGGATTTTTTTTTACAAAAATGTACAGAATGTTAATCCTTAGTACTATTGACTTTTGAATTCTTTGTATCTGAATGAGAAAGGAAGAGTCAGAAACTCAATAAATTGTTATCTGTTACATTTGTTAGGAAAAGGTTCCTTTAATTTGTTTAATGTTGCTAAATCTTTTAATTTACTGTTGATATTCAGTGGACAATTGTTTGTCTTGGTCAGTTGTTGGATTGGCTCTTCTGACTTCTGATAACCTCCACAGAATCTCCATTTTTCCCAAAAACCAATGCTTCTGATTTAGAGAAAAAGGTTAGGAAATTTAGTTTTGTGAAAATAAAATCATTATACACTTGAAACTGAGTTCATATAGAACTTGGTGAATTAATCATGAAATTGTCATACAATCTGGGCATTTGACCATCATAGCAGAAACTTCTAGAAATAAAGAAATAGAGAAATGGGGTATATACCTCATTGAGACAGTAACCCAAGGACAAAATCATACACAAAATATATAGAAGTTAACAAACAGTCTTTAACAATAAGCAGGTGTCAATACTATTTGTCAAGCTCAGAATTGCCCGAGTCTAAAAAAGTTGTGAATAAATTAAATAAGTCAAGATATGACATAAAACAACTACTGACTATTTTGATGGACTGGTGCTGTTTGGTTGTTATCCTATTAACATTTATGTCATATTTACATATTTTTATGATTTAAAGAGTAAATATGCACCCAAATTAACATAGAAAACTGAAAAACACAAAGAACTATATGAAAATAACTGTTAGTGATTTTGTCTTGTAGTATCATCTTTTCAAACATGCAGTTCATGAACATTTAGGTTTGAAGGCAGGAACAGTTTAGATTATGAAGAATCAACATCAATTAGATTCAAAATTAAATGCTTATATTGTTTGTATTCAGAATTGTCTGGACAGCTCTTAAATTTCAGAAAATAAAGAATCAAATAGAGACTAAAAATAAGGCAAAGATAAGATTCCCAAATGTTTTAAAACTGACTGCATTTTTTATTAACCTGACACTTTTTCAATACTTTAATTATTATTAATTCCATTTCTAACATTAACAAATCATACCTTGAAATAAATTTGATTATTATATAAAACATTTCAGTCTCATGCAGAAAAAGTCCTCACCTGTACCTGTTGTTTTGACAAAAAACAGAACATGTATCAAGATGTATATGCGTCATTGAAATACCTGTGGCAGGACCGAGGGGTACGACTGGCTGTGTCTCGAGGTTATGAATATGAACTGAATGATTCGGCTATATAGTAAGTATTATAGCAAGGAATGTTAACTATGTTCTGTTACATGGTACAGACTTGCTGTTTGATGGTCCGGAAATATCAACATGTACCATTTGAACTTTCATTCGAGAATTGGAGTTTTATAAATGTGATAAGATTAAGGATCAGTATTTGTCCTCGTACTGGAAAGATCTATTTTTCAAACAAGCAATATCTATTGTTAACATGTAAGGAGTCGGTATAGCTTACACATCAATTTTGTTAGGATGACAGTTTGCTTAAGTGGACTTTTTGAAATTTACAATTGCCTGTCTTTAAAAATGTTGCATGTGAAATATGTTTCCTTAATTTGTTGGACATAATGTATCTCAGTTTCTAACACACATTTCAAAATCAATTGTCCAGGAAGTATATATTAATGTTTTAATATTTGTTTAATTGTTCAAATTGCACAGAATGGCATGAAATTTCATAGCCTTCTTTTAAGTAATTTGAAACCTTGAAACCTCATAAATTCCTAAAATTTAATAGTCTATAATTTGATGATGAGGAAGAAAATCCTTCACAAATATAACCCAATCTATTATTGTATTTCCTTACATCCATATAATTCTGCACAGCTATCGTATTTCCTTACTCCATATAATTCTGCACAGCTAATTGGAAAATCCTGCTACGTTACCAATATCAAGTTCTATTCACGGTAAATTGTGATGTCATATTTTTTTACCAGATGAATTTATGTTGGACCCAACTTTATCATGGCAATTTTCTAAAATGTTGAAACACCTGTGTTTTGGACCAAGAAAACACTGAAAACTGTAAAAGAAAGAGATTGACAGTTTTCTGCATTGCATGTACTGAGTTTGTGTTTGTGATATCAAATTTAAGTGGTGATGCACAAATTTCACTGTGAAGTTGTGTAAATACACTTATTAAGCTTTTTATAGACAACTATGCTAACTATTTAACTTGGTCCCTATACATTTTTAATGTTGAGAATAAGGTAAATAAATTCATCACGAAACCTCATTAGACGATGCTTAAAGTAACCATAAAGCCATCAACTTTAAATATTAATTAATGATTCATTGTAAACACATCAAACCAACACTAGAGAATCTTCTGATATATAGGATGTAACTCAGTGATTAAAGGTAATCAAATGCCAGGTAAAAACAATCAATAAAATGACATAAACAAGTATAAAAAGAATTTTAATGATTCATCTTAAATAAAAGTTAGTAAAGACAATTTCTACCAGGTGTTTCCTTTGTTTTGATCACCTGTTAGACAATAGATGGATACTTATATCTGTTAGGCACAATTCTTTTGATCTTATCACCTGGTACAGGTGTGAAGTGTTTTATTTGTATATATTGAAATGTTACCTACAATTAAGTGGCCCATTGAATGGTCATTCATGTTGAACTTGAGATAATCCGAACTATGAGGATCCGATGACCTCAGTTTTTAAGGATAAATATAGTAAAGTATATTGCTGATTTCATGTCTGAGTGTTCTGTCAAGTGATGTGAAATTTTGAAACACAACTTAAACCTCAAATTTAAAAGTTCAACAGAATAAAATTTTCTATAGGCTTGTTTACAGACTTTGGCATCAACGACAAAATCAAATATCCATGAAAAGTCCATTTTTCCTTAATCTACGAAAAAAATAAATGATCGATCAACAGTAGATAAGAGAATTAAGGGATATGGAAAGTGAACCTCATTAAACAAGTCTAAAAAATATCATTACTAACAACTGATAAATGGGTAGAAAATGATGCATTCATAACTATGTCATGTTTACCTTCTAAATTGTTGTGACGGTCATTAAATATCCCAAATAATGAATATATTAAGATAAAATTACAAGGTCAACATTTCTATATCACATTGACCTGAAATTTGAATATGTTCAGGTTGAGGTAACTTGTATATTACATTTAGGTCATAAAATATTAGGTGCATTGACTCTGGGGCCATAACAGACTTATCAATTTGAAGTGTAATTGGTAAATGTATATATGAAATGGTCTTATTTTGCAAGTTAAAAATTAAACTGTTTTGTGTCCTCTTGCACCAAATAGCAAGTTAAAGATACTGCCTTCTAGTGGGTAAAGTATAACATGAGAATATATTATGATATAAAACCCATTATGTCTTTAAGAACATTAATATTGAAACAATTTGAAGTGTAATTGGTAAATGTATATATGAAATGGTCTTATTTTGCAAGTTAAAAAATTAAACTGTTTTGTGTCCTCTTGCACCAAATAGCAAGTTAAAGATACTGCCTTCTAGTGGGTAAAGTATAACATGAGAATATATTATGATATAAAACCCATTATGTCTTTAAGAACATTAATATTGAAACAAACTCCATTGTCAACGTATATTTGTTCCACCTAACAGAAGTTCCACTGGAAACTTTGTTATAAACAATGTCATAATATCTGTTCCTGATGGAACAAATATTCTATACCATTTATTCCGTTAGGAACATATAATGTAATATTTATTCCAGTGGAAATAATATTCCAGAATATTTATTCCATTTGGAACTTATATTATGAAGGAAATTCTATTTCGTGACACCATTAGGCAACTAACAAATATCTGGAGTTTGGCTTTGTGCAAACACAGATGTAGGAAAATTGGGCTGTGTGTCAATAATTAATTCATCAAGCCAACAACACAAAAAATCAAGAGATGTGCATTTATAGTTTCTTTTGATGAATATATATATGACAAAGATAAAGAAAAGTAACGAAAACATCAACTAAAAATTGATGAACATATAGCTGTTGGTAATTTGACATTTATATTTCATGTAATACATTTATACCACAGATATTTCCAGATAACTTTATATTATATCATACTATAACAATATATTATAATATGTTACATATAACACATAATGATTATCTTTGCAATATTTATGCCCCTGCCATAGGGGACAGGGTCAATAAGTGTAAACCCTTGACCGTCCTTTTTTCCATATTTCTGTCATTCCGTCTTTCTTTCCTTTTGTCCTTCCATCCTTCCATCCTTTGTTCATCCATCCCATTTTTGTTGCAAAGCTTGAGCAGGGGCATTCGTGTCCTCAGACACAATCTTCTTTTATTTATATATAACTTCAGATGCACAATCTTATGATTTTTTGTATTGGAATTATCTGATATACTTCAAAGCATTTATAAAAGGTGATTATGTAAATGCTCTTTTGTTCCGACGTTGGAAAGTTCGGGGCGGAAAGAACTAACTAGTCAAAAAGTTTCGGAGGAACTTATTAACTAGATACTTTGTTCTTCCTCTGGTTTAAAAGTTCCACCGGAACAAAGTGACTAGTTGAAAAGTTCCAACGGAACATATCAACTAGTTAGAAAGTTCCTTTCTGCCAAATTAGTCAAAACCGGAACTAAGTAACTAGCCCAAAAGTTCCAACTGAACTTATCAACCAGGCAGAAAGTTCCATTTGGAGAATTGATGCCAAGTAAAAGCGCAACATATTATATTTGAACCTTTCAAAGGGAAACCAAGATACTGATTACAAAAGTCAAAAGGAAATTATCAACTAGCCACAAAGTTCCTCTTTGGCAAATAAGTCAAAACCGGAACTAACAAACTAGACCAAAAGTTCCAATGGAACTTATCAACCAGGCACTAAGTTCCATTTGGAGAATTGATGCAAAGAACCACATGAGGAGGGGGTATTCTTCCCTCTCTTGAGGGTACTATGAATACTAAATTTGCATGATAATGCAACTTATTCCGTTTTATGTGAGCTATGAAATACAACTTAAATTTTGCATATTTGTCCCCAAAGAAACCCCTTTCAGTGCGTTGGGTATTCTTGTAAATTAATGATTTGCTCTTATATATACTGATACTCATTCTTCCCCCTCTTTCTACAAAAAGGACGAAATATGGTATATTCGGAACGATGTAACTAGTTGTTCTGTTCCGCCAGAACTATTCAACTAGCTACATTGTTATGGGACTTTTCAACAAGCTACTTTTTTCCGGAACTTCTCGACTGCATGGAATAAAACAACTAGTTGGAAAGTTCCATCGGAATGAAATAACTAGTTGAAAAGTTCCGCCGGAACAAAGTAACTGACGGAACATAGTGGCTGTTACAATTATACATGTTCAAATTTGTGTTTCTCCAGTTTTCAAGGAAAATCCTTACTTAAAGATGTAAACTATGTTCTTTTTTCCATTACAAGTGCATCATACATATGTCTGATAATTTCCAATACTTAAGTTAAACTTATCAGTCACTTTCTGGAACAGCTAGTATATTATAGATACATATTGATGATGTAATATTGTTATGTCTTAAACTTAACTATTATATTTTACAGTTACTTTGAAAATATGGACAGAATTTGTCATCATAACTTTGTACCTAACGCCAAGGATGTTCTACGAGCCAGAGTACGCACAACTGGAATCTTAGAAACATGTTTTAAGATTAATAACTTTGTTATACGGTAGGTATGATACACCGTAACTTTGTTATACGGTAGGTATGATACACCTTAACTTTGTTATACGGTAGGTATGATACACGTAACTTTGTTATCTGGTGGGTATGTAACTTTGTTATACGGTAGGTATGATACGGTGGGTATGATACACGTAACTTTGTTATACGGTAGGTATGATACACCGTAACTTTGTTATACGGTAGGTATGATACACCTTAACTTTGTTATACGGTAGGTATGATACACCGTAACTTTGTTATACGGTAGGTATGATACACCTTAACTTTGTTATACGGTAGGTATGATACACCGTAACTTTGTTATACGGTAGGTATGATACACCGTAACTTTGTTATACGGTAGGTATGATACACCGTAACTTTGAACATGTAATGAAGCAAAGTGAAAACATTTTATTTGGTTGGTTCCCTTAATGAACAAAAATTAGAAAAAAAAAAACCTGTTTGACTTTACAATATGTTCCAAATGACAGGTAGCAGTCAAAATTTCTGAACTCAGGGCCTAATACTTTGTAAAATTGAGAATTTGTAAGTCTATAATTTTCTGTAAACATCAAGACTTGTTTCACATTTTGTCATGTCCTGACCTTTTATAGCTTACAATACAATATGAGTTTTGCTTATTGTTGAAGGCCATACAGTGACCATCTGTGTCCTTTGGTATCTTAATTGATACTTTTCCATTAGCAATCATACCACATCTCCATCCCTTTTCTATATTGGACTAAGCATTTTTAGCCCTTTTGGTATTAAAGATACCTCATTTATTCTCTTTTGATATTCAATTATCCATCAACTTTCGGTGGTTATTAACTGTTTAATTCTATTAATACAATATTGGGCTTTCAATTTATGGGATGTGAACATTCCTGATGGAAAAAAGTACTTCAAATGTAGCACATTCCCTCAGTGTGGTAAAGGACTATATGCCTTCATTCCAAGGCTAGACGGTGTGTCCTTTGAGTAGACCAAAGTATTTAATCATGTTAAAGCAAATCTTATTTACCTAATAAAACAAGCATGTCACATTATCGTGTGCAGATTTAAATGCCATGTAATTAAGACATGTCTGTCTGTTACGGCCATGTGGTGACAACAATAAATTACCTAAAAGAAACATTAGAAATTGTGTTTTGTAGTACAATATTTCCTGGTTAAAATTACTTTCTCACAGTGCACGTAATGTAAACATTTGTAAGTCTTGTTACGTCAGTGATGAAAGAGTTTATGGATTGATAATAAACTTATTATTATGTAATATGTACTTATTGTTTGAAGTAGACATATATAGAGAATATACATAGGATAAAAGTACATGCTGCAATAGGTAGCAAGTTTTGTATGTATGAAAACAATTGGGATACAACAACAAAACGAGATACTTTACCAATAGTTGACACAGCTTGGGCAAAATCTGTACAGTATTATTATACAGGATGTAAATATAACAATAGACTAAGCAATAGTCAATATAATGCATGACAGAGAAAAAAAAATAGGTAACAAAGAACAAATTAAAATGAAATTACGTAAATATGTAAATGTTTATAACCGGAAATTCACTAGAATCCTCTTAGCAATCACACCTGGGAGTCACATCAGTCATTAATGTGAGAAGATTAATATGAAATATCATGTATTTAATGAAGTGAGTAGGAATAACCTACCTGTGAGCATCTAAAAAGGGGAAATATTAAAGTTACCAAAAAATTGCATGCAAATATCTGTTCAAAATGGTTTTTTTAATGAAAACAATTCCAACATACGATGACATGCCATTAATTACTTAGCTCAGAGTTGATATACTATGTCAAAAATCAGTCAGATGCTACTTTGCACTCTTACTTAGTACTCTTACTTGGTATGCTAGCCTCACCTTGATGGTTTAATTGACACTTTCATTCAAGAGGAGAAAATAAATACCTCAGAACAAATTATTTAGATATCAAATGAGAACTTGACATTTTTTTGGTTTTGAGCTTTCCTCATGAAGATCAAGCTAGACAATTGCTTCAGACACACCAGATTTATATAGTATAAAAATAAGGAGATGTGGTATGATAGCCTGAAAGAGACCACTATCCACCAGAGATCAAGTGACATAGATGTCAGCAACTATAGGGTACAGCTTTTTAACAATGAGCAACTCTAATATCTTATAGTCAGTGCTAATTTTATTATATACTGAATATTAAACTTTACAATGTATGTGTCGCTATAATGTTCTTATGATTTGTTTCAGCATGTTTGATGTAGGAGGTCAGAGGTCAGAGAGGAGGAAGTGGATCCATTGTTTTGGGGATGTAAAAGCTGTGTTATTTGTGGCAGCATTAAGTTGTTATGATATGTACTTGTTTGAAGATCCTGATGTGGTTAGTTTACTACTTGGTTAATTATTTAATTGGATTTTAGATTTATTGAAAACTGATGAGTAGGATTTTGCATACTAGACCTTAAAAATGGCATCCAATATGATAATGGGAAAAATAATTATGAATAAAGAAGACTGTACTTTCAAATCATTTAGTTAAGACAAAATTTAGATACAGGAAGTAGACGGAACATAGATTGATGTTAAAAATGTCTGAAAATTGGTTTTATACTACAAAAATAAAAAAACAGACAAAAAAGACCATGCCATACTGTATACAATGAATGTAATTATATTATTTTTGTAAAAGATTCCTAAAAATTAGTTCTTTTTATTAAGAAGATATTGCATAATTAGTTTAGAAATGGGTAAAAGAAGTGAGGCACATCCGCAGAATAACATATTGTTCTAAGGAGATAATCCCAACTGACAAAAAGAAGAAAAAAAAAATATTTTAAATGGTTGCTATATAATTTATTATTTTTTAGAATCGACTTGAAGAAAGTTTGAATTTATTCAGAGGTATCTGTAACAATAGGTTCTTCAGGAGACTTGTATGGTAAGTTTATAATATGTAGTTTAAGGTTAGATTTTAAAAATGATCTTTGGCTAAAATTTGTATCTAATATTGACACTAATTATATCACTGCTTTGTTGGTGTCAATACATCTATATAATCATGTTTTCATGGCAACTACAAAGTTTTTTGAGAAGTTGCTGCAGTAGCTTAGATTGTGGTATCCTTTCAAAATCTGAAGTAGGGTTTGGTTTATTTTGACTGAAGGAGATTCTGATTTCTAACAATTTTTATAAAGTGCCATTAAACTATGTTTGATGATTACATGTCCTGATTAAAAATAGCTACCTTAAAACTAAATTCTTTAAAAATTCCAATACAAAATTGGTAAGGGTAAGCACAGATCATTGATTTTAGAATACTTTATTTAAAAATAAAATAGAAATGTCAGACTTTGAAATAATTTTATTCTGAAAATGTTAGCTAAATATTCTTTTAAACTTTTAAGAAATTTGGGAATAATTTTTCGTCTGGTTTATTTTGTATCTAACAAATTCATCCTTTTTATCCTGGAATGAAATAAGCTATATTATTGTGTACCATTTCTGTGGGAAAAAACTGACTTTCAAAGTACCCAGAAAAACGGATCTTGAAAACAGATTCATAGTTGTTGATTTGAAAGTCTTGAAAAAACAACAGGTTACAAAATCGCAATTATTTGCAATGAATTTTCCATAGGTGCCAGTGGTGTTTCATATTTTATTTCTTGAAGACAACACAAACTAGAAAAAAATTAGCAGCAGTTCCTGTTACTAGAAATATCAGCAATGTATAACCATCAAAAAATATTTATGGTAATGCGGCAAAAGTTTACTTAAAATGCAGTTGAAAAAAAATGTATATTTTTCAATTTAAGGGAAAGGCAATATTTTTTAATGGCTCTTTTGTGTATATATTTAATATTACATTTTCTACCCTTTGTAAAATAAGAATATATTTTTTTAATTTTTTTTTCAAATTCTAAATGGATAAGCTTTTGATGAGATAAACTTCCAACCCTGTATCATCTTATCAGGAGCTGCACAAGATTTTATTCTGAGTACCATCTTGGGGTGAAAAACTTGCTGGTAAAATGTAAACAAATAATTGTGCTCTTGTAATCTACAAACATCATCATTAATTTCATGTAGTATTGCAATAAAGTTATTTCTTTATATAAGGGAAATAAGCACATTTAAAACATTTGTAAAAGTAAAATCACAAAATACTGAACTCGAGGAAAATTCAAAAGGAAAGTCCTCAATCAAATGGCAAAATCAAAAGTTCAAACACATCAAACAAATGGATAACAACTGTCATATTCCTGACTTGGTACAGGCATTTTCATAGAAAATGGTGGATTGAACCTGGTTTTATGGCTAGCCAAACCTCTCACTTGTATGACAGTCATCAAATTCCATTATATTGACAACAGAACAAAACAAACAGGGAAATAAGCACATTCATTTCAGCTGTCAGGGAGCAAAATAAGTTTCTTGGAGAGACTATACTTTTGGATCGTCTTTAGTTTATACAAAATTTTAGAACATACCTTTCGAACATTTATGTTCAAGGTAAATGGTCTTTCTTTTGTTTATTGATTTGTTTGAAAAATATTTATCTGTTTATTTCAGATTTTATTTTTGAACAAAGTGGATCTCTTTAAAGATAAAATACGCCATTCTGAGAGACATCTGAGGAACTTCTTTCCTGATTATAGAGGTTGGTATATACATTTTGTTTAGCTCACCTGACCAAAGGGTCAGTTTTCAGCTATTGCCATCACATGAAATTATTGTTTTCAATCTGTAAGCTTTATCTAAAATCTTCAAAACCACTTTTCTTCTGGAAACCAAACCAAAACACAAATAACAAGTTTTTTCTAGACTAATAAAGTGTGTCTGCTGTTACTAATAAAGTGTGTCTGCTGTTACTAAACAAAGGAATGAATTGAATTATTGCCTCTCCAAAGACCATCTGCTGATGGGAACCCCTAACAATTTTTTTTTTCTGCATTGTGTTCCAAAAAGATTTCATTTCAATTAGGGACTGGAATGGCTGTAAATGACATATAATGTTATACACATTGTTTTTGTTTGGTGAAAACAATCAGATGAAGTAGGTTAGGTTATGTATGGGAAATTAAGGTTGCATAAAATAATTGATGATTGCTGTAGGTCCATCAGCGCAAAAAATGCCATATTGCGTGGAATTTGTTTGGAATGCTTGTCGATATTTTTACATGAAAGTCACATGGAATTCCTTATTGCCTAATTTGTAGAAATTATAAATAAAGAATATTTGTACAAAATCACCTACATGAGAGGAATGAAAAACACATAACACGCCTGTAAAAAAATTGAATATAATAGACGATAAATTATTTAGCAAGGCAGATAAACAAACACTTAAAAAACATTTGGAACATTGACAATAAATGTTTAAAAACCAGATGGTACACTTTTTTTTAGATCCCCAGAAATCTCAAATATGTTTGCTGACCTCTTTCTTTATCTTTATTTCAGGTAAAGACCGTGATTTTGATAGTGCAGCTCATTTTATACGAATAGAATTCCAGCGTCAGAATCATGTGCCATCAAAAGTCATCTATCCACATTTTACCACTGCAACAGACACTAGCAATATTCAAGTTGTGTTTCAAGTTGTCATGGACTCCATACTTAAGGATAATCTCAGAAGTAGTACATTGTTGTGATCTTTACAAGGTCATGTCAAGGTTACATCAATGTGGTTAAGGAACATTCCAGTGTTGTCATGGACACCATACTTAAGGATAATCTCAGAAGTAGTACATTGTTGTGATCTTTACAAGGTTATGTCAAGGTTATATCAATGTGGTTAAGGAACATTCCAGTGTTATCATGGACTCCATACTTAAGGATAATCTCAGAAGTAGTACATTGTTGTGATCTTTACAAGGTCATTTCAAGGTTACATCAATGTGGTTAATGAACATTTTAGTTTGTGATATAATATTTGAATTTATAATTATTACTTAATATTTAATTTTTTTTCTTTCAATAAATTATCAAAAAGGTATCTAATTGAAAAGTAATTAAGAAGAAGTAAGTTAAGATCCTGAATCAGGTTTTTTGCCCTCAAGTTTATTGTGTTTACTGCAAAAAAATCAGTTTTGAATTAATTTTTTAACATTGCTTTTGATGGGTTATTCTTTATGATTCCTAATGGAATTCTGTGCTTGTGAATTTATATATGATTTGATAAATACTTTATGGTTTCAATGGTGAAAGGGATTGAATAGGCTAGTAGGAAATTATGTTCCACATATAGTAAGTTATTGAGTCAAATGGGATGTTTATTTGGATTTTTTTTTCATTGTAATCTTTTTTGGCTACCATTGAGGTTCTTACATCGTTAGTTTTTTATTTGTGTAAATATAATTTGATAAAGAGAAAATTCATATTTGATATTCGTTACTACTGGAATGTTCCTTTGTTAACAGTTCAAGCCAAATATAGTTTCTGTGATATGTACATAAAACAGACAGATTATTTTATGTATACAGAAGGTTATTCTTGGTGTTAAATGATCTCAAATCATTTGTTTTACCATTTATTTTAAACATCCTTCATTTTAAGTCATTGTTATATCTTTATCTTTTATTAAGATTTATAAAACATTACAAGACATTGATGAATTCAAGCACAAGTAGAGTTGTTTTACTTATTGTTTTATAGAATGTGTGCCAGCTAGTCTTATATCATCTTCATATTGTACATTTATTAAGGATTTTTGAATTATGGAAGTGAACATATATAATTTTAAGTATAAGACAAATGATTTTAGTGTCTTTAATTTTAAAGTCATTCATAGCAGCTGACTGAGTTCCATCTAGGAACACAAGATTTTATTTTTAAATAAGTCAGATGCACTTATCTAAAGTAAATATATGCTTAGAAAGCCTCTTTATATAATATGTTGTAGAATTATTGAATAGATAGGTTGTGGAATTTATTCTATAATGCTAATTTTATTTCTCTTTATTTTATATGCATTAAAACAGGCTCTGACCAGTTTGATGAATTTTGATAAATCACAAATTGATTAAATTTTTCTTGTGCAATTTCTCGCCATATCAAATCAGTACATTGCACTCAGCATTTTTCATGAAATCATTAGAAAAACAGAATTTACCACTATACCCTGTTGATAACAATATTTATCCACTCTCGATAGTAAAATTTAAAAATTTAAAACACTCAGTAAATTTGGCATTATAAAGTTAAAAAATTTGACTAATCAGAGTAACTAGATATCTTAATTAATCGCATGGGGTGGTAAGGTCTATATGTAAACAACTAAAATTTGTTAATTTTCACTCAGATTTTCTTTATTCTTCATAAAGAATTCATCCATATTGTAAAGCAGAGCATAATGTTGGTTGGATACATTAAATTGAAAATACTCACAGTCTTTAATTCCTAAAAAACAATAAATGCAATGTAGGTTTTAATTTTCATAAATTATGATAAATGTTCCATAAGTTAAAGTCTGTTTGTTGATATTCTGTCATTATTTACATTTGTATACAGGTTCAAACATAAGTCAAAATATTTTAGCAGCTAGTAGAATGACCAAAGGTCACATTTTGGGCCATTTACATGAAAATCAAAAACTATCATGATCTATTAAATAATTTCCTTCAGATGTTAACAAAACATTTGTCTGTCTGAATATCAGCAATAATATATTTGATAAATTTCTTGCATATTTGCCTTGGGCCTTTTAATATTTTGCATGTAAGAAACACTGCTGAATTGGCAAAATTGCCTCATATTGAGGTTTTTTCATTAATATTGAGATGTAAGCAACCCACTTTATAGAGGACATGGATATTGCCAAACTACAACAACTTCTTTTATAGTAATGAAAATATTAGCATCATTAAGCTATACAAGTTATGGTGGATTAATGTTTTAATCAAAAATTAATTAGAGTTGCCTCAATTATCACAGTCTAATATGTCTTAGAAAATTGCACCAGAATTAGAACAAAAAGTAGATGTATTAAATAACTTGCTATTAGTGAATTGTGTAGTATTCTTTTTTAAAAGCTTGAGATTAAAACCATTTTCTGATCCACAAAATTCTAATCAGTGTGATAATATAAATTAATAATCATTAAAAATTGTAAATAACATTAAATAATTTATTACATTCCATTTTACATATTACATCATGACTTATTTATTGTGACACTGCCAAATCACAACAGTTCATCAGAATTATCTCCCTTTGACATGTAACACACTATGATCTCTAATAGAAATATATCATTTGTACAAAGTATTCAACACCTATATCATGTCATCACCTGTCATTTTATCAGTTTAGCTGACATTAAAGGAGTGCCAGTTTTTTACAACACAACACTTTTTGGCATGGTTCACAAGCTAAAGGCACACATATCTGTTATTTTAGGAAAAACTTAATTTTTCCTATGAATAAAGAAAGTAAGTCATGTGACATATTGAGGGTTATTGAAAGTATATTGTCACCAGGTCATTTAAGGAAGATATGAACTTAATTCCATCTTTTTGTATTAATATGTTGAAATGATAATACTATTAAAATGATGCAAAATAATTATAAAGTTAAAGAATTACAACCATAACATGTACACTTATATAGTATCAGAATTGAAATCAATTTTATTAAAAAAGTATTAAACAAAATGATTCTATTTGACTTTTTTGTATTATTAACATATCTTAATAACTTTCATGTATTTATGGAGAGAGGTTGGTGTTTAAAATCATACACAGCAATTTTTGACTGATTGTCTAATCAAAACAAGCATTTTTTGTTTAAACCAGATTATGACCTTTATTAGAGTCCTTTCCAAAATATGTCAACAATTGTATATTGTCATTTTTATGAACAGTTCTTTTGAACTCTGGAAATAATTTTAATTTTTTATATTAACCAGTGTTAACCTTATCAGTGCTGTAATTGTTTTTGTTAATGTTATGTTACTTATTGTTATTTGTATATATATTTCTGTTTTAGCAAAATTACTTTCTGTTTTAGCAAAAGTAAAAGTTTTACTGTTTTGTTAAATAAATATACATAAATTTTAGTGATTTACATCTAAACATGAGCAAATTAGGTTTTAATAATTTTGCAATAAGATTTTATGTCTTTATGAAATGTGGAAACACATAATTTTGGCATTTATATGTTAAGGTAGACCAAATAACACATCCTCAATTGCTTTATACAGAATATTTCTGTGGTTCAGCTGACTTTATAATTAGTATTATACAATAATTTTATATTTTCTGACTATGTTTAATATAAATTCTGATTTGTTAAGTCATTTTATGAAGTTTTTTACACCTAACCAATTTTAACCTATCATTTTTACATGTATTTAAATTTGTCGAAAGCAAATTATTTTCTGGCAAGGATAACATTGTTATTATTTTTATTGTAAAAATGTTATTCTTTGTGTATCGAGACACACAACATGCTCTCTGTGTATCCAAGCTACCTAGACACACTAAATGAGCTCTGTGTCTTCAGACACACAAAATGCTTTCTGTGCACATTTTGATAACAATTGCAACTAATTTTAGGGAACATAAATTTGAAAATTTGTTTAAGAATGAATCTTGTAAGCTATGTAACATGAACATATTTTAGAGTTAACTTGGGCTTTTATAGCTGTTCTCCATTTAGCTCTAAAAATGACTTTAGCAAAGGCTTGTGTGTGTATTAGACAGTGTATGGTCTCCATTAAATTTAGTAATCATTAGGAGGGTTGTAAAGGATAATTTGTTCAACATATCAATTCATAAAATTCGTATAATGGTATGATGTTGTCGTCGGGGTTGTTGTCATCTGAAGACAGATTTGGTTTCAGGACAATAACTTTAGTTTAAGTGAATGGATCTCTGTGAAATTTTAGAAGAAGGTTCAATACCACAAAAGGAAGGTTGGAATTTATTTTGGGGGTTACTGTACCAACAGTTGAGGAATAAGGGGTAAAAAAACAAGCATTTTTGTAGTTTTGTAAGTGTATGGATCTCTCTGCAATTGTACCACAATGTTCCATATTACAAAAGGAAGACTGGGATTCAGTTTGGGGGTAATTGCCCTAAACATGCAGGAATTAGGGACGAAAAAGGGGCCAAAAACAAGCATTTTTCTAGGTTCCAGACAATAACTTGTGTTTAAGTGTATGAATCTCTCTAAAATTGTACTACAAGGTTCCATACTACAAAGGAAAGGCTGGTATTGAGTTTGGGGGTAATTGCTCCAAAGGGGGGGTTCAAAAAATTGTAGGGGGGGGGGGATTTTTTTGCCAATTTTATTTTCTTCAAAATTTTTTCATATTTCAAATTTTTCGAAAAGTTTCAAGAAGAAATCTTCAATTGCACAGTATTGCACAGTAGATTTTAAAGATCTTTGACCAATTTATTTTGTGTCAGAAACCTATATTTTGTCAAAAATTTGATCACAATCCAAATTCAGACAGTATCAAGCTTGAATATTTTGTCCAAATTTGCCCCAACTGTTCAGGGGTCATCCTCTGCAGTCGTATCAAGCTGTGCTCAGCGAAGCATTTTATTGAAATAAAAATAATAATTACCACCAGATAGATGATAAAAATTGTCTGACCAATACTTACACATTTCCATACTTCTTGATTCTATGTTGGTGCTTTATTGTTATGAAATGTACATTATAAATGATATATAAACTGCTATGCAATAGCATGTGTAAATAAAAAATTAAAGTACTACGGTGTTCATTTATTTACCCTGACTTGTTTGCTATTTATGAATTCTTTTTATGACTTCTCACTGTCATCCAATCTTCCCAAATACAGGACTAAGTTAGATCATGCTTGTTTCTGAATTGTATATAATCATAACCTAAATTCTATGATTCATCTTTACAACTATTACTAGTAATGAAATAAAGGTGATGAATGAAGTTCACAGAATTTGGTAAGCTTATTTGAGCAGAAGGTTGGACCATGTCATATAATGATTCTGGATATTTTTACCGGTTCACAAGTTTACATACCAGCAAGAGTATGATTGCAAGAACTTTTATATTATTTCATTTTTATAAGATGAGAATATCAAAAGCTCACAAATAGTCAACGATATCACTGTCATACCAAAGCCCTATATTTTATAGAATAGATGTAGAAAAATGAATAATTGCTAGAACAATATCTAGCTACTGTAATCACCTACTAATCAGTAATCTTAAAAATCTAAAGACCTGTTAAATACATACGACCTTAGTCCTCTCTTCGTTCAATAGTATAAACATTGATATTTTCTTCACCCTATACTCAAGTATCCTTCATTTATAACTTAAAGACAATTTATTATTATTCCGTTATATTTGGATTTTCCCTTTTCCATCTTTAGAAACTGTGGAACTAGTTCGTAGAACTAGTTTGATTAGTATTTAATTATAAGTCTTTGTGTTAGTGCTGCACGGATATTTCTTTGGTGCTATTACGGGTTGGGTTCTATAGTCATATATAAGTCTGATACTTGTAACTTTGTCGATATTGTCGAAGTTACTGCGAGCAAACCAAGCCTACTATTTGACTTGGCTCTTATTTAGCTATGTAGATAGATTAGAAATGTTTTAGATTCGGACGAATTTATGAGGTAGAATTTAAGATTCAAAGAATTAGTCCAACTTTGTTTCATTAAAAAGAAAGACCCACGTAGACACAAATATCTTGTTTAAGGAAGAGACAAATCATACTTAGTAGAAGCCATTCTGATTCAAACCATAAATTGTTGATAATGCAATATCTTCGACAAAAATGTTTCGTTTGGAGGACGTGTATTTCAACAAACAATTGGAATTCCTTCGGGAACCATCTGAACTTCTTGCTGACTCGTCCCTTCATTGGAAGAAGACAAACCACTCACGGGATCTTCTCAAGAATGTATACGGGAGATACAGTTAAGTCATCTGCATATTGTGACTTACATTTAGAAATTAATGATGATCGAGGGTCTAAACTTGGTTACAAAATAAATTTCATTTCTTACTCACAATGACAATGGAACCTTTCATTTCTGTGTAGCAACATCCCCGCAGCGCCTTCATATAGGATACAAATATCCAAGGTGAAACGATATATCGTGGCATGGCTTACGTTGTCTAGTATGATTAGCCAAGAGTTCCTACGGTAAAGTTGAAGTAATTCCTTGAAAGTTTTGTGGATGCCAACATGATCTTACTAGAAATTATGGAATACCTGTCAGATGACCATTGACATGTTTCACTTGTAGCCACAATCTTGTCCTCGCCCTCACTTGAAATCACCGAAACGCGACTTATAACCGAAAATTGACTTGCCGGGAGCTATATGACGGGTGCCAATACTAGAGCAGTAGCCTGAGCCCCTCCCCCTGGTGTTTGCCTGTTTGGTTTGGTTCTTTTTGATCAGTGTTTAGTTTGGGAAGTGTCTTATAGAATGCTTTTTTCGCTTAATTCTTTCATTGGCCATGGAGTTGTCCTTTTTTTTCGATCGATGATATTTACACCCTTTGGTAACATTCCCTCTCTTAAATTGTAATTGTATTCTCCTATTTGCAGACCCCAAAAAATACACTTTTTACCTAGTCACTCACAAAGTCTGTTAAACTAGTGCAACAAGCTGGCAGAATTGAAATAAAAGAATGCTAGGACGTGGTTTTCGTTGTCCGAACTACATTTAGCCGATGTATTAAATGGGATAAAAGAGAGGCAAAAGATACCAAAGTGACATTCAAACTAATAAAACGAAAAAAAAAAAACTGACAACGCAATGGCTATAAAACGAAAATAAACTGACAACGCAATGGCTATAAAAGAAAAAGAAAAACAGACAGATAACAGTACACAATACACAACATAGAAAAACTAAAGACTGAGCAACACGAACCCCACAAAAAACCGGGTTGATCTCAGGTGCTTCGAAAGGGTAAGCAAATCTTGCTCTACATGTGGCACCCGTTGTGTTGCTCATGTAAGTACAAACCCGCTGATAAGTCTCATTCGGTAGGTCCCATTCGGGGAAAAGAAGACGGGATTGTTGTTAAGACAATTGGAACATATCCGTCGTCATCTGTGAAACAGATATTCCATAACGGCCAACCAACTCGTGAGGGCGTCCGTAAAATTTACGACGGGTTTTTTCAACTTCACCACTTGGAACTTTTGGTTTAATAGCCTCCTTGTGAGCAGCAACCCTCTATCAAGGAAATTATGATAGGAAATACAAGCCCTGGAATATCGTATCAACTGCGAGATATATACTCCTGTTTGCAGGCGCTGCTGGAATGTTGCTACATAGAAATTGTAAATGTTCACGCCTTTGTCCTTTTGGTCAATGGTCAATTGTAATTGGCAAACATGTCACATTTCTTTCTTTTCATAGGTAATTTGAAGGGAAACACACCACTATAAAAATACTAAAAATAGATGTAAACAACTATAAGTCACCACAAACTGCTGTTGACGTCGATGACAGCTGTTCTCTAAAAAATATGCTATACCTTATAACAACAGAAGGATCCCAAAACCAAAAATGACCTCTGAAAACTGTTTTCTCAAATTTGATTAATTACTAATACGTTTCGTGCTTGTTTAAGGACTTTATTAACGGGGATGTGCTCTTTATCAAAAACTGCTCCAATAGAGTTATGAAATAGAACGACTTAAATCGACACTACCTAAGTTTTTAGTCACCATCACGATACGATGTGTTTATGTCTCAACTCACTAGCGACATGTTTTCGTGGTCTTAGAAACTGAAGATATTAGAATGATCGTCCGATCGGTAATTTTACCGATTGAGTACTATTCCCGATTTACGAGTATTGACTGAGTGTGGATTCGCATGGCGGATGAATGATGCATATGCGGAGACGCTTACCCTCTGGACGCATACTTTGATTTGTATCCTAATCCATTTATGAGCTTTTAACGTCGGTTAACAACTGTTACCACATTTTATTGCCATCACTGTTGTCTTTGATATATTTATCTTTGACAGGCAATAGAACAGGTGGCAGAAATCTACGTTAAGCTTCCCTTAATTTAAATGTGATTCGTACCTAGATTTTAGAATTAATTAATAAATTATCGTTCAAAAAAAGATGTTTCCTGAATGTTTTTAAATTAAGAAATTCATCTCTCATATATAAATGTTCTGCTTATAGCAAATACATATCTGACACATTTTCATATTAATGCAGTTTTGTTATTTCAATCAATGATGCCTTATTACCATCAACATAATTTTCCAATCCTTCAATGGCATACTTTTGAACTGTTATATTTAAATAAATCTACTTAAGCCAGGATACGATCATGTTTATTAAATCCATAAAGTACAATTACCTCACCAAATATAATTCGGTCAACACTATGAATATGCAACAACGAAGATAATATCTTTGTCTGTTAATGAGTTTGTGGAATGTCTCTATATCCAATAATTTAGCCATTATAATTCTCTTCAACATCTCTTTTGTCCTAGACATTAACTTCCCGGAACATACAAGACAAGACACAGAGATGTAAAGAGGATGAATATGCCAAGTGGGAAATACAGAGATACAAAAACATAAAAAAACCCAAAAACGACAATACCACCACCAAAAAGAGAAAGCAATTAAATGACAACCAACAGCCAACAAAACTTTACATACACAGTGATCTCAGGTACATCGGAATTGTAAGCACATCCTGCTCCTCTTGAGGCACCTGCCATGTTACTAATGATAGGTACACATTCTGTGGTAAGTTTTATTCTGTGATGTCACAATCGAGCAGGATGACGGAATTGTGATTACGACAATTTGAGCATATCCGTGGTCATCTGTGACAAAGACATAGCGGTCAACCAACTCGAATACTAAATACTTTAGTTCGTGTTACGGACGCAGTGAATTAAGTAATGCTTAATGCATGCAATAGCTAACTGGAAATAATGTGCATATCCTATTCAATTAGCCTTATTTTAATCTCTTATACGAGGCAACATTAGTTTACCGATGTTGAAATCTCGTAAATCAATAATGAATATAAAACAAAACTGAGGGATTCCCATTTACTCCAAACGGAGCGAGACCGATGCTACGATAGGTTGCATGAACTTCATACTGTGCATGCATTGACTGTCATGCTAATCCAGACCTTTTGGGAGAGAGGGATGGCTCATATGCACATTACGGATTATTTTTGATACCAAAGAGCGATACCGACTGCGTTATAGGGTAATTACGTAAGTTAACTTCCGTATATCATGCAGGTCAGATGCTATTAAAAATTATAGTCTAAAGCACTGGTCAATCCCTGAATTAACAACTTTTGGGTAAAAAAAAAAGGCGGAATAATTATACCAGGGGTAAATTAATAACTCATTACTTGAAAAAAACTGATGTAGCCTTCGCAAAAAAAAAAAAAAAAAAAAAATGACGAAATGACGAACAGTTCCACAAAAGACTACACAGAAAACCAAAGATTAAGCAACACGAACTTCCCCTTCACTTGGGGAGTGAATTCTGGTACCCCAGAAGAGTACACAGTTCCTATTCACATGTGGTACCCGTCGTATTGCTAATGCAAGTACAAATCCGGTTATAAATCTCGTTCAGTGACGTCATAATCATGGAAAAGAACACATTCGTGGCCATCTGTGATGATAATCTAACTTGTATCGATCATAATACTTATATTTGTAAAAAGATGCCACCGATATTATCATGAGGATGTGTCAAATTAATTACAAAGACCATTCATTAAAAATTACCAATTCAAATTCCTGGAGCAACACGACGGGTGGCACTTATTAAGTAGGATTGCTTAGTCTTCCGGATCAAACCGGTTTTCTTGGGGATCATGTTGCTAAATTATATTTAGTTTTATGTGTTGTGATTTACGGACTGCTGTTCGTCTTTTCCGAGTTTTTTTCTTTTGGTCAAGTTGCGATCTGTTTTCCTTGACTTGTGGCTTTTCCCCTTGGTATCTTTAATCTTCTTTTATGCAGATATTTTTGTTCATTACAAAGGAATCTATTAGATTATTTGAATTTTATTTATGATAACTGTTCTGGTATTGATTCTAGAAATATACAGAGACATGTTTGCATTAAATTTTATGGACACTAGCATTTTAAAATTCGGCATAAGACACACGATTATGAACGTAATAAAATTTAATTCAAAATTTTTTTGAGTGAGTACCACACCATTGGAACAACTCTTTAAGGCTCCGTAAGTGTCCTGTTGCTAGGCAAAATATCTGCCCTATCCATTATACCCTCATTTTTCTGTGGCATTCCGAATGTTCCAACCTACATCTCGAACGATCCATATTGCAGGACTACCTACTGCATTTATTGATCATTTTGTCTCTTCCTGAACTTGCATGAAATATTCGTCACTTGACGTTAAGAAAGCTGCGATCAATCAATCAATTTTAATTAGGCCCTGATATTAATATTGAGACTAGATAACAACATAATTCTATAAAAATATATGTACTAAAAAGTCCTCAAATTTACCAGACGTATAATTTAGTACGTCATATAGCTAAAAAACTTATTAAAATTATACAACTAAAGAGACGTGAATTGTCGAAATGCGCACCTGGTGCAGTACATTTGGTACCGTTAATATCATTAGACCCTATTAACAACTACTCGTCCAACTTGAATTTCCCTTGTAAGTTTACATTGTTACTGTTGTTGCGCATTGAACAACGTATAAATGTTGTAGAATAACATTAAGTATCCCAATTCGTATTATTTCCTTGTGATTATTTTCAAAAACTTGTCTTAATCTTTTTTAAATTAAAGATGAATTGATGTCCAGTTTGATTAAATATTTTGACAATGATAGAGATTTTTGAAAACACGTTTTATGAATTCCAAACATTATGATAATGTCTGTAGTATTATTCTTCACAAAAGGGACCACATTATCTATGAGCACGCCAGTATTCATTATGATATTATGACATTTTTTGCCATACGGATCAACGTTTACGAATGCTATTCTTCGGTATAGGGATTAAGTAAGGTGAGGACACGTTTAAAAACGTATTCTTGGGCATAGGTATCAAATCATTTAAAACACTTTTTCGTAATGACATACTTCTGTGTAGGAGGTATCGAGTTATTTATTTAAGAACACGTTTTATGAATTCGAAGCGCCATAGTAATGTGCGCAGCCGTATTATTTATCATCGGGATGAAACTATTTAGAACACTTTTTCATGGTGACATTGTTTACCATTAGCATCAAATTATTTAAGAACACGTTTTCACATGATCTTCTTCCACATAAAAAAGGGGGGGATCTGTGGTCGATTGCCCTAAGTAGTTCAACTACTGTATCACTAGCATGACAATACTGAAGTTTTTAGTTCGAACCCTGCACGTGGCAGGTGCGCTCGACTCCAGCCTTAATTGACAAGGATTGTCAGTTTTTCTGCCGAAGGTCGGTGGTTTTCTCTGGGAACTGCGGCTTCCTCAACCAAAAAAACTGACCGCCATCCAATAGTGCTGATTGTGGCGTTACACACAAATCAACCAATCAATCAATCTTTGTCATTGGGATGAAATTATTTTCACCTATGCAGTCAGTATATGGCTTTCGTTCATACGTATTCACTTTGTTTTTCTGGCAAAATCGTTTATCATGGATGATGTTGTTTTACGCAATATTTCATTTTCAGGGATCTATTACATGACATATATTATAGTGAACTTCAACTGAACGATACTGCAGATTTAAGAAAGCCTGTGTCATGTCTTATTATTGTTTTTCTTTTGGTTATATACACCAATTGAAAAGGGTAAAAGAGGCTTTCGCAACCTTGATGTTTTCAGTTTTTACGCCCCTCTCTTGAGTAGTAAAGTACTACATATTCTAGCTTGATTTGTTTACATTGATACGGTATATGCCATAGAATGTTATAATAAGGATGATTTACACTCTTTAACTCATAACCTGTCATAGGGCATAAGGAGAAATAACGATTTTAATTCTCACTTCAAAAGATATACAAGTTATCCAGTTACCCAATATTCTACATTTAAACTGTGCAAGTACACCATCTTCTATCTAACAAAATTGGTGCAAATATCACTTTATTTAGAAGTATTTCTAAACTTTCAACTTTGTAAAACGGTGTAAAAGTCGTTTCCGTTGATTAAGTAAGCTATATTTTAGCATGCAAAGTTTAATTTTGATATCATTTAGAAGCACACTGATCCTAAACTAGAAAGCGATTTTCATTATTTTGGCATTAGTCCATTTGAGTACTATGAATTGTAAAACAAATTTTATGCGTGGTGGCTATTTTGTATCCAATCAATTTTTATTGTTATAAGAATTCTGAAATTTTCCACATAATTTTTTTTTATCAATTGTTCAAAATGTTGCCCATTATGTCTCTCTAGTATAAATATGTACTTCATCTCTCAATATTTAAAGAAGGCGATACTCTTTATGACAGCCATTCAGTTTTCACTTGTTAGTGGGCGATATTGGTCTTGTCTGATCTTGCTGATGACCAAGCTGACACATCTGTGTTTGTGAGAAATCTTAAATTTATTTAATACTTTCTTTATCGCCCCCTATATGAATTCTGGCATTGACAGTTCTTGTATTTAGATTATACCACCATAGAGGAATCCTTCATTTTTTATAATAAACCTGGAATTTGACAATTATGGCTATAAATATTATCTAAATTTATTTATTTCTCCTTCCGGAGCACCAGAGTTGAACTTTTGGGGTTTGCATTGCACAATCGTAAGTTATCCCTGTTGAGTTGTGTATACTGCTATTTGTCACCTCGTCGCTTTTTCTTTGGTGTTTTAGACTATGTGGTCGTTTCTCATTTTTGAAAGAACAAACAGATATCTTCTAGAAAGAAAAGATGCAATACACAGATTACCATAACTAAACAATACTTATAATTGTTGCATTGTAAATAAAAATCCCAACTTAAATTTGTTCATTATGAAAAGCAAATAATTTAAAAAAAAAAAAATTAAAAACCAAACATTTCTGTTTTTAGAAGTAGATATCCATGGTTACGAGTTCATACTTCGCACGTTGACATTGGTCAATAGACAGTACAGGTAGGGAACAGTTATTTCGTTTATTGTTTTCTTAACATTGCATTTTCATTAGTTTTTAAACTATCATACATTTTATAATTGCGCTTTGTTATATACAGCCAAACCTGCTTAAGAGACCACCTGTATTAGGCAAAAACCTTTGTTATAAGACCATCAATTTTAGGTCCCTTTGTAATGCATTTCCAATAGATTGAACCTGTATTAAAAGACCACCTGTCTTATGAGACCACTTTTGTGCTCTACCTTTAGTGGTCTCTTAAAACAGGTTTTACTGTATTAGTATCTATACAAAAATACCAACGTCAATGTAATATGAAATAAGATGTGAAGAAGATCCATAAAGTCATAAACAAATTTGTATGAGAAAAATCAAAACACAAAACACTAAGGTATTAAAAGTATGAAATTCATTAATCATTATTAGATTTAGATATATTATAAAAACATACATATCAGATGTTGAAATCAAATGGCACTCACAAAAATAAGGTGGTACTCCCCTTTCATATATGATTTGTATTTTTGTCAATCTTTGAATTTCCTGATAACTTTGTTATGGTGTGTCTTTAGTAGCATAGCATAAACGCAATCAAACATCTTATTCATTGTTAATATAACTCTTTTTATTCGTTATGGTCTTTTCTTTCCTTTATTTAACAGAAAAGCCATATGACCCATTGCCCATAAAATTGTTTCACTAAGAGAAGAAAATCCAAAATCTCATAAAATGTTGCAGACTATTACTATCTCTTCGAAGTTTTTGTAATAATTTTTTTAATACATGCATAAATCAAAACTGTATTCATAGCTTTAGAAAACAGTTTGTACAAAACAGTACAAATTATATCATTTCGTAAAATTTGGCACCAAAGACATTCTTAACCGAATTATTCGTATCTAGCTTTACTTCCAATAGAAATTCAGGTTTGCTTAAGAATCCGTTCTTATTAATTAGTTGGAGGAATACTTTTAATACTGTCAAGTCTATCCTTGTTGTTAAAAACGTGTTTCAATTTCAAAATTTGAAATTTGGTCAAGTTTCAGGGTTAGAACATTTACATGATCAATTGTTTACTAATTTGGTGATGTGAGAGTCAATCACGAAGTAAAACACGACGAGTGTCACACGTGGAAAAGGATCTGCTAACCTTTCCGGAATTTGTGAGATCACAACCGTTTTTGGTTTGGTTCGTGTTGCTCAGTCTTTAGTTTTTATGTTGTGTTTTGTAGACTGTTGTTTGTCTTTAGATCGTTCTTCGAGAGAAAACATTCCATGGCATTGTCAGTTTGCCTTTGACTAATCAGTTTGTATATGTCTTTCATACCTTCCACCTTTCTTTTAAATTTTCTAAAATCTTCTTGAGACATTTGTTAAATTCCATATTTAAATTATCATCAGTTTTTGGGAGTTTGATCTTTAGTTTTCTGTGTAGTGCTTTGTGTATTGTTTATTGTCTCCCTGCCTTTTTCTTTTGTCTATATAATTTTTTAAACTGTTGTGTTTTGATTGCCACCTTGATATCTGCTTTCTCTTTCTTTAAATGATTTTTACGGTCAATTTGACATAACTTTGTTTTTTTTGTTATATTATGCAATCCAAAAATGTGTCTGTTTTATTCTTTAAATGTCGAGTGTTGATAACATTTTCAATTATAAAGTTGCAGAGTATTTGGTAGAACACCTAAAACGAATTAAGAAATCCGGTCATTCTTTAAAAGCATTGTCATATTTTAAGGCAGAAATATATGTTTTTCCATACCAATAGTTTTTTATAGACTTACATGGAACTATTTAATAAATTCGCCATCCTTTCATGCTCACGCGATTTATTTTTGTCAATGCTCAAGGCTTTGAAATTTCTAATTTATAGATTTATCATGCAATAAATATAATTTGTTGGCTGTTTGTAAAAATCAAAATGAATGATATAATCCCGTTTTCTGCAATAAAACAATCAAAATGTGTGCCTTCTTAAGAAAATTACAAGTTATCAAATAAACTGACGACAAAACAAATTAATTTCAAAGGAAGCACTTTATTTGATGAAAACAGATATAATAAAAAAAAAATCACAGATTTGAAGAATAATAAATCATTTCATTTACTTTATGTCACAGTGAATTGCCGGATTCCTCATTTTGTTAAATCAATCCTTTCATTTTAACAGTATTAAGAAAAGAATACATTAACATTGTGTTTTTTTTTCATCGTCCCTGTAAATGATTTACTGTAAAAACAGTTGTCTAAAGAAAGAAAAAACATACAAAGGTAATATGTCTGAGAGTCTCTTTATGGATTTGTAATGGCAAAGTTTTCTTCAACTTAATATTTTGATAGTTTTGGTTTAGAAAACACAAAAAAATATATCTGACTTACATTTTTCCGAGGTGAATTTTCTTACCAGTTTATTCTAAATGTCGTGGTATCGTCGAATTATTTGTGTCATAACAAAATAAGTTGCAATTTTTTTCATTCTTTTTCATTTCATTTTTCTTTACTGTTATGTCATTTATACAAAAGAACTATTCAGATCGATAAAGAATATACACAAATTAAACATTTATGGAAAATACTTTATGAAAATAAGAGTATTCGCTAGTGAGACAATTAACCATTTAAAACAAATAACCGTGATAAGAAAATGTAAAACAATTTAAAAAGAAAAACACAAGGACATGATTAAAACTACAAAAATAAACGAATAGTTATTACAGACAGCAACTGACGACAACCACTGCATATAGGCTCATGGCATGGGACATGTACTAAAAGAATGTTGCGGGGTTTAACATGTTTTTGAGAGTTCAAACCCTGTCATAATCTTTGACAGTGATTTATTGAGACAGTAAAAGATAAACCTTAAAAATCAGTTGGAAAGAGCTTGATAATCATACCACATCTCCTTAATTTTGTGTTGAATCATCAGATTGTTATAAGCACAACAACACCAACAACAACGAAAAACATACACCCAATGAGAAAAAGAACCACTCTTACCAAGTCAGGAATATGACAGTTGTTTTACATACACCCAAAGAAAAAAGAACCACTCTTACCAAGTTAGGAATATGACAGTTGTTTTCCATTCGTTAGATGTGTTTGAGCTTTTGATTTTGCCATTTTATAAATGACTTTCCGTTTTGAATTTCCCTTCGATTTTGGTATTTTTGTTATTTTACTTTTTTTCTTAGAGTACTTGCCGTTTTTGAAAGCTAGTCCAAAGCCCAATTTCATGTAATAAATAAACCAAAATCTCCGAGACTACAAAGTTCCGTAGCACATTACTTAAGTTGTAGACCTTTTCAAAGTCTATTTAATTTCCAATAATTTTTATATCAGTTTTTGTTGTATGTTGTATGTTTTGTGTTTTTTTCTCTCTCTCTTTGATTTGTTTTAATTACTATGTTGCATGTACAGCGCCTTAGAGTTATTTTTATTTTTTTCATATAGGACGCTTTATAATTTTTTATTATGATTATTATGTTTAATACCGATATGAAACAGACTAAACACTTTAAAAACCAGACAACTTAAAATCCAAACGACAAAGACATATATATGTCAACAAATGGTTGAAATAATGATACACTTATATATGCAATTATATGTGAATCAGTGAGAACAATATTCATGTTTAGTAGAACAAAATGTATTTTATTTTGTATTTCCTACAACAAAACACAAGACGCCACATTCTGAGCAGACATGGCTTCCTTACTTTTATTTGTGTAGTTTCTTTTCAATATCGAATAGCTCAAAATCACATATTAAAATTTGAACTATCATTTTTGCATGTGACAAATTGCGTCTGTGATGACGTTGTAGTGGAACTGATATTGTGTTTCATTTGTAACCAATAAAATATAGTAAGACGAAAAACAACTTAGGTTGTTAGAGTTCTTTGACATGAGGTAATCAATATTAGCAAAAGTAAGTACAGAAAATAGAAAGTACTTTAAAGATAAATACATACTTGCTAATTCCTTTACCTACATTTAAACCGTTTTCTTTCAAGGGTTGTTGGAAACACTAAGGATTTCTTACTGTCAGGTATAGAGAAAGAGAGGATAAAGATACCACAGGGACATAAAAACCAACAAGTCGAAAATAAACTGATAACGCAATGGCAAAAACAGAAAAAGACCATACGACTTTATAGCCTGTCTTAACCGTATTTGGTAAGAATAATAATTAAAATACTATGTATACTATATCTTTCAAAAATTGCTGATTCTATTTTATACGTTAACAAAACATGTTTTCTGTTGTAGTTTAATCTTGGACATTTTAATATGAATTAAAGAACAGTAATTTACCGATGTTCAAATCTCGTAATTGATTAAGAAGAGACAGATAAAGGTAACACACAAAAACTAAGGGAATCCCATTAACCCCAAAAGGGGTGGGACAGGCTGCATCAGCAGGATACGAATCTTCTGCTATGCATGCCTCGCCCGCCATGCGAATCCAAACTCAGTCAAAATGTTACAATCGGGAAAAGGAAACAGTCGGTAAAATCTATTCTGGTATTGAATGGTCTGAGACTTTTAAGACATGTTGTAGTTGAGTTTGGACGCCGAAATATCGTATCTGTCAACAAATTCGTTAAGGTGACGATACATCGTATGTAGTGTCGTTTCAGTCGTTCTTCCTTATAACTCTAATGGAGCAGTTTTAGTGTAAGTTACAAATCAAGTAAATGAAGTCAGTCTAAATATGCAGGAGCGTAATGTATTAATCCAGATATATTACGCCATACAATTGAGCAGAGGGTAATTGACTGCTGTGAAATAGGAATTTGAAAATTGAAATCATCACGTTTATCGTCGTCCATCTGTGTCAATATCGAGGAAAATATGGAGAAGAATTTACACTTAATTTCAAGTTTACTGGGATTTGGGTTATTATGTGATGGCAGTGATATGCAGTAGACTAAAATCTGGTATTCTATACCTCTATAGCTAGTTCACACACACCTGTATATCCATATGATTGATTCACTATATTAATTTTTTTGACAAACAAATTATATAATAGTAGTAATACAATGCATAACCGCTGCCATGGAAAAAAATCAAACCCTAAAACCCTTGAAAATAAAAATGTATCACAAAAATACCGAACTCTAAGGCAAATTCAAAAAGAAAGACCATAAAAACTGACAAAATCCAACGTTATGAACTAACGGAACGACAGGAAAACAACTGTCATATTCAAGACTTGGTACTGACATTTTCCGAAGAAAATGGCGGGTTAAACCTAGTGTTATAGCTAGGTACATATACCCTCCGAAAGATATCAATCTTTTTTTACAGTCGGACAGTAAATTCCTGATGTGTCCGTTAAAACAGATACAACTAACATCATTACAAAATGAATGGTATCATTATCAAATAAGTGAATTAGACAATCATAACCAAATACATCATCAAAAATACGTGATCATTGAAAGTTTGTTCACACACAATATGGAAAAATGGAAATCAAAATGAAAAAAATGAAAACAGACAGTCGTCTATTAGATCTGGTTTTTTTTTGTCCTTGTTTGGCTTTACTTTTGATCCTTTTTTTTTGGTTTTATCAGTTCTTCAACGTTTGTATTAGGTTTTAGACTTTCAAATCGAACATTCCTGAAGAGACATTTATTGTCAAATTGCATATCTAGCTGGTGCAATAAAATTCTTAATGTTATTACTAAATCTCGCTACTAACAACTTAAATACAGTATACGAACGTCGTTTATACATGTACATGTATGAAGGGTCAGGCTTGTTCTGGTGTGTATCATTTCTTTAAATTAATTTGTGTCCACAGACATGTTGGCAATATGAAATTAATAATTTGAATTAACAAAATGGACGAAATTATCAATTTGATAAACATACAATATTTTGATTCCAACCAATTGATAGACGAGACATTTCGTCGATCTGCTTGATATATGACAAACTTCGTAAAGTAGGGAGGGGGATTCCAAAT
Organism: Mytilus coruscus; assembly: GCA_017311375.1. Lineage (NCBI taxonomy): Eukaryota > Metazoa > Mollusca > Bivalvia > Mytilida > Mytilidae > Mytilus > Mytilus coruscus. The sequence goes on from CM029602.1 coordinate 91,673,897, forward strand.
GGCGGCTTATAAAATTGCAAAAATTTAATGTTAAACATTTTCAACTAATTTCATTTCTGTAAATTATTCCATTCCGATAGAAGGAAATTAAGAGAACACTTGAATATGATTTAGTGACTTTATATCAGCGACTGATTGTAGAAACTTTGATTCTTTAAAATGATATCAGGGTTGATGAATAGACTGGCTTCATAGAAATGGTATAACGTGTCGTAGTTGTAATCCCCTCCCATTTCCTCGCCAATTTTGACATTAGTGATGCAAATTACTAGCAAACTATTGTTTAACATGAGCAAAACAACGGATGCCATGAATTTGGATGAGTCATTACGTACAGGTTAACTAAAAAGGGACCAAATAATTTATCAAATTCCTTATTTAATATCAATCTCTGTAGATACACGGTTATGTGATCGTCTTTACACATTTGAATAATACAGTTGCATCCATCTCTATAATATATTTGTTTGCAGACACAAGGGTCAAAATTAGTATCTTGATTTTAATCATTGCGATTGTTATATAATGTGCTATATAAACTGTAGCATAGATGCGCTCCAGCGACCACTAATCGAATAACTGCAATTATTCTGCAGTTAAATTCAGCGAATAACTGTCCTTTATAACATCTATTACGTAACATGATAGAATATATAATCTTTTATAAACACTTTATATTTTCTGCAAAACATATTCTGACTTTGAGATTAGAATTGTTAGCAATTATTTATGGTTCTTAGACAAAAAAAAAAAATTCCTGCAGTAAGAATTAATTACATAAACAATTTAAGCATAAAAATATGCGAGATATATATGAGAACGTAAGGAGCTGCACTGCAGATAAGTTAACTGCTTTAGTTATTGCTCAAATGATCCAAAACAATAATTTTGTACTTGAATGCTCTATTGAAACCCCAATTAGATAACATTCAAGTTTCAGCAATTAATTTACACAAAACACATGAATATCCAGCCATCTGTAGCTAGCTTTGTGTGACTATGTTATCCGTGTGATACGTTTTCACGTTCATTACTTATCCACTTACTGTTTACCGAATACTTATATATTCTTACACAGAAATATGTTTGAAATATATGTCGCATTTCATACAGGAAGTACGATTTACAGCCTCAGAAATTTGGTATCAAGAATTGTATAAGATTATTATTAGTAAGCAGTAGCTCACAACTCAATTCTTTTAAACAAAATTACATTATTTAATAAACTGGAAATTTATGAAAAAAAATTACATCATTTAAATGATGCCATTACCGATGAAGTAGCTACTAGTCGAGGGCATAAAAAGTGCAGCAAACATTGTCCAAGTAAAGTTAAAAATTCCATCATGGTCTACATTTTAAAATTCGGTACTTATACCAAAATGATAAAACTTATAATGAACCAAAGTTAGTTTAATGAAACGTAGAAAACCAAGAACAGTTTAAGTGGTGTAACGTTATCTTTAGACTCATTTCATATTTTACGAGAATGACTCTAAAATAATCATCAAAGATACCAGGCTGATAATTTGTTACGATAGAAGCGCGTTTCGTCTACATTAGACTCATCATAAATGATTTTTTTTTATATATCTGTACCACATTTGACCACAAATATATTCCACCAGTCGAAATCACATTCCTGGCCAACTTTTCTCAATTGTAACATTATCAAATGCGATTTATCACCGATATTTTCATGTTATGAGTAACACACCGGATGTCACTAGTGGCAAAAACTACTTCTTACACTTCCGGAGCACTGAGTTCATTTCCCGGTTTTGATGGGGTTCGTGTAGTTCAACCTTCAGTTTTCGGTTTAAAAGTTTGTTTCTTTTTGTCGATTTCCGTTTTGGAAATGGTGGTAGCTATATTTATTCAACGCTTCGTTTTGAATGGCCCTAATACATCTTTTCGCTCTTTGTTAAATATTAGTGGATTTGTGGAAAGCAGAGATTTGACAAGAAGTGAAAACTGCCGAAAGTTTACATATTTCAAGGCTTACATTTCAATTAAAATAAGTTTCACTAAATTATTTAAAAGTGTCGACGAAGAATGATCCGTAGTGAAAAATGTAAACAAACAAAGGAAGGTCATACAAAGCTCCATCGTTTATTGGTAAGTATAGATCTATATTCACGTCAAAACGCTTACTGCACGAAATAACAAAAAAAAAAATTTATTAAAGGCAAACAAATTCAATCAACACAAACAGATAACCCCTTCCCTAAAAAAAAAAGGGAAAAATTACGAAACAGAAAAACTTCTTCAATGAAAAGGTGAGTAACTAAGTGGTTTACGACTGACCCTGAAAACTGAAGATTAGAACAATTTACATGTTTTCATAAAAAATGATTACCAAATTCATATGCATCAAATATTTAATGACTTGGATAATCTTTGATTTCCATTCCTGTAAAGCAGTGTTTTTTCAAACATGAAAAATAGCTGGCATAGTTTTATGATTAATTGTTAGATTTGTGTAATGTAAATGATTTTTTGCAAACGGCTTTAACTAGGCCAGCAATTTGGATAAGCTAAAGCAGCGTTATTAGAATAACGTTGTAGAAAGGATAATAGGAATTCATTTGTCTTAGCGGAAAAACGAATGTCGGTGCATGTAAATAGTGAATATAACACATTTTATCGAATGCTCTTCTTAAATGATCTTACAAAGCATTCCTACAGTAACAATTATGGTCTAATTCCATAGCATGAAGAGAAAAGTTTGTAGTTACATCAAAAATGAACTAGAAGTAAAGTATTTTTAATAACTATAATATGGTTAATATATAATGTAATTATCTCCATCTGCTGTGAAACCTTAGTTTAATTTCATCACATACAGCTTTTTGAACCTGAAATAAAACGGTAACAAAAAATGTTATAATTCAATTTTTGCACACGTAATTCATCTTGAAAAGCATTCAATCAACGACAGAATCATAATACTCCTAACTTCGTTACAACAATACAATTAAATCTGATTAATTTGCGTTAGATAATCCTCCTTGCTGTTTTATCAACTCTGCAACAAAACGTATGAGCCTGCACTTTTGCATTATCACGGATTATCTAATGTAATTGACTTACAAACACAGTAACCTTCGAGACAGTGTCGTATTTTAATGTTTAAATAATAAGAACTAGCAATTGTACTAAATTTTAAGATAATTGGAGTTAAGAATCTAAGAAAATGACAAAATCAACATAAATTAACAAAGCAAAGGACTACTAGCAGTTTCCGACATGCCAGCTCCAGACCTTGAATAAACTGTAGAAAGATTATATCTTCATCATATGAAGGGGTTTAGTATCATGCCATCAAAAATTATACCAGGAGAACATTACCCGTAACATGTCAACAACAGGTTTTAGAATAAATGTATTTTAGTAACTATATTAGATATAAAAATGCGTAAGGGTTCCGCAGAACCCAGTGTCTCGCCTACTTTTGCTGTTAGTCGAAGGCTCAACAAAAATGGGGAAAAAATTATTAAAAATTTTCCTCTAGATACTATCTTTTGATTGTAAGAAGTTCTGTTCAAGTTTGGTAAAAATCCAAGAAGGTTTATGAATCTAATAAATGTTTTAAAAACTTTAACTGCAGACTGTACGTAATGTTAACTGGAATAAAACTAAGTCCATATATAAGTAATATACGGGAAAACAGGAAATAAATTTCTACAAAATTTCCTTCTAGATACTAGCTTTTGATCATAAACAAGCTTCTGTCCAAGTTTGGTACAAATCCAGGACAGTTTAAGAAAGTTATTAAAATTTTGAAAGCTTTAACCACAGAGTGAATGTAATGTTAACTGGCAGAAAAACTAAGTCCATTTATAAGTAAAACACAGATAAACAGGATTTTTTTTTTTTAACAAAATTTACTTTTGAATACTATTTTATGATCACAAACAAGCTTCTGTCCAAGTGTGGTAAAAATCCAGGATAGTTTAAGAAAGTTATTAAAATTTGAAAAACTTTAACCACAGAGTGAATGTTATGTTAACTGGCAGAAAAACTAAGTCCATATATGAGTAAGATACGGATAAACAGGATTTATTTTTTTACAAAACTTTCTTCTGGATACTATTTTATGATTATAAACAAGGTTCTGTTCAAGTTTGGTACAAATCTAGGATAGTTTAAGAAAGTTATTAAAATTTGAAAAACTTTAACCACAGAGTGAATGTAATGTTAACTGGCAGAAAAACTAAGTCCATTTATGAGTAAAATATGGATAAACAGGATTTTTTTTTCCAAAATTTACTTCTCATGATCATAAACAAGCTTCTGTCCAAGTTTGGGTGAAATGCAGGATAGTTTAAGAAAGTTATTAAAATTTCAAAAACTTTAACCACAGAGTGAATATTTGTGGACGCCGCCGCCGACGACGACGCCGACGCCGACGGAATGTAGGATCGCTATGTCTCCCTTTTGCGACAAAAGTCGCAGGCTCGACAAAAATGACTATTATAGCCAAATCAAAATCGAAGACTAAAACAGTCTAAGCCTTTGGGTAGAATAACTCAGTGTTTTAAAATATTTTAACATTTTATAAGCAGTTAATTAATACAGAAAAATGAACATATTAATGATATTTCATGTCAATATACATGTGCTGACTACTGGGCTGGTCATACCCTCGGGGACGAAACGTTTTCATCAGTGACATCGACCCAGTGGTTCTAAAAACCAATCAAAGATACAAGGCTTAAAATTTTGTACGCCATACACACTCTTTGTTTATTAAAGACTCATCAGTGGTAAACCGAATACGAAGTTAGAAAGCACTAAAACCGAAAAGATATCATGGCAAAGGAAATCTATTCCGTGTTGGTAGAAATGTCTAAGTGACGAATAATTAAACACTTTATAAACAATTAATTTAGATACAAGGAACATATCAATGATATTTCTTATCATCTTATCAACACAAAAGTGCTGACTACTGGACATATGATACACTCGGTGAATAAATGTCCACCAGTAGTGGAGTCGGCCTAGTGGTTATTTAAGCCAGATTATTCTGAGGGAGTTGTATTCTGTTACCTCGTTCCTCAATTCATATAGTTCGTTAGACAACATGTTGGATTATATTCTTAATCTGTTTATGTGTTCCTGACCTAGGAGGATTATTCATCTTTAAACCGTATAAGAACTTCAAAATATCGTTATCATCGTTACCTCTTCCCTTTCTTATACGTATCTTGAACTGAACTGCAAGGTCGTCACAGAACGAGTTACATTAATAACTTTGTATTTGATACCTTCAATCCGTTCATCACATATTTGAACTCTTTATCCGTGATATACTGGAAATTTCACCTTTATAACTGCAGCTTTATTTCGCGTTCAATGGACTGTGCTATTATCTATATTTGACATTTTATACATTATAACATTAATTCAACACATTGTAAAATTGTACTTCATTTTGTATTTTCAGCTTTTTACCATTTTTGGAAAGTTTGCTATAGCTTGCTATAGCAATATACTTTCCCAAGGAATCGGCCTCAAACCGGAAGTAGGACAGACTAACTTACTTCCGGTGTTCTACTCCTAGATAATGTAGTACTAGTGTTCGAATACTAATTCTAGGAAGATGCTTTTGAAATTTTGAATATTCACCGACAATTCAAATGAATTCAACTTTATTTTGAAAATGGGTATCACAAACACTACTTCGCGGACTGCCCTGCGCGGAAGATAAAATCAATACAAATCTACGTGAGACAACAGTTTCTACGTTTAATTCATAGAGAATTTAGAGGGCCTGATAATTATTTCGAGGTGGGTGTTGTTTTATTTCCATTTATTCATAAAATAAAAATATTCTTATTGTTAAGAATATTGTAATCTTTTCAATTTTTACGTTTGTAAATGGTATTAGGTTTGACCTCTTTAAATTATGCATACTTTGAACTGTCAGCCATTTTGTATGTTTATGTTACCTGTAAACTTTCCTACGGGATTCCCCAGACATGCGTGAGATCAATACATGTGAACCTCCCGACGGGAGTACAATAATCCCGGTTTCAGGGGTCCTCCCGTCCTCCGGTTGAAGAGAAAAAAATCCCGTGTATAAAATATTTCATGAATAAACATTTTCCGGCGCCATTTTTAATACGATATTTACAAAAAATATTAAAGACGTAAAAGCCCGAGTGTATCGAAAGTAGCCATTATTGATTACGCAACATGTTTAAATTTTGACCAGACCCGCAGGTAATTAACAAGTGATAATAGTTTGAATGAACAATAAACAGGTGACAGGAAATTAAATACTCGATAATCATATTGCTTCTGTCTATGTCACACGTCAAGGATGAGTAAAGGTAAATACCGGCTTTGATAGAAAAGTGCATTGTTTTTGTCAAAACATCGATCATAAGGTTTTGATGCCAAAAAACATTTATAAACTTTCAATTCAGCAAAGAAAAACTAGCTATTTCACATTCCAATGCGGATATAAGGACCTTCAGCATGCTCAAGTGGATCCAAACTGACAGCAGAAATACTTTGACTCAATGATAGTTCACAGCCTCCTAAGTGTTAAGATTAACAACTACACAAACTGCTACAAGGATAAGGATTACTTTAGTACAGAGTCAAGTGTAATAAAAGCAGCCAAGTTAGCTTCTACTTCTTAGAATAACCCAGTGTGAACTTATTAAAAAACATTTGTCCATGTAAATTAATATAGACAGTGCTTTACCTTATATATTTTAAAGTGTTTAAAACAACGAGTCGTAAGTTTTCTAGCAAAATGACTTTCTTAATCCTTAAAAACCATGCATAACTTTGGTTATTGTTTGTTTGTTTATTTATCACGTGAAAAATATGTATAGCAAATAACTTTTTATATATCTATGCCTATGACATTGCATGCAAATAAAACAGATGGAGGCATGAATAAAACACTATAATTAAATTTTCTGTGAGTACTTAAAGAAAAGGTTAAATCATAGAAATGATTATGATAGTTGATTTTATCCAATTTGTGGCCGTGTCATTTAGTTTGTGCTTTAAACTTTGGGTTATCAAACTCAGTAGGCAGTTGCATCATGGTCTTTGGACGTGTCATATCCCAAAGTCAGATCACTTTGACCTTGATTTTGTCCTTTGATACCTATGATAGTAAAACCTTGTACAATTCGTGTCTGGGTCATGCCTTTTGTACCTTAAAATTTTGGTTAACCTAGCGAGTAACTGCATGGTATGCAGTTTAACTGTTGCATTTGGGCTTGGGGTGCATCATCTACCAAAGTCAGATCATTCTGACCTTTCTCATTTGACCCCTATGATAGTTAAACAGTGTATGGTTTGTGTTTGGTGCATACGTTTTGAACTGTAGCACTTTAATTGACAAAACTTTGTACGCAGAAGCATCATACTGACCTTGACATTCAATTTCAGAATTTACACTTATGAACCTCACACTTTGTTCCTGGGTCAGTATGATTCTTTAAGATTGACCTATAATTAACAATGTGTCAACTCAACACAAAGGCAATGATTATATCAAATGAATGGCTGTAAACCAAAAATCTCAAAATGTCATTGCCTCAATGCTGAATTTCACAGCAGCAACTAAAATGTATTACATGGTTATAAGTACCTCTATGAATCTAGTGTATATAAACTTTTTATTCCTGTCTAAATATTGCCATTGTTGGTTAAAGCCTTTCATATATGAACCAGCTATCCAAAAGAGTTCAAAGGAGGAAGATACATTTGTATATAAACAATTATAGGTCACCATACGGTCGTCAACAAAGAGAAAAACTCATACCATATAGTAAGCTATAAAAGGCCCTGATATGAAAAATGTGGAACAATTCAAACAAGAAAACTAACGGCTAAATTAGTAACAATACAATTTACTAAAAACAAATATGAAGGACCTAAATCAATAGAAAATACTAAAATCACAGGCCCTTGACATGGGATGGGCACATAAAGAAATTAGTAGAGCTTTCTGTATACTTGATTATTTTAAATCTACAGTTTAAGGTTGCAATAGAAAATATCAAAATTGTACATGACAAACATATGAAAAAAAGTGATTTTTGATAATTGCTGATGAGACAATGATTTAGTAAAAAAACATCAAAGCTGTGATTAAATACATATTTGAAATAATACACATCTACAACCTATTTGAAATAATACATACCTACCGTTGCAAACTTTCCACAGGTGCTATCCAGCGCTATGATTAGACTGGTTCTTGATTAAAGTATCAGCACCTGATAGTCTTTTCTGCTTGAGCCCAATCGTCAGTTATACTTAATGGCCAGGCCATTACAGTAAAAAGTCTACAACTTGCCTGTTCTGTCTCACAGATTACGCCACTCCACGTCAGTTCTACGGCTACAACCTTCCTGTTGTGCCCTGCAAGAACGCGCCATCCCCCGACGTAGAGTATCTTGACGACAACCTGTCTATACATATCCAGACAAGGAACTACAACGTAGCATCGTTCGTAGCTGTTACATCGACAGTACGCAACATAGCTTGTGTGTACCAGGCATCAAACCACCAACGTTGGCAGCAGCTTAATTTTAACCTGACTATCCGTTAGTTAATTAGAAAACATGGATTCTGATCACGCAGAACGCCAAGACGACCCCGAGCGTCAAGAAACAGAACTCCAAGCAGGAGCGGAACATCAAGTGGATGCTGGACAGCCTGTCGAAAACCCGTCTGATGTTGCACACCTAGAGGAATTTCCCGAGATTAGGCGAGTACATGACCTCACGGAAAAAGGTCAGGGAGCATTCACGGAAAAACGTGACAAGTTCTGTCAGGTATTGAATTCCAGCACAGGACAAGATTGTACAAGCCTGTACTAATTATCGCAGGCTCACAGACGAGTACCTGAAATTTCTGAAAAATACCAAAACGTTGGACAGTCTTAAAGACATTGATCAATGTAACCTTTCAACAGATATTCGACTGTCCAAAGTGGACCTGGCAATTGAAATATTACACGAGCATCGCCTTGCCCTCACAAAGGCTAGATTTACCAAAACAAAAACATCTAAAGGTAAGAAATCCTCGCACAGTGGAAGCTCCAACGTCTCTGACATGTCAAGTTTGGCACGGAGGAAACGTTCAAAAGCAGAGGCTGCTAGATCTCAGATAGCCTTTGATCAAAAACAAGCCGTGCTCTTAAGAGGCAATATTAGAGGAACAGGCCCTGTACAGACAAACAGAGGTCAAGGCCGAAATGGAACAAGAAGCCATCCGTATGAAACAAGAAGCAACACGTGGAAGAGCCGAAGCGGAAGAAGCCACACGCAGAATTGCCGAGGCCGCACACCTGAAAGCTCGATTTGAACAGGAGGCGGAGCACATCAAAGCTCAAAAAGAACAGGAGGCCGTTCGCAGAAAACTCAAATGGAACAGGAGGCCGCACGCGCGATACGGGAAAAAGCCGAGCTTTAGGCTGTTGCACACAAAAACAAGGCGTTTCGGAGGAGATCCCTCTTGCACACCAGCAATATATCAACCCGACAACATAAGGACCTGCTATTTTCCCGGTTGACAAACTTTAACGACCGGGCAGAATCCTTCAACATGGAAAGCTAGCTTTAAAAACGTCATAGACGAATTACAATTTTCAGACTCGGAACAGAAAGACTTACTAGAGGCTTGGACCAGAGTATGCCAAACAAGCCATGAGTATGAGGGCATCGAATGCCAACAACCCAACAAGAGGCCTACAGAGACTATGGGAGAGACTGGACGACCGATATGGTGCTCCAGAAATGTTGGAGGCGTCTCTCGTTAACAAACTTGTCAACTTCCCAACATTGACGAACAAGGACAACTCACTTCTTTACGATTTGTACGATATTTTCTCAGAAATAGAAATTCCCAAACTGGGATGTTTGCTAGCTTATTTCGAGTCTTCGTCCGGGATAAATCCAATTGTGGAAAAATTACCCTACGGACTCCAAGAAAAGTGGATAACAAGGGCTTCAAGATACAAGTCTAAATACGAAGTTGCCTTTCTGCCTTTCACAGAATTATCTGCCTTCATCAGGGAAATTAGCAAAATTAAGAACGATCCTGGGTTCATCTTTGGGTCAAAAGTCACACCAAATACAAAAAGTGCTGCGCCAAGGTTCATACCTATGACGTATTCTAAAGTCAACGTCCATAAGACAGCAGTTGAACAGCAACCTGGAGACAGCAGTCAACAACAAAGTCTTTTTATTTGCATAATACAAAGCATCCCTTAAACGAATGCCGAGCGTTCCGAGCCAAATCAATCGAGGAACGCAAGGAACTGTTAAGACAAAACAATGTTTGCTACAAGTGTTGTGAGTCAACTACACACAAAGTCGTGATTGCAACGCGAGCATCAGTTGTAAGGAGTGTGGAAGTCAACGACACACCACTACACATAACAAGGGTGCAACCACAAACCATTTCTCAAGATAATTCGCCTGGAACAATCTACGGCGAGGAGCAGACAGAGACAGCTGAAACAAAGTTAACCTCTGTGAGTTCGACCTGCACATAGATCCACAAAGATCCGAAGAGTGAGAAATCTTGTGCCAAAATATTACCTGTGGATGTGTACCACAAGGACAGGACAGACAAAATTATCCGGATGTACGCCATCATTGACGACCAAAGCAATCGGTCTCTTGCCTCGCCTGAATTCTTCAGTCTGTTTGACGTACGAGACAAACCGGAAAACTACTCTCTATCAACATGCTCCGGCAGTTTAGCTACTTCCGGGTAAAGAGGAAGAGATTTCGTCATAAAATCTGTACATGGTGACGTACAATTTGATCTGCCTACATTAATCGAATGTGATAATATTCCCAATAGTCGGGACGAAATTCCAACACCTAGAGACAACTTGCATTATCCACGCTTAAATGACCTTTGTGAAATAATTCAACCACTTGACGAACAGTGCAAAATTCAGATGCTAATTGGAAGAGACCTTATAGAGGCACATCACCTCCTTGAACAACGCATAGGACCATCCAGAACTCCAATTCCACAAAAGTTGAAACTTGGTTGGGTCATAATTGGAAAAACATACATTGACAAGCAAACTGTTCCACTTGAAGTCAACACAAAGATAACTAAAGTTTCAATCACGGAACCAGAACAACTTCTTGCCTCAAGACGGGAAATATCCTTCAAGGACGAGAATCAAATCGTTGGTGAGGATAACGACCAAAACGTTAAGTCAAATGTCAAGGTTGCAAAAACGCATTCCATACAATTCCTTGAGTGTACTGGACCTAGTACCAAGTCTGGTAGATTCATGAATTTATCTAAAGGGACAGCACTTCTGTCACCAAAAGCAAAATCTGTGACTTCTATAGAGAATTCTATGGATTCAGAAAATTTCATTCTGGAATCAGCAAAACCTGAAGTTCACGGAGAAGAAATAAGTTGCATTCACAAACTAAAACCTATTCCGAAACAAGGACCGATTGCCAATCTCAATCTGCCTTTGAACAAGCAAGGACTACTCCGAATAGGAAGCAGTATCGTCAAGTCTGGCTCGAATATTGGTGAAATGGAACCAGTGATCATATCTGGACATCATCACACAGTAACGCCTTTTGAAAGACATTACTACGACAAAATCAAATATCGAGGTCGCCATATTACAGACAGAGCAACTAGATCCGCAGGATTGAACGTTAAGGCGGAACGATTGATTTCGCCCGATACTCACAAATATGTGACATTCCGCAAACTCAAAAGAGGACCACGTACTAACTCTCGTCTGACTTACCAGAGGACTATCGTCAACCGTCATCGCCGTCTATCAACTTTGAAGAAAATAGTTCCTACCGTCGTAACAGCAATAATGGACAATTCCATAGATCACAGTAATCTGGTCGGAGACATCCTTCTTCTAAAGGACAAGAAACCGTGTCGAACCCAGTTTCCTGTGGGATAAATTTATCTAAGAAACTCTGAAGTGGAAAATTCATGAGTTGTGTACCGACATTTCTCACACGACCAATAGTGGACATGACTCCTGTACATATTCAATTTATGTTGGGATTTATTTATTTATCTTATATTCATATGCGATTAATTTATGGAATAGTGATTTCAGATAGGCATCATACGGGGAGTATTTTGTTACCTCGTTCCTCAATTCATATAGTTTGTTGGATTATATTCTTAATCTGTTTATGTGTTCCTGACCTAGGAGGATTATTCATCTTTAAACAGTATAAGAACTTCAAAATATCGTTATCATCGTTACCTCTTCCCTTTCTTACACGTATCTCGAACTGAACTGCAAGGTCATCACAGAACTGGAGAACACTTAAGGACAAATGTCATCTTGGACACAATGTGTGGCTAACCACAGAGTGAGTTACATTTATAACTTTGTATTTGATGCCTTCAATCCGTTCATCACATATTTGAACTCTTTATCCGTGATATACTGGAAATTTCACCTTTATAATTGCAGTTTAGTGGACTGTGCTATTATCTATATTTGACATTTCATACATTATAACATTAATTCAACACATTGTAAAATTGTATTTCATTTTGTATTTTCAGCTTTTTACCATTTTTAGATTGGTTCTTGATTAAAGTATCAGCACCTGATAGTCTTTTCTGCTTGAGCATAATCGTCGGTTATACTTAATGGTCAGGCTATTACAAGTTGCAATCTTAGTTTTTCTATATTTTCGTTAATATCAATATATGAATAACAGTATCATATTTGATAAGTGGTCGGGTTTTAATGCGGTTTCAACATGTCCAACTGTATAGGTGATAATTTCTATGAATATGAAAGTGTACAAAAAATACCGAACTCAAAGGTAAATTCAAAAAGGGGTATCCATAAACACTGACAAAATGGAACTTTGGACTTTATCAACCAACAAAACGAAAGGATACGGAATACCACATCATCACTTAAACGGCGATGTTATTTTTAAAGCCCGTAAACTAAGATACGATCTATGTAAGCTGCTCGATCGATTCTTTGAGTTCTCTTAGATTGGTATTTTGTGTCCAGCCATATTCAACTGATTTTTAAAGCTTGTTCTTATGTTGTGATGTTACACCACTGTCCAGCGTTAGTGGGAGGATATGGTGTCCACAAACATGTAAACCACGCCACATTCTGCATGTGCCTGTCCTAAGTCAGGTGCTGTAATTCAGTGGTTGACGTTTGTTACTGTATATCATATTTGTTTTTCGTTTGATGCTTTGCACATAAATCAGGCTGTCGTTTTTCTCGTTTGAATTGTTTTACAATTTGTCATGTGGAGGCCTTTTAAAGATGCTTGTCTCTTTATTCTTATATTGGCTTATTTCCAACACGGAACAAAAGTTCATATCATAGAAATTCAAGGACGGCCATTAGCTCAGGTTACGCGGAATTTTATGCTATTTGTCGACAACGTTTCACCCATATCCCTATTTTTGTGTGTCGCGACTTAGATTCGCAAAAATTTAACCAAAAGCCGAGTCGGGGAAAAGGATAATTTTATAAGACACGGAGTTTCATTGTTTTAGCATAATAAGTGAAATAGGGATAAATTTGTATATTGGAAGCAATACGTCGTGGTTTTGATCTCGCCTTCCCGTGTCATCTTCAAATATTTAAAATGTTAAACGCAGTCATATTTCATGTCTCTTCAGAAGTTACTCGGGTTTGAATTTGCCCCCTCTCCCCTTCAAAAGAAAAAGAACAAAACAAAAACAAAAAACGAAATCTAATTATCAACCTAAAAAACACACAAATAAAAAATCTTTGTAATGAAGAGTCGGGTTTTCTTTGTCAAGGAATCGTACATCCATCAATTGATAGATTATATGAAAAACAAACAAAATACAGACTGATAAAGATTCCTTTTATTTCACAAAATAATTTGATATTTGCGTTAAATATCAATTGATTTAGGACAAGCCATCCAGGAAATACGAGCTCCCCACATTTTTGTTCCTGCAAAGGTTTTGATCTTCAGATTGAATCCAGATTTGGAGAGATTGCTAACATCTGTGACCAGTCGAGAATTGGTGTCCTTTGAAGTATCATACAGATATAATCCGTACACTAAGGCTGGAACAGCAGTAAATGGTGGATTAAACGTAATGTATCCTGAAGCTGGAAATTTCATCTCTGGATAGGCATGCTCGCCAAATACTCCAGACTGACCTGCGTTAAAAATAAGATATGATATAAAACACGCGATACACAATTCTAGTATCTCCAGATCTCTGGCAGCTCGACGGGTATCACCAATGCAGCCAGGATCGCTCACCCTACCAGTGAACTTGACAGTTATTATCTAGATTGTATTCTCATCAGCTTCTTTTGTAATTTTCTACTTTTGTTTGTCTTTTTTTTTTTTTTGGTCTCTTTTCGTTGATAATCATATAAGTATACGGTATGGGTTTTCTCATTGTTGAAGGCAATGAACGGTTGCCTATAATTGCTTACATCCACTTCATTTGAACTTTGGTGGATAGTTGTCTCATTGGCAATCATACCACTTCTCTTCATTTTTATATTACAAGTGTCTGTCCTCCTTCGACATTAATTGCACTAAATGGGTTTACTTATTTTGATAATAAGCTGGTTTACATATACATGGTATTTACACTGGCACTAATTAGGAGGTTTGGCTAGCCATTAAACCAGGTTCAACCCACCATTTTTTCTTATATGTCCTGTATCAAATCAGGAATATGGCAGTTGTTATCACATATTCCGTTTCGATGTACGTTGGCGTTTGTTTTTGTATCAGTTCAGTGTTTCTGTTGATCCGTTTTGTTTCCTCTTATAGTTAATGTGTTTTCCTCAGTTTTGGTTTGTGACCCGAATTTGTTTCAGTTAAATCGATTTATGACTATTGAACAGCGGTATACTACTGTTGCCTTTATTTACTAAATAAACTACTTCAAAGTTGTTTCACCTACATTTATACTATGTTGGTTAACTAACGCTGGTACTTAGTTGTGTTTCTTAAACTGGTACTTTAATTGGTGAATTTACACTGGTACTTAGCTGGTTTACCTACACTTGAACTCAGTTGGTTTTCTTACACTACTACTAAGATGGTATTATTACACTGGTGCTAAGTTGGATTTACATCGGTACTAAGTTTGTTTACTTACACTTAATATTAGTGTTACTTCTTTTGCATTTAATTGATTTACTTACAATGGTACTTAATTGGTTTACTTACACTAGTACTAAGTTGTGATACTTATATTGATACTTAGTTGGTTAACTTGCACTTGTACTAAATTTGTTTGCCTCCACTGGTACTAAGTCGTGTTACTGACACTGGTACTAAGTTGTTTTACTTACTAACATTAGTATTAAATTGTATAATTTAAACAGGTACTATGATGTCTAAAAGTTTTTTTTACACTGGTACTTAATGTCTTTTTGCTCTGGGACTAAGTTGTGTTACTTACAGTGGTACAAAGTTTTGTTAAGTAGACTGGTACTAAGGTGGTTTACTTACACTGACACCAACATAGTTTATTAAGACTGATACTAAGAGGGTTTACTTACACTAATACTTAGTGGGTTAGTACATGTAACACAGGTACAAATTATGGTTTACTTAAACTCGTACTTGTGTTGTTTACTTACTCTAAAACTAAGGTGGTTTACTGACACTGATAATTATGTGGTTTACTAATACTGACACTAAGGTGGTTTACTTACACTAACACTAAGTAGAATAAAATTGAGAATGGAAATGGGGAATGTGTCAAGAGACAACAACCCGACCAAAGAGCAGACAGAAAACAGCCGTTTACAAACACTGATACTAATTTGGTTTAATTAAACTCATACCAAGTTCGTTTACTTACCTTGACACGAAGGGGATTTACTTACAATGACAGTGAGATGGTTGACTAAGACTCAAACTAAGATAGTTTACCAAGACTTACACTAAAGTGGTTTACTTAAAATAAAACTAATGTGGTTTACTTAGACTAGAACTAAGGTGGATAGCGTACACTTACACCAATTTGGTTTACTAAGATGGTTTACTTACGCTGACACTTAGCTGGTATACTTGCAGTGGACTCTTGAAAGACTCCAATTTCAGTGAGCTTGTCACATGTTACCTGAATTATGTACGTCGTAGACCAAACGTTTAGGAGGGCAAATATAGAAATTCTTTGGCACTAACAGACAGAGCAGTGAAAACCTCAATTGGTCAACCTTGTCATACATGACCTGCAACCGCTCAATTACATATATCATATATTTTTAAACAAACAAACTTGTCTTGGAAATTGTGGCAAATATTCAAATGACATCAGAATTATACCTCTGTTTTTTCTATTAACTTTTCGAGAGATTAATAAACACTGGCCTCAAATTTTATTGTGTAATTGACCTACTAGTCTCTTAAACATTTATTTCAAATGTTTAGTTATTTATTGGAGACAAGCATCAAAAGCATCGTTTTCGGTATTTTTCAATAATACTTACATCCTTGTCTGGTTTTTGACGCTGAAAATAATAATTTAAAAAATCTAAATACAAGTAAACAAAACACATCTTTAATTGGATAAATGTTATTCATCGTAAATACATATCTGACGGGTTAACATGTTCATTTCAATAATTTGAATAAATATTTTGACGTTACTCCGCACGAATTCATACCGACAAGAATAGAATTCTGAAATGGTATAGTGCGTAATATTGACGATAAAATCTTTAAAAAATCTTGACTATGGTCACCTTTCTGTACTGCATGCATACATAAAATAACTTTTTCAGGTATTCTGAAGATGAAAATGATAAATATTTTGACTTTCCTCTGCATGAATTCATACCGACAAAAAAAAAAAGAATGGGTTTGCAAAATAAAGAATTCTGAAATGATATAGGCGTGACGTTAAGTAGTATTGACGATAAAATCTAAAAACATCTTGACTATCAGAGTCACTTTTCTGTTCTGCATGTATACATTAATTAACTTTTTCAGGCATTCTGGGAATGAAAAAAAGTATACGCTTTACATAAATAAAATGTGTTTGGAAGCGCTCCAACACAAAAAAGGATTTTTTTAAAGGACAACTTCATAATTTCTTTACTGAAAGCTAAAAATAAAATATATAATATCAAGAGTGCAACTGTGGACATAGTTTTAATTGGCAATATTTGATCGAATCTTCTCAGGCACCGACTGAAAACTTTATGTAAATAAAGGTGCCATGAGATACAGACTAAATTTACCTGTCAAGTATATCATAAATAAGACCGTAAACCTTTTATAGTGTCGATCTTATTTGTTCTTCCTTATAACCTTTCTGAAAGGGTTTTGAGTTAGGAGCACACCCTTTGATAAAGATATTTAAACACCTAAGGGTATATATCAATCGACAAAGACTAAAACAGAAGCTATAACCAGGTAAACTTTGTTCGATTCCTTCGTCTTAAATGAATAACGCTTTCAAACTTGGAAGATGATTTTCCTTAAACAGCTTGAGAAATAAAAGTCAAGTTTTTTTTTTTTTTTTTTTTATAAAATATTCATTACCTTGAAATTAAATGTTAACAGTTATAGAATGGCGTGAAATAATTTACATGATATAATTCAAATTACAATTAACTTTTAATTAATATAGCATATACCGACGAATACAGCAACCACTAACAACCACAATATTTAAGCATTATAATCTCTGACTGGGTATTTCTCAAAGCCACCTTAAAACAATCTATTAGCATAATAGTATTTATATTTACCGTATCGGGCAACGAGTACATCCATTTGGGTAATAACCTCATGTTTTGCTTGTGCCAAACCTAGTTTTATCTGTTCATTGATGTATTGTGTTAGCTCCTGTTCAGTTGTGATACATCAACACTGCCAATCATCGTTGCGTTTAAATGGTCAGGTATGGCAATCGTATGTGCAATTTTGATAACCAACAAAGTAGCTAATAAAATTTTGGTGTACATTTTATACATTTTGACGTTATCTACCTAATTTTGAAGAAAAAACTGCGCAGACTGCTTATATATCATAGTTGTTAATATTTATTGACTAGTTTCCGATTTCCTATCTGTAATTTCCTTTTCAGTTAACATTAAAAATTTAGTCAAGTAGTCAGCACTTCTGTGTTGACATGAATCATCATTTATCTGGTCATAATTATAAATCAACTGTTTACAAAACTTGGATTTTTTTCGAAATACTAGGGAGTATCTACCCCAGGAATAGATGACCTTAATTGTATTTGGCAAAATATTTCGAAATTTTTCGTCCTCAGTGATCTTAAACTTCATACTGTTTTTGGCCTTTTTAACTTTTATTGATTCGAGCTTCACTGATAAGTGTTTTGTACACGAAACGCGCGCTGTTGTACAAAATTTGTATCCTGGTAAACATGATGAGCTTAACTACAACAACAACTTTTTTAACATTGCAGTGACTATATATATATTTATTTTTAAAAATTATGAGGGAAAAAAATAATAATTTTAATATAGCAACAGCATATCAGAGCAAAATTGAAAGATGTCTTGAAATAAAAACAATCAACATTTTTCACAGATCACTGGCGACATTCGGTTCATCGAAAACCCATTTCAATGTCTTACATTTACATAGAGTTAAGTAGGAGAGAAAGTCAACTGATCCCAGTATTCTGGTTCTCTTTTTTGGATTGCAAAATATTGGAAACATTTGGTAGATATTTTACATACTTCATTTAATTTTATACAACTAATTTCACCGTCAAAAAATATGTGACAAAGTATATGTTTTGTTTTAAAATGGTTCCGTGATGCTTTTGCATTTGCTTTAGATTTCAATGTTGTATTTTGTCTGATGTGTTGTGCTTACCTTTAACAGTGTTTGTGTTTATATTTTGTTTCGAAAACTTTATTTTTTTCATTTCGATCGGTCAAGTTTATGAGAATGTCTTGCACCGATAGTAAATGAAATTTTTGATGTCTAAATAAATGAAAACAAAACGTCTAAATAAATGAAAACAAAACGTCATTAATTTCATGCGTTCGACGCGCTTTTCTGGATTTACCTTCATCAGGAACTCTCATAGCCGAATATTTGAAAGCCAATGGTGTATAAGAACCCTAACAGTTGAAAAGCTAAATGACCAAAAAAAGAACATAAAAAAAATAACCAAATCAATATCTAAGGTAAACTTAGCCTGGGAGAATTGAAACCTTAGTTGTCTAAGGGTTGGACAAGATGCACTTACCAATTTTCTATGATGCAATATCACCTGATATGACTCATCAACGTGTTTAAACAAAAGCTTTCATTTGTTAAAAGAAATTGCTGAACCGACCTGGACACCTTATAAATATAAAAATAAGAAGATGTGGTATGATTGCCAATGAGACAACTCTCCACAAGAGACCAAATGACACAGAAATTAACAACTATAGGTCACCGTACGACCATCAACTATGAGTAAAACCCATACCGCATAGTCAGCTATAAAAGGCCCCGAAATGACAAATGTAAAATAATTCAAACGAGAAAACTAACGGCCTGATTTATGTACAAAATAATGAGCGAAAAACAAATATGATATACAGCAACAAACGACAACCACTGAATTACAGGCTTCTGACTTGGGACAGACACATACAGAATGTGGCGGGTTAAACTAGTTTGAAGGCGCGCCAACTCTCCCTAACCTAGGACAGTGGTGTAACAGTACAACATAAGAACAAACTATAAAAATCAGTTGAAAAGGGCTTAACTCATCAGATCGATACAAAGCAGAAATACACCTAACAAAAACACAGAGTGGACGTGGCAGGCTACTTATACATCCCTACAACAAAAAGACTTTAAGTACAGATCTGAAAGTACTCACAGTTACTGACCGCTAGTTCAAAGCCAATAACAACTAAAAAAAAAGATCATGCATCTAAGACTAAAATATCAATCAGTACACATCCAACATCCAATGGATTTAGTGTAAAGACGTCATTAACAGTCAGTGAAAAATACGACCTTATGCAATGCCAAGATACAGGTATCGACAGATTGTAGAGCCATGAATGTGCATATGTTAAAAAAATAATATTTAGTTTGATTTTAATTTACTGATAACAAAATCAATATTGATACCAATAAAACAATATACAAAGATCTAATCATAGTGTTGAATTGGTAACCTTTTAGAATAAGTATTTAAAGGATGAATAAGTTTACCCGGATCGTATCTAAATTTCCGGGATCGGTTAACAACATCTCCTAAAAATTAGGGTGTGCTATCCCGTTAAAAATAAGTTTACTACAAATTCAACCAAATTCCAAACCTAATTTTTATATCTGTGGAAGAATTTAGAAGTTCACTCTCTGAGTTTTGGTGGGGTTCATGTTGCTCAATCCTTAATTTTCTGTGCATTGTTTTGTGGACAGCTGTTTATCTTCGTCATTTTTCCTAGTCGAGGAGTTTTTAAAAAAATTACATCGTTTACTGCAAAGTACCACATTGATACTAAACAACCATTGGTTTTTTTCGACTTATGAGTTTGAATGTTCCTTTGGTAACATTCGCTTCTCTTCTGTTCAGTTTTCTATACTTAAGGTCCTTTTTGTTTTGACCAGCTCCTCCAACGTTTTCATTTGGTTTTCGATATTCAAATATTTCGGCCTCGGGCATCATCGAAGAGACATTAATTGTCGAAATTCGCATCTGGTGCATAAAAATCGATAACGTTAATGTTATTTCAAGATTCGGCAAAGTAACGAAATTAGTGATCAGTTAATAGATAACTAATTTTTATACTAATATCTGCCCATTCATTTGTCCAGTGAAAACAAAAATAGAAAAACTTATTTTCTTGTATATGCATTCAACTGTTCATGTCTACGGGGCTGAAATGAATGATTTCGAATCGAAGAAACACATATCTTGTTTAAGGTCATAAAAAATCTATATATGAGAAGAACCGCAGTGATTAAAAAAAATAAACAAACCAAAATGATATTATCAAAATGCCGACTGTATGATCGAAAACATATTTGTTGGTTTTGTAGTTTGAGTTAGATTCATATTTCAGGAGATTGTCGGTATTCCATTAGGTATTAATAGTGCATCACTGCTGGCTGACTTATTTTTGTACTCATATGAAGAAGAATTCACACAAACCTCCTCAAAGACATAAGGACGAAAAGTCTTGCTACGTTCTGTAATTTCACTTTCAGATATATTAATGATGAACTGTCACTAAATTTAAAAAGTATAACAAAAGTACCGAACACTAAGGTATTAACATTAAAAAAGGGGAAGGCCATGAAAACTGAGAAAATCAAACGATATCAACCAAGGGAACCATTGACAACAACTGTCATATTCCTGACTTGGTACTGGCATTTTCCGAAGAAAATGTTGGGTTAAACATGATTTTTTTAACTAGGTAAACCTCCCACATGTATGAACGTTGTTTATAGTTCCGTTATATTGACCAATTTGGGTTAACAAACCAAACAGACATAAAAGGTAAATGTGACAATCATTGGGATCCAGCTGCCAAAACTGTGTAAACATACATAGTTGATTTGACAAAGACGCCATATGGTTTTTGTAGTTGATAGTAAATTGACAAAGACGCCGATAAAAAAGTTATGCTGTTGATAGTACGTACCGTATGTATATAGTATAAACTTTCTGGATAAAGTACACATTAAGTAAAAGGTAAATACAAGGGTAAACAAAATGGAAACAAAAGTATAAAAAACCTCTTGCCTTCGAATCGCATCCCAGGACCGAACTGCACCTGCACCAGGAAAGCCTAAAGTAAAACAAACCCGATTGCGGGATGCATAAATACCGAGTGACGTTAAAAGTCATATGACCAAATGAAACATAAAAGCAAGAAGGCAAAATAGAGGGAAAACTGTAGAATCTATATTTCAAAACCATCTCAGTGTATATTTGTGAATTAGACACTGAATATGTATCCACTAGTATTAGGTCTTGTTACTTCCCGGTGAACATTTTGAGAAAAAGGACGAAATGTTCTTTTACAAAACCCTGGCTCATTAATTTTTTGCTCAGATACAATGAGGTTTTACTTCTGAGTAGCAGCTGCAAGCCCTTGAATATCGTATGAGTTATGAAATGTATACTCCATACGCCGGTGAAGTTTGTATGTAGCTAGTTAGGTGAGGAAAATGTTTAAATCGTCTCGTTTGTCATAGATTATGGTTTTGAGATGACCGCTATTGTCAATTGTAAATGTCTAGAAATGAGGCAGAGGAAGCTGTTATTGTGGTTTCTTTAATCTCAAGCTTGGGGGATATATCAGTGGGACCCAATCAGAAAAATGTGGATTGTTAATGGCAAGAACATCTTCTAATCATATATATCTCCATTTGTTTCTTATCTTAGTGTGTCTTCATAATAGATTTATGAGATTTTAACATTGGTTAACTACTGTTGTCTTACTTTTGTACAATTAATTTCTTTTAGGCTTCAGTCAGTGGCATATAATGAACTGTTTGAAAGAAGCTGATAACTATACTGTATTGAAAGACTATCGAGGAGATTTATTCAAAAATTGATTACTATATCTAAAAAAATAAGCGTAATTATTCAAAATCATATAGCAGATATGCGGTAACACATTGGATATTGAACACATAATGCCTTGGAATCATGGCAAAACCGTATACACTGTGTCATTCGGCCTATTGTACAAATTGGTGTTAAGAGGAGAAATCAGATAAAAATGTTTTGATTCTTATTTAATCAAATGCATGAATATAGATTCATGTCGGCCTCTATTGAGCGTTCTACAACTATTCTTTCCGTGCTTTAAACAAGCTACCTTACTACTATCAAAAAGCATAGCAATAACTTTTGTAATAACGCATATTATTAGTTGTTGGTTGCTTAGTGTAGAGTGGCAGATAATTTATGCATGTTCGGGACGAGAACAAACTAACAATAAAGGAAGGTACTAAAACAGAGGTTGTTCGAGATGAAGGTCGGGGAAATTTGGACAGCCACTGAAAAATGAGGGGAAATTGGATAGAGACAGAAATTTTGCCTTGCAACAGACACCTACAGACCCCTCACACAGTTGTTGCGAGGGTTCTTAACATGTAGAGAGCGTGGTACTCTCCTTACACGAGGCATAGGATTTAACTTCCCCATACGTACCGGACGTGGCCATGTACTTGTACATCCCCCACAGCCAAACGGACGCCTCACTTTGGTAAGAACTGCCGGTCGCAAGAAGACCTAAGTGACCATATATCTCTTCCCTGGTTCTCTTTGCGACATAAAAACGCATACGAAGATATTTGATATTCAATTGGTTGACAATTTTGACTTTTCCACTCTCTACACTACACTTCCATCCAATCTTATCAAACAAAAGTTTTTTATTGAACCAAATGGTTTCAAATTTATTAGCAGGAACTCAAATCAAGCCTTCTTATGTAATAAAACAAAGAGTGAATATGCTAGTTTATGCTGTATAGACTTACTTGAAGTGTAATAAGATGATTGAAGCTAAATATTTTCTCCTCGATAACATCTATTTTCGATTAGATAATAGTTTTATATATACATATGAGCACCAATTTCGCCCTTAAATAGGAGATATATTCCTGTATTATGAAGATTCACAGTTTATGACCAAACTCGGCGAAGAATAAAATCATAAATTCTTTAAATTCAGTTCTGATGAGACTTTTGTAGACGAAAAGCTGGTCTGGCGTACAACATCATAAGCATATTAGCTTTGATAAGTTTTTCCAATTTAATTGATAGATTCAAAACACTTACCGTTACGTTACATTGATAATAGTTTTCGTTAAATAACCAAGAAGTCTCTAAATATACTGCCGAAATTTACACACGATAACTAACTTAAATAAATGTAATGCAAACAGCGCTAACTGTCCTTTCTTAAATACAGACATTTCAGTTTCACATGGGAGGTCTTACAGTTCCAGAGTTTTGCCCCTTTAAAACTTGAAAAATTCCATTTTGTTTCGTTTCCGCACTTTAACTTAAGTTTTCCTCATCCAAATTTTATGAAACTCATGCACAATGCTAAGAACCACAACACACAGACAGTAGTCAAATTTGGGTTTTACGTCATTTACCGTTCTAAAGTTATGCTCCTTTTTAATTTGGAAATTTGCAAAGCTATAGTAGGGGCATTCGTGGCCTCAGATACATTCTTCCTCAGTAAAGGACCTCAATATCGTCCCCCGTCAATTATTAATTGAAATGAGTGTCGTAACATCATCCACGACTCACTCCGTTCTTACTGCTCGAAATGGATAAAACGCGAAAAAGCTGACAAGAAATCCTTAGATTCTTATTTTAATTCAGTAATGAACATAGTTGATATACGTATACAACATTTTAAAGAACATTTTACTCCTAACAACAACCATAAAAGCCCTATTTCTCGTATCAAACATAAGCTAAAAGAACTTGCCAAGGAATTTGTTCTTGTCCCGGCTGATCAGGCTGCTAATAATATCATTATTGTTTGACGTAAATTTTACATTGAGGTTCTGCAAAAGGAAATCACGAATTAACCAACATTCCAACGGACTCCATATTCGGAAAATGACATCTGTCACAAACATAAACTTTTAGCTACCTCTTTACAAGCAGAACCAAATACAATGAAAGTTCCAACTATGTACTGGCTTCCGAAGCTGCACAAAACACCTTACAAATACAGATTTATTTCGTTTTTAAGCCATTGTTCCACTACTAAACTGTCTATTTTACTTACAAGTACACTTAGTACAATCAAACACCTGGTAATAAATTGTTCAAATAAGGCCTTTGAAAATAGTGGAATAAATTACTTTTGGAGTGTCAAAAATTCTTTGGAAGTACTTGATAAATTGCATGCTTATATTGGTGATTTCGAATCTGTTCAAAGTTTTGATTTTTCTACCCTATATACCACTTTGCCTCATAATCTTATCAAGAAAAACTTCACACACCTAATTAAATGGTTATTAAAAAAGTCAGAATGGGAATACATATGTTCAAACTCTTTTAAGCCATTTTTTAGTAACAACAAACAAAAGAACTATGTCAATTGGACCTGCTTTGATACTATAACTGCCCTTGAATTTTTACTTGATAACATTTTTGTTCGCTATGGAGATTCCGTATGTCGTCAAGTTATCGGGGACTAACTGTGCACCACTTATTGCGGACCTGTTTCTGTATTGTTATGCGTTACAATTTATGACAAAATCAGCAAAGACCCATCGAAACAACATCTGATACAAAAATTTAATAACACTTTCAGATATTTGGATGATATATTGGCTCTCAATAATGACGACTTCAGTATGTACACTAAAGAGATTTATCCTGCTGAACTGACTGATTCTAGAGTTTGTCTCTAGTGCTGTGTGGAGGCAGTAGAACGTTTCCCCGTGCTTGAGGTGTATGCTCTTATAATATTTACAGTTATGGTGTGCTTGTTCATGTGAGAATGTCCCATATTAATACACCGTCAAAATTTCATGTTTGGTTAAATTTCTTCAAAATACTGGTCTGGTCATCTGTTTTGTATATTGCCCTTTCATACTTTTTTAAACTGCTAGGTTTTCTTACATATATTTCGATGTGCCCCGTGCTGTCTATCATTTGTTTTTAGTTTTATATGTATTGTCTATCATTTGTTGTTTCGAAATTATTGGTCTTTTGTTGGGCAATGTGTCTCATTGGCAATCATACCACATCTTCTTAAATTTTATAAATACTAGTAAATTAATAGTTCAGGGATTTCTTTGCCACAAATTACCTAAATCCTTTACTAAATTATTTTAGAGATATAAAGATTTGTTTAGTAATATAAATAATCACAAATTTAAACGGGATAACACATCCTTCTTCTTAAACAGTGATGTTGCTTATAGAGCCTGTAAATTTAGATACGATCCATGTTAACTTATCGGTCCTTCGAATACACTTATTCTTAAAGGTTATTAATTGTTCACCTTTGAGTACACTTATTCTTTAAGGTTATCAATCAAACATTGTTATAAGATCGATGAATATTGTTTTTATCGGTATTAACATTGATTAAAACATATGTATAGCTATACAGTTATTAATTGTACTGATTTATATTTTGTTTGAGATAACGGATTTTTTATTAGTTGTTATTTGGTTTGAACTAGCTTTCAGTAACTGAGAATACTCTCAGATCGATACTTTGTTTTTAAAGATTCTTCTTACTGTAAAATTCAAAATTTGTGCGTGCATTTATTTTACGATTATCGAACAATGGACACAAATGTAAGATCAATTATTGCGATTTCAGGAAATGTTGCTTTCAAATAATGCTTTCGATTTTGAAATTCGAGTTTTTATTTTGGCGAAACATATCCCGTCAAAAATTTTGCAATAATAAAAACATCGCAATAATTTCTGAATTTACAGTTGATTCTGCTGTTTCACCACTGTCCCAGGTAAGGGGGAGAGTGTTGGTGCCCGCAATCATATTTAACTTCGCTACATTCTGTCCCAATTCAGAAGGCTGTAATTCAGTGGCTGTCGTTTGATACTATATATCGAATTTGTTTTAGTTTATTGATTTGTATATAACTACAACCCATTGGTTTTCTTGTTTGAATTTTTTACATTTTGTCATGTCGAGACCTTTCATATGATCATTGTTGAAGGTAGTACGGTGACCTATGGTTGCTACCATCTACGTCATTAAGTCTTTGGTGGAAAGTTGTCTCATTGGCAATCATACCGCATCTTCTTATTTCTATATAAGCTAAATAAACTACTGCTTGCGTTGGTTGAGTGATGTCTTTCAAATTTTGCCTTTTATAGGGTGTAACTCAGTAATGACTTATGGTATATGTATCTGGAAAACCATAAATATCAGTTGATTTTCTTTGTCTGTCATACCAGATAGTTCTAATTAACATGCAGAAAAATAAATAGGTTTTCAGTTTATATGTTTAAAATATGAAAACTTTACGACATTAGTATTTTGATAACCTTAGGTTATACAGGGCTAGCATAACTCTTTATATATAATTTGTCTAGATTTTAACCCAACAATTTTATATTCCACTCAACGATCCATGATTCTTGACATCGTAGACATAGTGCACTCGAAAACTAGGTTATATACAATATAGCTTTTAAAAGTCGAAATGTCTTTTTTGTCGACTTCCTCTTGGGTTGTAACACAATAGATGTGTATGTTGAATAAATATGAAATACCTTGCACATTAGATGTTTTGTCTGTCGTTAAGGATGATTATATTTACAATCCAATCATATCAAAATGCTTTTAATGTCATACCTTTTAAATATCTGACAACTCTACGGAATTCATTCTCAATCGGGTTTCCACAGAGGAAACACCATAATTTACATATACCTCGTCTGCTATTTACCACAACAATGTAAGATGTGCAAGTTTGCGGTAATTTTTTCCTTTTAAGTAGATTAGTACCTACGTGACTGTTACATCGTTGCAGCTCTGCCCTGAATATTTCTTCCACTGCTTTTTGAAAGAGAATATATCTGAAAAGTACGCGGGATACACACCAATTTCGAAACGTTTCTTCTTTTTTTTACCCCGAGGTCAATTTGCATAAATCACGTCATTGAACAATCGACGCTTACTGTGTCGTCATAAGATAAGTATTTTGACATCGGTTATGTACGGGAAAATCCACGAATTATGTCGTCTATTGTTTTATCCAAATTCGTACATTCCATGTGAGGGTAATCGGTTGTCCTCTTCCTCAGTGAACTTTAACAGAAACTTGTGTCACATGTCAGTAAATTCAATAGATCTATATTGTAGAATAATGTCCTGTATCTGTAAGTCATACAAGTCAGCAAAACTAGGAATAAAACTATAATAAATCCTTCTGAAAAGTTGGTTTTATTAAGTTGTCCAACATAGATATCAAATAAACCGGATGTCATTAGTTCCTTAGTGGTAATATTTATGGTATATCGATGTTATCGGTTTGATATAAAAAGGCAATAGTTGATGTTATTAACCATCTGAAATGGTCAAGATAAACTGATTAGGGTAGATCCCTACCGTGACTAGTATTTCTTTAATAACATGTAATACTAGTTATAATCACACTAATATAAATGATCCCCTAGTGTTTGATTGCCAGGGGTTTACGATGAAAAGCCGGTACAAGGACGACACTAATATATGTTGTTTACCACCAAAACTAATAAAATTAACATGTACGTTCTTCAACATACTTAACTTTTAATATGGCTATCAAATTCAGTGTTTGCGTTAATGGTCTTAAGCTATTACTTTGGAATGAAAAGAAATTTCTTTGTTGGATATTCAATGAATGGTATTTTGTTGCTTCTCAACCTTTAGGTTTTTTGTGAGGGCACTGATACAGCGTGATGGCACTAATTTACAGTTCAAGGATAGAAACCCTAAAAGAAAAAAATATTGATATGAGCAAACATCCCTGTAAACATTTAAAGATATCATGTGTGATTGTTATAATTATTCAGGTGGGGCATAGGTTGCCGAGTGATCTGTGAAGTTCATCTACAGTGATCATTCGCCTGTCAAATCATATGATTTGAGTTCGAATTCGCCGTTTCAGAATCTAATGCATTCTGGGTAATATCTTCAAAAGCTTACACCAAAACGTTGATTGGTTTAAAACGTACTAAACAATGGAAATTCAACCAATGACGTAACGTTGTTATCATTTTGGTGTACGAACAATGAGATTACCCAAGGTCAGTGGCTCTCCTGGGTACTTCGGCTTCCCCCAACAACAAGAAATGGACGCCATGATAGCCAATGACGCTGAAAGTGGCGTTAAACACCAACAATCAAACAGAATTACTATTTTTCAGGTACCGAGTATTTTATCATCTGGAAGGTTGTCCTGTTCTATTACCGTCGACAATATATAAATGATATGCATATGTGGCTTGATGGGTTCAAACAAATCTTCAAAGAAAATTTTATATTCGAGGAATATTTTTACTGCTTTTGGAATTTTTCGTTTTCAATGCTCTTCAATTTTGTTATAGATTTGTCTTCCAACTATTTTGTTTCTAGCGCATATGATGGGTCTTATTAAGATGAACACTCATATATATATATATCTTAAAAATTACTGTATATTTAATACTGTATATATATGTATATACTCGAAACGGGCCCTTTAATTGGATTCAATAAATATTCTTATTCTTATTCTTATTCATATGGATTATTAAATGAAAAGCCTGGATTCTTTGATGACTTTTTACAACAACTAGGTTGATACCACTGCTGGTGGATGTTACGTCCCCGTTGATACCACTACTGGTTGACGTAACGTTCCCGTTGATACCACTGCTGGTGGACGTTATGTCCTCGTTGGTACCATTGCTGGTGGACGTAACGTCCCCGTTGATACCACTGCTGGTGGACGTTACGTCCCCGTTGATACCACTGCTGTTGGACGTTACGTCCCCGTTGATAACACTGCTGGTGGACTTTACGTCCCCGTTGGTACCACTGCTGGTGGACATTACGTCCAAGTTGGTACTACTGCTGGTGGACGTTACGTCCCCGTTGGTACACTTGCTGGTGGACGTAACGTCCCCGTTGGTACCACCTTAACAGAAGTCAGCACTCCTGTACTGACATGAAATATTATTGCTGCAGATATTTTCTGCAAATCATGATCAACAGTTCATAACATGTAAAATCATTCGAAACACTAATAGAATAAACGGTACTTTTTTGCGCATTTTGACAATAAATTTCTCTTCAGTGATGCACGAGGCCAAAATTAAACTTCAATAACCAGATTTGGCACTACTTGTTTAATTTTTGGTTTTCAATCCATTCCAATTTCTTGGTCTTCAAACTGTTTTGTTTCGATCGACCGTGACTGAGTAGTCTTATGTGTACGAAAGACGCGTTTAACGTTCTATATTATTTGTCTGGTATCTTTGGTGACGTTTTTCATGCATATTTAATTTGTTGAAATGTGTTGTTTTCTTCTGTTTCTCTTTGTTTTGTGAGTTTTAGATTGTTTTGTTTTCACGAATACCCATTGGTATCAAACTTAAAAATCAGTTCAGGTTAAACCACTTTGGGCAATTTTAATGTATACTGTATTAACGAAAAATGTAATATGGGGGTGTGTTCTTTACTTATTTTATAGAAAAGAAAGCTTTTAAACTTTACTAGACCCAACAAGTAATCTTAAGACATTTTAATTTTTTTATTAATGTCTTGTTGCAATTCTTTTTATGAATATTCTGAACGAGATTCTAATGTAGTTTCATAAATGTGCGCATATAACTTAAATGAGTAAGTTATCAAAAGCAAAAGGTATTACAAATTCCATTAATGTCTCATTAACATTATATTTTCAACAATTTTACGTACAGTGCACTTTCATCAAATGCAAAATTAAAAAAAAATGATAATAGGGATACATTTGGGAAAATGTTTTGTATCGTTTAAGAAATTAATTTTTTGAAATGAGTTATAATAAGATTAAACGGCATCAATTTTACTGCATTATATGTGCATTTCAAACCAGAGCTATACATCAGGGAGATACATTCCTTAAATCCAAATGATTTCCTAAATCTGAAAATAAATTTGATAAAAACAATCCTGTTTTTTACTGCCAGTACCGAAATACGAAGTTACATCGAATGAAACATTCACAATGGAACTGTATTTTCAACAAATAGTTTTAAAATACTCCATTGAATTTATAAATATAAATGGAAAGTGACCGGAGGTATGCAGTGGGTAAACAACTAACCGTAACAAAATACTATTGTGGAATGATGTAGCACTTTCGAGTTTCAGACTTGGTAATTTATATACAATAACGAGCAAATGAGAGAACGAAAACGCCAAAATTGAAAAAAGCGGGAACGCGAAAACAAGAATACGGAATACAAAAATCATTTCGTGTTTTAGCTTACTGAAATATAAAAAAAAACAAAACAAAACAAATAGCGAAAACCCAAGATGGCCGCATTAAAACACTTTAAAATACAGAACAAGATATTTAACAGTCAGGAAAACTGACCACATACAGAATTGTAATAGAAAACTATCAGATTACTAAGAAAGACATAATTATGTTGTAGAAAACAACTGATTTGAAAATGACCTTCTGTCGTAATAATGACTTGATGAGATGTAGATATGATACGTGAAGATAGACCAAACTGTTAGAATTAGCAACAAAAAAAAAAAAGAAAAACAGACATATATTCAGAATTGTTTGTGTGGAAAAATTTTACTGATTACCATATTGCGTAAAATTCTCTCTCTACTTGTTCCAGCTGTTCCAGCTAAGCGTTTCCGTAGAAGGTGTACTCTTATTTAACTCCAAAATTCAAAAGATTTCAACCTCGTATACAAGAACATATATACCAGCTCCGCAGAACTAAGAAATTTAAAAGTCTGAGACAACCTTAAGGTCGTATTGAGTCTTCAGCCATCTTTGATTGTAAAATTGCAGAGCACAATAGGTATACATTTCCAATCAAGTCAGCCGATGCAGGAATTCAATTTACAAATAAGGATTCTCATTTAAATGAATAAATGCATGTGATTTTATGTTATAACTATAAATATTTTTACAAGGGTCGAATGGTTTTGCTTGATTTCAAATTTTTGAAAACTTAGCGTATTCGGGGAGGTTTGCTCAGAAATTGTATAGTTGTAAAGGAATCTACAGGATTTTTTTCTATTTTATGTTAAAGCAGATTAAAACGTACTGTGATCCATTTTTCTTTCGATATTCTGAAAGCAATTTATATAATTTATAATATTTATATTTAGTTTACCTTCCATTCTAAACATGATTTTTTCTGTTTAATTCATACAAAATGTTTAATTTTTTTACAACCTGTAGCTTGAAAACAATCTCTGAGATCTATCATGTTTATTATATTTTTATCATATCACAAAATATTCTACTTTTGGCAAAGCATGAAAAAATTCTATCATTTTTCGTTTATATTCCCATAACACCTTCAGCACAATATCAATTTCATAAAATTCTAGCTTCTCAAATTTTTCAAGAAACAATCATTACAATCACAAGTCATAAACAATTTGAAGATTCCCGTAAATGTGCGTGCTGTCTTAAATAAAATGACAACAGATAGCGTTTTCTCTTGGTCTAAGGGACCGGGGAACAAATCTCAAACTTCTTCTATTGATATCATGAGCATTGTTGATAAAAGACAAAGTTATAGGTCTCATGATAAACTTATCAACCGTAATTAACAAATTCAACATCAAACTAATACACTCAGGATCTCTTATCTTTGGATTTAATTGAATCTTTTCTTAACTCGGTTGTGTTGTATATCTATGATATATGTTTAAACAATTTGGCTACTGGATCCCAATTATTGTCACGTTAACCAATTATGTCTATTTGGGTTGCTCACACAATGTTGTCGATAGAATGGAGCCTTAAACAACTGTCATACAAGTGGGAGGTTTAGCTAGCTATAAAACCAGGTTTTATCTGAAGTCAGGAATATGACAGTTGTTTTCCATTCGTTCCATTGGTTGTTATAGTCGACAGTTTGGTTTTGTTAGGTTTTATGGACTTCCCCCTTTTTTATCACCTTGAACTTAGTTAAATAACACAATATTTTCAACGAGTGTGCTACAAAATCGTTTACAGTCCACTTAACCCGTGTTACAGTAGCATGACAGCCTTTTGGATAACTTTTGCCACTAAGACAACCATCCTACAGAGTCCAAATGAAGCGGATTTAAACATTTCGTATAAGTATAAATAAACCAGTAGAAACTTAATATTTTTTTTATAATTATACGTCAGTTATATCAGACGTCAGTGTAGGATATAATACTCCTTCAACATGAGAGTGTGAAACACCGCAGTTAAGATATGATTCCTATCACCAAGTTATAACAGTGGAACTCATCTCTGTTCAGACAGATAGGTTATATTATACGAAAAAAGGACTTAAATGTCGTCGACCCATCGATGATACATTAAAAGACTGTCTCTAGGTAATTTAACTATGTTCTTTCGTCATATTTAAAAAAAATGTATATACGGGAGAAATCCAATAAAATTAAATCATTATACGTTTTCAATAAATGTATGAATATTTGCATATAACATTTCAAAACTAATTTAGAAATTAATATAAAGGTTAATAATATGTCAATTTCAAGGATTAAAAAGCGTATAGTGTTCAAACGTAAAAACAGTACACGTGAGTTCATAAAATTGAAATTATAAATACTTTTCAAGGCCACACGGTGCGCGCCGAATCAAATAGTAGACAATCATATATTAACACCGTCTCAGTTTGATATCCGCTCTGGTCATTTGAAAGTCCCTATTGTGTATTGGCTACCTAAACTACACAAAACTCAAAAGGAATATCACATCTAATTTTTACGATCATGTTGTTTATAGGGCTCGTAGAGTAAAATAGTACCCATATAAATCCATATGTCTCTTGAATACATTTATTCTTAAAGGTTATCAATTTAACATTGTAGTACTATCTTTGAATCATGTCTTTATTGGTACACATATTGATTTTATTTTGAATACTTTTTAAAACATACCTTAACAAAAGAGAGGCGAAAGATACCAAAGGGACATTCAAACTCAAAAGTAGAAACTAAACTGACAACGCCATGGCTAAAAATGAAAAAGACCAACAGTCAAACAATAGTACACAAGTATTGCCATCATGTTATCTACACTTACATATATGGTCCTACATCCTTTCGGTTCTTATATTATGGTATTGCAAAGGGTCATGCTTTTCTCGGACTATTTATGAAGTCTTTACACTTAATCCGTTGGAGGTGTATCGAATTATATTTTTAGTCTGAGAGAACAATGTATATTTATTAATTGAAATTGGGCTTTGAATTAGCTTTCAGTAACTTCGAGTACTCCTAGATCGGTACTATGCTTATTTTCACTCTTTGTTCTTATATTGTGTTGTTACACAAATATCCCATTTTGGGGAAGGGTTGAGCGCTTACAAATATGTTTAACCCTGCCATATTCTTTAACTGCCTTCCCAAGCAAGGGGCCTGTAACCCAGCGGTTGTTGTTGTTTGCTGTCTGCTGCAGTATATTTTTATATCTTTTGTTGTAAATTAATGAGGTTTTCCCTTTTTAAACAGTTTTATATTTTGTAATCTTTATAGCTTACTTTATGGCATGGGTTTTTTCCTCGTTGATTAATGGATAATTGTCTATTTGCAATGAAATCACATATATTATATCCATCATATAATGCACATCTCTAGATAAACTCAATTTGCGACAATTAAATAAACGATTTACCTCTGCAAAGCTTTTAATCCAATACAGTTATATTCTGAATTACAACTGATTTTCAAAGTTTATTTATTTTGTAAGGAGTACATTTTAGAATAACGTAAACAAAGCCAGTTGCATATACGAGAACAATGACAGATAGACCAGAAATGGATCTGAAAAATAATTTCAACAATAGAAAATTGAGACCTTGTTAACAGCAAAATACAGCCAAATAAATGTAACAGCGGTCATTGTTTAATATGGTAACGTTTATTATTATTATATATTTTGTTTGTACTATTGTTT
Source organism: Mytilus coruscus (assembly GCA_017311375.1). NCBI lineage: Eukaryota > Metazoa > Mollusca > Bivalvia > Mytilida > Mytilidae > Mytilus > Mytilus coruscus. Next base: position 91,708,528 of record CM029602.1, read on the forward strand.
TAATTTATATCTATTATATCATAATTTTAGAGTAAAACGTGTTTCTCGAACTGAATTATGATTTTATATGAATAGAACACCGCATAATCAGCTATAAAAGTCCCCGAAATGACAAATGTAAAACAATTCAAACGAGAAAACCAATGGCCAGATGTTTGTTTTGGTCCAAATTGGCAATAGAGAATTTTATCAACTTCAACAGGTACTTCAAAACAAAACTTTTCTGGGAATCAAAAGATCATGGTACTAATGAAATGCAAGTACAGTTAATTACATAAATACATAGATATTGATATCGACACGTATTGTTAAAAATCCAAACATTGAACACTGTAAGACCTAAACTAGTAAGCTACGAATTTTAGATAATGGAAAAGCTACGTAGATTGTTAGGTATAATTTTCTTACGAAAAAGTTATAGTATGTCTTATCACTACCAAAATACTAGCCTCACGTAAACGATGCAGTGTTGATTAAGATAATAAGCAGACAACCTCACCCCTCTAAAAACACTCAACACACTCATACACACCCCACCCCCTGAATAAAAACAAAACAAAAACAACAACAAAACAAAAACAACAAAACAACAATCGAAACATAAAGGTTTTCAAAACAATACAAAAAGGCTTTCAAAACAAAACATACAGCAAAAAATTACACGAAATAGAAAAAATAAAAAAAGATTGAAAAAGGAAATAGACAGAAACGTAAACAAAACGAAAGGAACAAATATATACATATTAATTACAGTCATTTTGTGCTTCTTTTCGTTTTTAACCTTTTGCATGTCCTTCAAACTCATGCTCAATTTATTATAGATGATACAATATAGCTTTCAAATAAATGAAAACAGTTTTATTACGCGGGACATACAGGGAAAATGCAGACTTTTACAATAATCTTGTTCATATATATGGAAACAAAACAAAACAAATAGCGAAAACCCAAGATGGCCGCATTAAAACACTTTAAAATACAGAACAAGATATTTAACAGTCAGGAAAACTGACCACATACAGAATTGTAATAAAAAACTATCAGATTACTAAGAGAGAAATAATCATGTTGTAGAAAACAACTGATGTGAAAATGACCGTCTGTCGTAATATTGACTTGATGAGGTGTAGATATGATACGTGAAGATAGATCAAACTATTAAAATTAGCACCAAAAAAAAAAAAAAGAAACACAGACATATATTCAGAATTGCTTGTGTGGATAAATTTGACTGATTACCATATTGCCTAAAATTCTCATTCTACCTGTTCCAGCTGTTCCAGCTAAGCGTTTCCGTAGAAGGTGTACTCTTATTTAACTCCAAAATTCAAAAGATTTCAACCTCGTATACAAGAACATAGATACCATCCGCAGAACTGAAATTTAAAAGTCTGAGACACGTATTGCCATCTTTGATTGAAATTGCAAAGCACAGGTATACATTTCCAATCAAGTCAGCCGACAGGAATTCAATTTACAAATAAGACCATTTAAATGAATAAATGCATGTGATTTTAGTTATAACTATAAATATTTTTAGGGTCGAATAGTTTTTAGATTTAATTTTTGAAAACTTAGCGTATTCGTAGATTGTTGTTGATAGACACGTATTGTTAGAAATACATTGAACACTGTAAGACCTAAACTAGTAAGCTACGAATTTTAGATAATGAAAAGCTAGTATGTCTTATAGTATGTCTTATCACTACCAAAATACTAGCCTCACGTAAACGATGCAGTGTTGATTAAGATAATAAGCAGACAACCTCACCCCTCTTAAAAACACTCAACACACTCATACACACCCCACCCCCTTAATAAAAACAAAACAAAAACAACAACAAAACAAAAACAAAAACAACAAAACAACAATCGAAACATAAAGGTTTTCAAAACAATACAAAAAGGCTTTCAAAACAAAACATACAGCAAAAAATTACACGAAATAGAAAAAATAAAAAAAGATTGAAAAAGGAAATAGACAGAAACGTAAACAAAACGAAAGGAACAAATATATACATATTAATTACAGTCATTTTGTGCTTCTTTTCGTTTTAACCTTTTGCATGTCCTTCAAACTCATGCTCAATTTATTATAGATGATACAATATAGCTTTCAAATAAATGAAAACAGTTTTATTACGCGGGACATACAGGGAAAATGCAGACTTTTTACAATAATCTTGTTAATATATATGGAAACATTTACAACAATGTCAATATGAACCAACAAATTAGACAACCAAACGACGTCTCAGACAATACAGTATTTCCCAAGCTACAATTACATACAAACAATCTCATTTACATTTGATTTTACATCGAAGGTTCAATTTTAACAAGTTCTCGTTAAGGTTATTGACTTTGTATTGGTCAGTTGACAGGCATAACTAGTCATCAGGCACTATCAGGGTTAATATTCAATAGAGCTAATTTAATCTACAAGATTTACCAATGTAACAATTCAATAAGTTTCTCGAGCCGCTAGCTTCTGAATTCTAATGTTCACAATCAGTTTATATATGATTTTTTATCCTCCGATATTTCATGGACGAAGGTCGCTCATAGAATTTAAGTCTTAGTTGAGCTGTAGATTTTTCTTCTATTACTATTGTTTTTTTTAAATTTTTTATTTCAAATGATATACTAATTTTCTCAACAACAAAAACAAAAAAGAATATTGGAGAATAAAATAAAATAAAATGAAATGATCTAATAATTTTTTACATTTTCAAATTATACAGTTATGAATTGTTCTTTATCAATGGAAAAGTCCTCTAATTGTTCAAGACAAACAATTTGACATTGGAATTATCTAGCGTTTGAATACTTAAACAGCCATGAATATCGCCGGTAAATAACAGATTAAGGAATTGATTGACTAAAACAGGAACCTTCTTTTCGCTACTTAGTGACGAGTTCTACATATATGTGAATGTTTGCCGTAACATAGTTATCACAGCACGGAGAGGTGTGCTCTATAATCAGTGAAACAGAGAGGTGTGCTCTATAATCAGCGGAACGGAGAGGTGTGCGCTGTATTCATCGGAACGGAGAAGTGTGCACTGTATTTACAGTACGGAATGGTTTGCACTGTAATCATCGAAACGTAGAAGTGTGCAGTGATACTATATAACTATACTGGTTTTAATTTTACGCATTTCTTTGCAAGTGCAGCTCTTTCTGTTTTTATGGAGAAAAAACTTGAAATTTACATTGTACTTTGTCCAAAAGTTTAATATATTTTGTTTCGCTCATTTGGAAAATATGGAAATATCTGATCCATTAACAGTATTGACTTGTACGCTTTTTCTGTAAAAAGATGAATAATTTTGAATGTTGATGTTTGAAGTCTGAATAGAAGCATGGATAATATTTCTTACTGACAATAATCATGTCTTCACACAAATTCAGTCACCATTTATTACTGGCTGATATGGAGGATCCAGAGGATTTCAGTCTGTGAGTAGTTTATTCATATTTTCTTATTTCACTTATTTTTACTTTTTTTAACAAATCAGTAAATATCGGATGTACAAACTGTTACGGCAATCATAATCATAATAATCTTTTAAGTATCGCTTGGTCAAATCGTTAATATATTCATATAAAATAAGATGTATCATGACGGTTAGAAAATAGATTTAAGACATCAGCTTCAACTGTATACAATTAGAAAAATTGGTATATGTATTAATGCAGTTGAATGCATTTGTATACCAACGGAGTAAGCCAGTAAAACATACATTGTCCGCGCAATGGAATAACAGTTCCTTGCTTGATATTCTGGATAATTAAGTAGCATCATTACTAATATTAATGATTAGACCATTTATTCAATGTCCTTGAAACGAACATACATATTTAAACGCCGATCATACCGGAACACTATATTGACACGTGCCAATGCTTACATCCTGTTAATTTTACAGCTCAAGATATGTCCAAACTGGTATGCACGACGAAGGAGATTTCATATACGTGTTTTGTGTGACGAAACAAAATTACAATTTATAAAGCACTTGTCTGTCGTTGTAATTAAACTTCAAGTTGATTTACAGAATCACTCAATACTTTTTAAATCAATACACATATTTTTAAATTAGTGAATTTAAAGTATTTTATCTGATAATAGTACTAGAGAAAACAGTTACTCATCGATTCTTTCCATAATAATCTGAATATTGAAAAAAAATTTCATCATTTTTATGGATTACAAATATTTGATGTAAATATAGTAACAGAAAATTGCACTCATTTAAAGAGTGGTTTTATTATTCAGATAATGCAACTCTTAGAAAATGTTGAATTAGTTAGAAAAAATGCATTTTAAACGTTGAAGGCTAAATGTTCACGTGTATAAACAATTAGGATAAATAGGTTAAATAAACTTTTAAAAGTTTTCTTTTTGGTCCAAAATACATCGATTTCTATTTGAATAAAAACAAACAAAGAAAAAGGAGGAGTTCTACCTCAAAACTAAGTCCTAATCTGCTTCAGAGGCATTAGGCAATATGCGAACAAATTTCATTGCTTATATAACTAGATTTTCTCGATAGCCTCAAGATAAAGGTATAGATGAAAATGCAGAAACGGTCAAATTAATATTAGACAAATGATTACGACACAAGCACATGCCTGAGGCAAATGATACCGACATGTTATAACGTCTATAGAAAAATTACGGTATAAACTTAAAATTTTCATCCTAGCTTGACAATTGCATAGTACAAAATGTATTTAAAAAGAAAACAAAATAACCAGAAAACTTATCGAGACATTCACAACTAGTTCATAAACGTTGAAACTTTCACAAATAGACGAACACAAACATTAATGAACAAGGTTTTTTCCAAAACAAAACCCAAATCTCGTGATAACTCAATTTTAGGCTAAACAGTTAACTAAAATACAAGAACACACAAACAAAAACCCTGGAGCATGTATCTAAGGTTACAATCAGAAGTCGGCACTTTTGTGGTGCCATGAAACATCACTGATATGTTCATTTTCTGCAAATTTTAATAATGTATGCAAAATGTTGAATTATTCGAAACACTAAGGTTTAGATTGCCTTACCTGTATTTTTCACTACTTTTCGGAATGTTTTGTTTTCAAAGCTCTACAATTTCCTATTTGATTTGGTCTTCCCACTGTTTTAATTGGAACGTCATTGATGAGTCTTATGAAGACGAAACTCCGGTCTGGCGTACCATAGTATAAACCGGGTATTATTATGAGTTTTAACAAACGTCCGAGTCAAGGAAGAACGAGATATTGTAATGTATGTATGTAAGGAAAGGGACCTTAGTTAAGGGCACAGATTTAACAAACCACCGTTCCGCTTATGTCAAATGCACAGAGAGAGATATGTAGTACAAATGTGAAGTCTCCGAACGAGACAGTTTGTGTGTTTCTTAACAATTGAATGAAAATTATCGTCTTCGGTAAACCATGTTATTTTATTGCTGCTGTAAAAAAAATGAAAAATGTAGAATTAAGCATATTTTTTTTTAAATCGTTCCTAGTGGACCATTCGATTAACAATACAATCTAAAATATTTTGTATATAAACTTTAAGACAAGAACAAAAAAGGGGGAATTAATGTATGTATGGTGACACTTATCACTTAGCTATGATTTCAGCTTCCCAATTGTGAACTTTCCATTTCTATGTAGCAACATTCCAGCAGCGCCTGCATACGGAGTATATATATATCTCCCAATTGATACGATATTCCCGGGCTTGTATTTCCTATCATGATTTCCTTGATAGAGGATTGCTGCTCACAAGGAAGCTATTCAACCAAGAGTTCCAAATGGTGAAGTTGAAATCATCCCTTCGTAAATTTTACGGACGCCATCACAAGTTGGTTGACCGTTATGGAATAACCGTTTCACAGATGATATCGGATATGTTCCTTATGTCGTAACTACAATACCCTTCCCTTTTCACGAATGTGGTCTACCGAATTAGACTATTTACCGGATTTGTAATAACATAAGCAACACGACGGGTGCCACATGTGGAGCAGGGATCTGCTTACCCTTCCGGAGCACCTGAGATCACCCCCAGTTTTTGGTGGGGTTCGTGTTGCTTAGTCTTTAGTTTTCTATGTTGTGTCTTCTGTACTATTTTTTGTCTGTTTGTCTTTTTATTTTTAGCCATGGCGTTGTCAGTTTATTTTCAATCTGTGAGTTTGACTGTCCCTCTGGTATCTTTCGTCCCTCTTTTAGAGATCAGAATACGTGTAGTCCATCTTCCCAATGAGTGTTGATGTCATTTGTTTGAAGGTGTTCCGGTCCTCATTGTTGTAGAAAAGCTGTGTTCAAGATCAGATATCAGTAAAAACACACAAATACATGTAGTTTTTCTCAATAAAATGATCTTTTAGTAGGTCATTCTTATGTAGGCTTAAATATACTCTCTCTGTGATGGACGATCCTGTCATGTTAGTACGATATGAAATGAAAATCATATAACCTTATAACACCGATCAGAAAAAAAAAACATTAAAACTTATTAATGAAAAAATATTATCGTGTCATAATGACTTTTACAGTGATTCTATAATAAATGACATTATTTTGAGCTATCTAGTTATTTGTAAAACACTGTCAGAACAGAAATATGATAGAAGATAAAGCAAGAATTTATCGAGGAATTTAATTATGAAGTTAATTGATAAATGAACGATATTAGTAAGCTGTTTTGGGGTATAAGCACCCCATCAATTCCAGCCAACATATCTATAGAACTCGTTTTAGCAAATTATGAATATCATATTTTGATCCGTGACAATCGATCAGGGTAAGGTTACTAAAATTATGAATAACACCAACCACAACGCATCTGGCCTTTGTACTCAATATTGGTTTTATATACACATCGCATTTATATTTATTTATACTTATTTATATACATTTGATATTGTGGAATTTACCGTTCATAATGCTGGTATTTTAATATCTTGTTAATGAATAGATGCCGATAAAGTCGTCTCTTACAGTTCATATTATTGCAATATTAGCTAAATTATTTAGATACTTTGAAGAAATTCCACTTTAAATACATAATCGTTCAAGTTTTAATTTGCATTAAAATTCTTCGATGTTCAAACTAATCAGCTGGCAAATACAGCTGTTAATGCTGTTAGCGCTTATTAAATCCCTTAAACACTGTCTGTAGTATACAAACTCTGTCTAATGCAAATAATTGATACAGACTCATGACCTTGCTCACTTAGCCCAAAAGGACACTGTGGGTTATTCTCATAATTTGGCGTCCGTCGCCCATCTGCAAACGTTTTCAATTTAGTTCTCTCTGAAATCACCAGACCAATGGAAACTTATGTTGGTAGGAATTGTCCTTAGGGTGTATTGTTTCAGATACAATAGGTGTTACAAGTATTCCCCCAATCAATCAACAAGGTTCTCCTTACTAAAAATAATACAAACAGATAATTTGCAAGGAATTCTAGAATTTTGAATACCGAAATGAAAAGAAAATAGAGAAAATCTGACAGACAAAAATGCTTAGAATGTCAAGATTTATCTCCTATCTGTTTGAATACATATTAAAACGACCCCTTTAACTATTTTTTACCCTTAAATGGCGATTTTTTCCAAATGTAGCGTTAAATAGATAGTCAAAATTGCAACAAGCAGAAAGGATGAATTATACAAGATCAAGATCTATAAATATAAAAATATCTTATTGGAGTTATTTCCGTTAACTGACAATATCGTAAATTTTAGCATTTAAAAAAAAAGGATATGTGGTAAAATTACCAATAAGACAACTATCCACCAGAGTACACATGCCGTGAATGTAGGCAATCATAGGTCACCGTAGAACCTTCAACAATGAGCAAAACCCATACCGTATAGTCATCTATAAAATGATTTGACAAAATATGAAACAAATAAAACGAGAAAAACGAACGTCCTGATGTCTGACAAAAAAATGGTCGAAAAGCAAATAAGACAGACAGCAACCAATGATAACCGTTGAATTATAGTTTCATTACCTGCAATAGGCACATATGATAAATAATATGGCGGGCTAAACATGATGTGAGTGTTTGATACTCCTCCTAACCTGGTACAGTGGGTTGAAAGCTATAAAAAGATTAATAAAAATGTACACAGTAAAATGATTAAACAATACAATCTCTACCAAAGGAAAATATGAATGAACAAATCAATTGGCTCCTTATAAGAGTTATTGTCTCAAAATGATGATTTATATATAAAAAGAAGATGTGGTATGATTGCCAATGAGACAACTGTCCACAAGAGACCAAAATGACACAAAAATTAACAACTATAGGTCACCGTACGGCCTTCAACAATGAGCAAAGCCCATACCGCATAGTCAGCTATAAAAGGCCCCGAAATGACAATGTAAAACAATTCAAACGAGAAAACTAACCCATTCTCTTAGCAACTATGATAGTTTGAAAGAAACTAGCACCAGCAAACATTATCAACAGTATAGGATCTATTAAAATACCAAAATGGCTGTAACCATCAATTGACTCCTTATATGAGATATGCAATTGCCCTGAAATTACTATCTTTACCTAAAATTGGCATTTTTCTTTGAAATATGTTTATTTCTGAAATGCTATTCAAACCATACTTGACCTTTATGGTGCGAAGTGTTTCTAGATTGTATTGTAAGAATAACATCTGTCAAGCAACTTGCTAACCATGATGAAATAAAGGACATAAAATGCAAATAATTGTTATATATATATTGAAAACAGTATTACACAGGGAAAATCTGACAGGGATTAAATTGCTAAGAAAGTGAAGACCTGCTGAAAATATATGGCTATCAAAACTGTCAGTAGATTCCTCATCAGAGTCATGATCCTTCAGTGAGGATTTTTATGAACTTTTAGCCATTTCTCATTTCTATTTTCTATATATATGTTGAGTCTCACAAAGAAGGTAGTCATTATTTGGGATCGTAATTGAAAAGTAATTACATTTTGCCTGTATGATTTCCGTTGGATAACAGTCTAGGCAACTTTGCAATTCATTGACTTATTTTTTTTTTAATATGAAAATACCAAAGTTTAAGTTTTGAAACGACTCCTCCTGTGTGCCATAGTTTCTTAAATAAACTATAATCGTTTGTCACATGTAGTATACTGACTGTAAATCTATTCATATCGTTTAAACTTTATACCTTTATCATTTATATTGAAACCTATTGTGTTCAATAACTGATGCTGAAACGTCACTAGATAGTTTTTGTGTCAGTACAGCGTAATAAATAAATCTTTTGTAAGTTAGAAAAATCACTTGAGGACATCCGACACACATGCAAATGATTTACGGGATATTGAGGAGAACTTAAGGTGAAATCTTTTATTCATGACATGGTCAAACCAGGTTATCGATATATCAACTAAACATCTTCATCAGTGTCAAATATGCTAATGTGAAAACGATCGCTCTATAGATCCTTACAGCCAATGCACATGTACATCCATTGCAAGCCAGTCCACATTACACATCTAAACAATTTTTAACACACGAGAAATAAAGGGATACATTCAACATTTTATAAGTATCATGAAAAACCCTAACGAATGTAAATACATTTTCGTTCATAATATTGGTCTTTAAACTTACGCTAGTTCATTTAAATCAACAAGATTTTTTTTTCCTCTCTCAGGAATTATTTACATGAACTGTTCCATTAATTACTAATATAAATACTATCTGAGTTAAGAAACACATAAATACATTATTTTTCTTGAAGTACCTGCAACAATTTTCTTTTACAAAATGTAATGTTGTTTTTTACACTAACTTTTTCATCTCTATTTGAAAAAAAAGTTGGACAATATCTTTGATAATATTATAGAATTACAAAAGAAATTTCAATCATTGTGATAGCAGTTTTCTCAAGAAATTTCTTCGTTAGGAGAGTTTTGCGCTTAAACGAATATAACTCATTGAATGGTCTGTAGGGGACATATCTATTTCTGTCCTAACACATATCTTGTTCAAGTCACTACCCAAAATCTTAAAAGGAGAAAAAAATCAATGGTTATGCATTAGAATTAAAGGACATATGGTGAATATGCTTCTATGGATCTCAACATTATTAGAATCAAACGATGGTTGGGATGGATGATATTAGAGTAACTCTGAAGGTCATAAAGTAACTCTGAAGGTTATGTTACTGCTGTAATAAGATATGTTGAAACGAGGTCATGAAGGTCGTTTTAAGGATATTACGATTTGTAAGGACATTTAAGTCAGGAATCTGATGTACAGTATTTGTCGTTTGTTAAGGTAATTTATACGTGTTTCTCGTTTTTATATAGACTAGACCGTTGGTTTTCCGTTTGAATGGTTTTACACTAGTAATTTTGGGGCCCTTTATAGCTTGTTGTTCGGTGTGAGCCAAGGCTCCGTGTTGAAGGCCGTACATTGACCTATAATGGTTTACTTTTATAAATTGTTATTTGGATGGAGAGTTGTCTCATTGGCACTCACACCACATCTTCCTATATCTAATTAAGAATTTTATTATGCTGAAAAATGAAGGAATTTCCAAATTCATATTTTTGTTTTCTATATTAAAATATGGTTTACATTATCATGTAAAACAATAAAGTATTCTGATTCTGAATAAACCAGTTCTGAATAACCAAAGCTTCACATAGGATTTTGAAAAGTTTAAAAAGGGGAGAAGAAACCAAGCGGCAATCAAAACATATACAAAGCAAGTGAAGCATAAGCATATACATATGATTTAGTATTCAAAAGTTATTGTTCAAAGAGAGACAAGACGATACTACAGACCAAATAATTCATTTCAGAACTAAAAGATATTAAAACATTTAAGTATCATCATACTTAATGATTAGATTTAACTGGTATATTTTAACGACAGCTTTAAGCATTTCAAGAGTTTTATATACATTGAGTAATTGTAGTTCTTAGAATTACATAAATCATTCTTTAAAAGGAAGATGTTATTTTAAGTTTCAACTACCTGGCTTTGATGATAGTCAAATTAGTGTAATTGTACAACATGTGGTATAACAGTTTATCAACTTCAGCAAGGATAAACATGACTACTCTACGTATTGTAAATATCAATGGAAAATCATCGATTTTAGACAAATGATGAATGAAATATGGCCAAGAAATTTATCTTTGAAGTATTTGTATGATCAAAATGTCGTTATTTGTTCAAATGTAAAAATAAAGAGATAAAGAAATATAGGAACCGATTCCTTAGTTTGCATAGTAGAAAACTTAAACATTTATCATTGTAATGAAGGACGTCTGAAAGTGTTGACGTTATCTATATCAACAAACCTTGCTTAGTCAAATTGACCACGGGCCTTTTTGATACAATGTAATCTCTATTTTCCATGCTGTCAATCTGTCATCATAAATAAATATTTCATGACCTTTTTTTCAAAAGGTATCCAGTGTAGAGAACATATATTTTTCTTCTTTGTTTTTATGAAAAGCACTAAAATTCATGAAACTAATGAAAACATTAACGGGGCCAATTAATGTCTCTTCAGTGATGCTCTAGGCCAAAATATTTGAAAATCCAAAACTTATTAAAAAATGAACACTGCTTTTGGATTTTCAAATATTTTGGCCTCGAGCATCACTGAAGAGACATCAAATGTCGAAATGCGCATCTAGAGTAGTAAAATTGGTACTGTTAATGTTATCATAAACCAAAAAGAATAACAGGTATAGCCAAAGACGGGTAAGTAATTAGAGCTTTTCATAATATACCTACATTATTATATTGTCATCGAATTAAAAGACGTTCACCCCACATATCCTTTTATCCATAGACAGAAATTTATGAGTTTAAGCTCATTTTGCCTCTGTTTTTTCTACAGAAACAAGAAGCTCTGTGTGATGTCTAGATTGTTCTCTTGACATTTATTCTGATGGACAACTTTAAACTATGGTTTATGACAAACGCGATGATTTCAGTTTTCATGCTATCCTATCACATTCTTGAGAAGTAACAAACTATCTGCTTCAAATTATTTGGCGTTTATTTGTCTAAAGTTGATAAGATTTGCTAGAACTTGCTTCGTTGTGGCGATTTTATTAAAAGAGGTGTACTTTGCATCAAAATGTTTTTTAGGGTGAGCAACTAAAATTATCACTTTACAAGTTCTTAGTTTTCCACCATAATGTTGTTAATTGATACAGTGTCTTAATTTCTCAACCGACTTATGATAGTTGTCTTTGGCATGGGTATCAAACAATCTAGATTGAGTCAATAACATGAAAGGCAACCATTCACTCAGCAAATGTAGTACTAACCGAATCAATTATATGTGTCAAGTTGTCTATATTTGGTTGCGGAGGAATATAAACAATAAAATCAACACTTATCACATCCATAGATTTTGTTCGCATGAGAAATTCCTTCAAAATAAGGAAAAACATTTTATATTTTGAGTATAATTTTTATCAAAACAAGCAATTCTATGCTGTATGAGATGCAACAAAGTTGTTTTATCCTGTTAAAAAATAAAATATATATTGACCCTAATATTTTAAAACCAGTTACCCCTTTCCTCACTATCTATCTATTATAAAGCTAAACTGTCAGTGTCCTCCCCTTTCCTCACTATCTATCGACATATTATAAAGCTAAACTGTCAGTGTCCTCCCCTTTCCTCACTATCTATCGACATGTTATAAAGCTAAACTGTCAGTGTCCTCCCCTTTCCTCACTATCTATCGACATGTTATAAAGCTAAACTGTCAGTGTCCTTAAATTCCCTTTTTCTGGTTATTTATAGCAAAAGTGTGTTGATTTCAAATTGAATTGTGCAAACAGTAGATTGATTGATTGATGTTTACCGCAATTTTCAGCACTATTGGCAGGAAAACTGACAATCCTAGTTAATTTCAAGATTGAAGTCGAATACACCTGCCACGTGGGGGAGGGTTCGAACTCACAACTTCAGTGTTGACATGCTAGTAATACAATAGTTGGACTTTTTTTACTACTTAGACCACTCGGCCAATGAGGCCCCCTGTTTAAAAGTAGAGTGAAAATGTCTAAGAATTCACAGACGGCTAGAAGTTATAATTGTATATAATAAACCAACATTCGTGTGTACAATTCGGTTGAATTCGTTAACTGTCGTCATTATAAATTTTATGTAGCTGCTATGCAAATAAGCATAGGTCGCGGCCAAAAGTTTGCAAATGATTTGAATCCATTTTACCATATTTTAATTAAACAATTAATTTAGTGCAAAAGTTGTTATAAAAATGTATTTGAACATCGATATTTTTTTAAACAGTTTAAAGTCTCAGAAATTAAAGGCATCATAAGAATATCAACTGACATTTTATAGCAAATTTAAACCTAATCAGTAAGCACAGACATGAGAGTCCAAGGGCACAGAACAATAACATACTCAAACCGTCACCGATCATATATAACATGTACAGTAATGGAAATAGGAAATCTAATTTTATTTTTACCATTTATGAAAGAATATCACTTCATTAACTACGATTGGTAGAGATGTTGTCAATTTCAGTCCGTGGTTCTCTGGAATCTTATGATTGGTTTTTAACCTATCTTTACAGTTTATATGACATTCAATTACATATGTCAGAAATTATAGAGAATTAATTTTATGGAATTGACAGTTTGTATTATAGGTTCAACCTTTTAACCCTAACTGTTGTGAGTACACGACGAACTGATATCTGTCCTTATGTTGGATTATATGTATTTCAACTTGTTTACACTTCAGACACTTAATTAACAAGCTCATTTGACTAAACCACCATTCGGAAGTCCTCATCAACAGTTGCTGTACATCATTATCTACGGTGTTTGTTATTCCATAGGGGATCCCCTTGTCAACATATACAATTTTTGTAAAGCATGTTGCATTCTTTTCATCTTGTACATAAAGTCTAGAGATATATGTTTCTATAAATAACCGGATGATGGGTTCCAAATGAGGAACAAGGGGAGTGATTAACCTAATCGCATCCACTGTTTTCAATATTTTCTGTGTATTGCTTGGTGAATATTGTTCTCTGGTTTTTGATTTCCTATGGTATTGTCTATCTTCCTTCGATTGACTAAATAAAAAAAATATGAGCATGTAAAGAGACAGCAACCATGCAAATGACATAAAAGACACCAAGATCGAGCGCGTTATAAAGACTTCAACAATAGACATATGTCTATACCATATGTCATGCTCTTTATCATCCCAAATACAAAAAGTGAACCAACGATCTACCATCAAAACCAAGTTAACCAAATACTAGTAACTAAAACATCAATATATGACCACGAGACAATCAGCCACAGACGAGGTTCCTGATTTTCTGATTACAGATAGGATCATTGAATATGTGGTGAGCTAGTTCTTTTATAAACCCAACCACTCCATTTTATCTCCATCACTGGAATAACAAAATGTTTTAACAATAACTGAATACCCAATAAGAAGGAGCTAACTGAACATCACCATCAATGAAAGGACACTTTTGATATAGATATAGGAAGATGTGGTGTGAGTGCCAATGAGACAACTCTCCATCCAAATAACAATTTATAAAAGTAAACCATTATAGGTCAATGTACGGCCTTCAACACGGAGCCTTGGCTCACACCGAACAACAAGCTATAAAGGGCCCCAAAAGTACTAGTGTAAAACCATTCAAACGGTAAAACCAACGGTCTAGTATATATAAAAACGAGAAACGAGAAACACGTATAAATTACATAAACAAACGACAACTACTGTACATCAGATTCCTGACTTAGGACAGGTGCAAACATTTGCAGCGGGATTAAACGTTTTAATGGTACCAAACCTTCTCCTTTTTCTGAAACAATAGTATAACATCACAACATAGAAAACACACGATAAAACATCAATTGGAAGGCTTAACTCAATCAAAACGTAAATTAACACACTATGAACGAATAAATTCGATCTGTGATACCTGAAAGTAAATACATAGTTAATAAAATATTAGGGACAAACATTCAAGGCCAAAAGCAAACAAACAAGTCCAAATAAAGCCATGGCAAAACACTACCGCGAAATATTAAACCCTTAGAAAATAATCACTTTTGAAAAACCGGTTTCATAATATATACAGGTAAATGAAAATAACTTTGTCGTTTTAGGTATACTTTTTCTGTCTATATAAAATCTTCCAATAATTAGGAATACCAAGAAAGGTCTGTCATATAAATAACTAATTTTACACTAGATACATAAGGGTAAATATCAACAATAAAACTTCCCTGTACAGATTAAAGGAGAATAATCTTGATGTTAATACAAATGTAGTACGAAGAAGTGAAAATTAGTAGATATTCCAAATAATGAAAGCTGGTATACAGGCAAGATCCATATTAATATAAAATAACAAAAAGTATTAAAATAGTATCAACAGGTCGAATTAATAGAAAGTACGATTTGAGAGTACTCGCAGTTACTGACAGCTAGTTAAAAGCCAAAACAATTAATGATAAAAATCATGCATCAGAGACTAAAATCAACTAAAACACATCCCAGGGATTTAGTATTTTAACGTCATGAACAGTCAGAGAAGACATGACTTGTGCAATGCCAAAATAAATGTATCGACAGGTAGTAGGATAGTGAGGAGCTACTTTAAGAGATAAAATTAACGTGTGTGTCTCTAAACATCCCGCCTCAAAAGAAGATACAACTTAGTTATGTTTTAATTTGCTAATGACAAAATCGATATTAGTGCCAATGTAAACTATATTCAGAGATCTAATTACAATATTGGTACGATAACCCTTACTTATAAGTTTGTTTAAAGGTTCGATGAGTTTACACGGATCACATAGTGATTTCCTCGCTTTAAGTACAAATTACCGTAAAATTTAGGATGTGAAATACCATTTTAATAAGTTTTCTACAGGTACAGCCAAATTTACTAATCAAATCTTTGTATCTATGAAAGAATTTAGTAAAAGTTTTAAGTAATTTATGGTATCGAAATCCCTGACACAATAATTTCCCAGTGATGCATTGATTACGTTCGTTAAAATCTATGACATCAGAACACACACGGGCATACCGAACGAGTTGGGATATATAAACACCGTATGATGGAGCCAAAGGCACATCGCCGTCTAAAATGGAAAATTAACAATATGTCTACTTTCGGTACTTTTGTTATTTTACTTTTCACTTTAACCTTCGTTTAAAGCCGTTGCAGCTATTGCAGGGGCGATTCAGGAATTTACATGGGGCATACAATATTCAAGTCTCATAAATATATTCGTTTTGAATTGAAGAGGCAAAAAATACCAAAGAGGCATTCAAACTCGTAAGTCGAAAATAAACAGACAACGCCATGGCTAAAAAAGAAAAAAGACAAACAACAGAACACTAAACACAACACAGAAAACTAAAGACTGAGCAAAACGAACCCCTCCTAAAAACTGGGGGTGGTCTCAGGTGCTCCGGAAGGATAAGTAGATCCTTCTCTACATGTGCCACCCGTCGTGTTACTCATGTAAGTACAACCCCGGTGATAAGTCTAATTCGGTAGGTCACATTTGCGTTAATGTGGACGAGATTGTAGTAACGACGATTGGAACATATTCGTCGTCATCTGTGAAACAGATACTAGTATTCCATAATGATCAACCAACTCGTGATGGCGTCCGTAAAATTTACGAAGGGATGATTTCAACTTCACCACTTGGAACTCTTGGTTTAATAGCTTCCGTGTTAGCAGCAACCCTCTATCAATGAAATCATGATAGGAAATTCAAGCCCTTGAATATCGTATCAACTGGGAGATATATACTCCGTATGCAGGCGCTGCTGGAGTGTTGCCACATAGAAATGGAAAGTTCACAATTGAACTGAAATCATCTGTTTTGTCGTAAAGATTTGTTTTCAACCGACCCTCATTGTCAATTTCTAGACGTTAGTCACGATGTTTCCTGTAGATATGACAACGTAACTTGCTTCGGACTAACGGACGGACGGAAGAAGGAACAGACGGACATGTATTTCACTATATACTCCACTCTTTGAGGTGGGGGTTAATAAAAAAGATTTAAAATTTCCTTTAACCTGGAAGACCGATTTTTTTATTTATTACTCTAATAAATGTATAGAGTCTTTTTAACATGCATATCATTTTGGTGTTAAATAGAGAGTAAAACAAAAACGGTATTTGATCTAAATTAAAAGTATAATGGAAGGAGACGTTTGGTTGCTCCCCATTATTCAATGCTTATTCAACCACGAGGCTAAAAGTTTCATCTAACCAGACCTTCGATTAATTAATGAATATTATGACACCATTGTGAACGCAAGATGAAAGTACATTTTCCAACAAGAAGGCAAATGTTTTCATTACGTTTCATTATTTTGTTGAGAAATTTTATAAACAAAATGTTTCCGCTTCTTTCAATATTGTTTTTGTATGTCACTGCTATAAATCAAACTTCAAATTAATTCAAGAAAAAATTCAAAGTGAAAATACAAAACGAGGAAATGCCAAAGAACGAAGGTTCTAAAGGACAATTAAATGTTTGATGTGGAGGCATGGTTTGTGACATTAAAGAGAGAATATAAAAAAAGATTACAAAATAGTGGAAATGAGGTGCTTGATTGAAAATCAATAAAAATTTAAGCATGTTGTTTCTCCGCTAGCTCTTGTGAGGATTATATCCGACTTACCCGGCCAATTTACAACAACAAAACCAATTAAATGGTGAAAATAAACGTTCAACATCAACATTCCAGAAAATTACTGAGTAAACAGAGTGGAATTAATGAAGCTATTCATTTAACACTCTGATTCTGTTTAATTACAGTCTCATTTTTCATCTATTGACGCGGTTCGGTTTGATTAAATCGTAGCAGGATAGAAATAAAGTCGTATAAATGATAGCAAAGAAGCTAGTGGAACATTATAAAGTGCTGATTTCATGTAAACGAGGATAACCATGATAATGTTACGCCATCAAGTACATTGCCGTTGGCGTGTGTACTCAATCATAGCGAAACTATATACTTTTTTCTATTAAAATGTAATTGAACACTTCTTCGCCTTGATATAACAACAAGACAATATTAGTCTTTTCCTGACGATTAATGTTATGCAGGCATCGGTATTGCTTGTCTTTTCCTGACGATTGATGTTATGTAGGCATCGGTATTGCTTGTCATTTCCTGACGACTGATGTTTTGTAGGCATCGGTATTGCTTGTCTTAAAGGATGATAATGTTAATTACCATGCCGCCACATCAAATGTGTCTAGGTGGTCGAGTGGTCTAGGGCAGGCGGTGTTGCCACGATGTCACAGAAGCAAGACTGAGGGTTCGAATCCCGCTGAGGGAAGAACAAAAAATTTGCATTGTTGGGCTAAATTTGAGACGAATTATATACATATTATGGTGTTAGCCATGTATAACCACGTGTTATCTGACGGAAAATTTCTGTCATAAAGTTTTCACATATTTAGACGTGTATATATATACTAAGCGATTGGTGCTGTATCAAAGGTGTGAGTTCAAATCCCATTGAGGGATAAAAATTTGTCAGCATAAAAATCTAATTCTAACACTGTTGGGTTTAATTTTCAGATTTATATAAATAATTGAATTATCCTGTATCTCAAACACACTGAGATCCAGTGGGCATATATATTGTATGGTTGTCACTTGCTTAGACTCGTTTGTATAATATACTTATTTCTAGTGACTGTATAATGAATTGAATCATTATCCCATACGGTATATAAAAATTGCAGAGTTAGATTGCTGACAAATAAAAATACATTGTGTATAAAAAATAATATAACATCTACACACGCTTAAAACACATGTCTTATGTCTATCTCTAGATTCGCCTTACGTGACAAGGCAACACTACGACTATTGAAGTTATATTTTAATATAGCGGATATGGTCGAGTGGTCTAGAGCGCTGGATATGAGACTAAGTGATTGGTGCTGTAGAGTATCAAAGGTGTGAGTTCAAATCCCATTGAGGGACAAAAGTTTGTCAGCATAAAAATCTAATTCTAACACTGTTGGGTTTAATTTTCATACTTATATATATATATATATATGTCTAAAGATTTGCACAACGGTACTAATATAAGATGGTAATATACGAAGATGATGTTATAAAATCGTGTTGACAAATATTTCGGCTTAACAAATAGCCTTCGTCAGTGTCAATAATTTTAACAATGAGTATTATCAAAATACTCGTATATTACCATCTTATATTAGTACCGTTGTGCAAATCTTTAGACATATAATTTTTTCCTCATCTGCACAGTTTCGTCTATTCTAGACGATCCGGTACATATTAAATTTGCTGGTTGGTCCTTTTTATAGACTTGATATATATATATACATACAGCACAAACAACAATTTCCAAAAGACCAAACAAGGTGAAAAGTCTATTTTAACAAAACGCATTTGACTAACAGGTCGAACAACTGATGTTCTTAAACCCTGCTGACTGCCATTGGCGATTGCCAAATAAATTGATCACCAGATCTAAAGAAATGGATCTTAATATTAATTTAATACCAAACAGAAAACAATAAACTTGTGGAAAAGATGGTATACAACAAACATGAGGTTCAAAACTTGTACACCATATCCGGATTTCGACAATTAATGTCTCTTCAGTGATGTTAGGGATCGAAACGGTATTTGGAAGGCC
The DNA here is from genome assembly GCA_017311375.1 of Mytilus coruscus. NCBI lineage: Eukaryota > Metazoa > Mollusca > Bivalvia > Mytilida > Mytilidae > Mytilus > Mytilus coruscus. The sequence continues at coordinate 91,728,277 of CM029602.1, forward strand.
ATATAATTTACCTCAATTTAGGATAGACTCTTGAATTTTAAAGAGTCGAAATAGGATGAACGGATCATATAAACCCGAAGGAAAATATAATACAAGCTCAAACGAAAAAATATATAAAAGTCTAAATTAAAAACAACGTTCAAACCTATGATTGCGTTGGATAAAACCGCAATTTTATACGTGTGCATGTAAAACAAATGCGTTTTGTTAAAATAGACCTTTTCACCTTGTTTGGTCTTTTGGAAATTGTTGTTTGTGCTGTATTTGGACCCTTTACCAAGAAATTTGTTTTACATGCACACGTATAAAATTGCGGTTTTATCAAACGTAATCATAGGTTTGAACGTTGTTTTCAATTTAGACTTTGATATATATTTATATATATATATATATATATTATATAAGTCTGCAAATTACACCCAACAGTGTTAGAATTAGATTTTTCTGCTGACAAATTTTTGTCAGTCCTCTGCGGGATTCGAACTCACACCTTTGATACACTACAGCACAAATCGCTTAGCCTCATGTCCAGCGCTCTAGACCACTCAACCACATTCGCTATATAAAATATAACTGCAATAGTCGTAGTGTTACCTTGTCACGGAAGGCGAATCTAGAGATAGACATAAGACATGTGTTTAAGCGTGTGTAGATGTTATATTATTATTTTATACACAATGTATTTTTTTTTATTTGTCAGCAATCTAACTCAACAATTTTTATATACCGTATGGGATAATGATTGAATTCATTATACAGTCACCAATATATATTTGAGAACATTCGTTGTTCGACCTGCTAGTCAAATACATTTTGTTAAAATATACTTTTCACTTTTTGGTCTTTTGGAAAATGTTGTTTGTGCTGTATTTAGACCCTCTACCATGAAATTTGTTTTGCATGCACACGTATAAAATTGCGGTTTTATCCAACGCAATCTTACTAGGTTTGAACGTTGTTTTCAATTTAGACTTGTTTATATTTTTCGTTTGGGGTTGTATTATATTTGCCTTCGGGTTTATATAATCCGTTCATCCTATTTCAACTCTTCAAAATTCAAAAGTCTATCCTAAATTGAGGTAAATTGTATGACCTTCCAAATACCGTTTCGATTCCTAACATCACTGAAGAGACATTAATTGTCGAAATCCGGATATGGTGTACCAATTTTTGCAACTCATGTTTGCGGTATACCATCTTTTCCGCAAGTTTATTGTTTTCTGTTTGGTATTAAATCAATAATTAAGATCCATTTTGTTACATCTGGTGTCCGTTTATTTGACAATCACCATGGCAGTCAGCAGTGTTTAAGAACATCCGTTGTTCGACCTGCTAGTCAAATGCGTTTTGTGAAAATATACTTTTTTCCCTTTTTTGGTCTTTCGGAAAATGTTCTTTGTGTTGTTTTTAGACCCCTCTACCAAGAAATTTGTTTTGCATGCACACGTATAAAAATTGCGGTTTTTATCCAACGCAATCATAGGTTTGAACGTTGTTTTCAATTTAGACTTGTATATATAACAAAACGCATTTGACTAGCAGGTCGAACAACGGATATTCTTAAACCCTACTGACTGCCATTGGCGATTGCCAAATAAACGGATCACCAGATGTAACAAAATGGATCTTAAATATATATATAGAAGTCTATAAAAAGGATATATATATCCATGAGACACTCATACATTTTTAAACAATTGTATATACTGTATTTCATATCGTTTGAATTTGCTTCTACGTGTTTTCATGACCTTTTGGAGCCCACCGTATATGTGGTCATTGTGACACGTCTAAAAATAAGGAGATGTGATGGGATTGCCAATCAGACAACTATCAAGTGAAGATCAAATGATGTGGATGTAAGCAACTGTAGGTCAACGTACGACCTTCAACAATAAGCAAAATCATTACCGTATAGTAATAAAGGCCGCCAGATGAAAAAATGTGAAACAATTCGAACGAGAAAACAAGCAGCCTTTTCGTGATAAAACAATAAACGAAAAACAAATATGACTATAGAAACAAACAAAAACCACTAAATTACAGGCTCATGATTTGGGACAGGCAGAACGTGGCGAGCTTAATCATGTTTGCGAGCACTCAACCCTTATCCTAACATGGAACAAACTGTAAAAAGTAGTCGGAAAGACTTGAATCATCAGATTGACACGAAGAACAAAAAAACAACCAACAGAAAGACACACAGTACCAGTTAAAAGCCAATTGCACTTTACAGATAAATCGTGTTTCTTAGACTAATCAAGCAGTATACATCCAACAGATTTAGTGTAAAGACGTCATAAGCAGTCTGAGAAAAGCATGGTCTAGTACAATGTCACAATATAAGTTTTGAAAGGATGTATACTGGATTGTATACCACTAAATATTTAGTATTAATAACGAAATCAATCGTAGTACCGATAGAGGCAATATTGAAAGGTTACTGGTAATACGTCACCGAAGACCACATTATACTTCCAGATTGTGTCTATGATTGTATAATTTCCCATTAACAGATCGCCTACTATATAGTTATCACCTACATGCTGCCACATCAGTGATCCACTTGGGATTCACAGAGACTAGAGATAATAAATACATAGTGCAAACTATACCAAAGTTGGTAAAGCGACTCTTTATAATGTCTGGAATGGTATAAAATTATGTGTTCGCACTACTATATATAATACAGGATTCAATTATCACATTGTATAACACAATCATGCGAAAATCTGTATCCCCGAGAAAAACATGCAAATAAAGAAATATATAGGAATATATATTCGCGAAGGTTATTAATCTCTGCAACAAATGCGTCTGTAGTCAAACGTTTTATTTGAATTTTTTCTTTAAGCCTTGAACATTCCAAAAGATTATTCATGATTTACAACTAATTATTTAATCGGTATTACAAAATTATCTACTCTGGTAATCACTGCAAATTGTTACTATCGACTTGCTTTTAAAAGAAATCAGAGACTATGTAGTCTGGCATGTTTCGTCTTCAGTATATACGTAACGTTTCAGATCAAAGGCCTCAATACTTACATAATAACATCAGTTTATAAATATGAAAGCTATGTTAATGGTGCATTTGACCTCTAGAAAAGGTTTCTGTTTGAAGGTGAAATTGATTGTGAAAAAACGTAACATGATGTGTAGGATGACAATTATCGGGAAAAAGTGTTGGCTCTTGAAACTGTTCAGGTTTATTGGAAGTAATAAATATTTAATATTGAAACAAGTAATTGATCTGGTAATGCTAAAAATATTCACGAGGTGTGATAATAACCTGTATGATAAATCGAGTGCCTCGTAAGCCAAATTCACATTTGAATGTTTTTTTTTTATGAGCCATATTAATGTGACAACGACTCGTTCAAATAATTACACTGTTGCATGGAAGCTTAAATATTTATCCAAATCGAAATTAAAATTTGACAAAGTATGGCCAATTTCCCCTAAGATTAGTTTCACTAAAAGGGTTCAATTCCGGAATAGTAAAATTTGAATATCACTTGGTGTGACCAATATGCTTAAGATTTAACCACAGTTTTCCAGATGTTTCAGCCATAAAATCAAAATGTTATTCAGTGCTAATGTTACTGTTGACAGTATTGATAATAGCATTTACTAAGTTTACGTTTTTTGTAAAAGAAAAAAAGAGGAAGACAATACATAGCCTTACCTCTGACAGAATAATTTTTTTGTTAAGATTAATATCTTCACATATGTTTATAACATTACTTAAAATTGATCGAAAAGTTTTGAAATTATAGTTTTATGTCACCTTTATGAATTAAAAACTTGGCTCTAAGTTCAGAGATACGAAATAAAGCTATTTCATCGTCAAAGAATATATGAAGCTGTGACATTGCAAATTTTAGTAAGAATTGAAGAAATGTTTCAGTATGGTTCAAGTGTCAAATAAAATACTTGAAATTAACCCTACCTCTTGTGCCCTCAAAAACGACTTTACAAGTTCATCTTTTTGATTCAAAACCATTTAAAAACTCAACTGAATTTGGCCAAAATCTTATCTAAAAAAGAAAAAATAATATCTCAGCTTGTCAGCGCAGCACAATGGTGTTATACAGCAACTCGTGAGTGAAGCAAAAGTTTACTAAAAAAGAACAATTTTGAAAACTGAAAAATGAGGATAACAAACTACGATGAGCTATAGTTGCTTACATCCACGTCATTTGAACTCTGGTGGACAGTTGTCTCATTGACAATCATATCATATCTTCTTATTTCTACAAACTATGTCCCTGGTAGCTTCAGGACACATTTTTCAATATAATAGTTGTTGAAGCAACACACAAAAACATGTCTTCTCATGTAGTATTATAGATGTATAAGACCATATTTCTTTCTTTTCTACAATTTTGTCTTTTAAACAAGATATTTGAAAGTTAAATAATCAGTTGAAATTGTTTCCTCGATATTTTGAATCGAGTTTGATAAGAAATTATTGTATTCTGTTTTATAAGTTTAAAACAAAATATTTCCCTTTGTATGTGATTATCAAGAAGCCAAGGTATACCCTGAAGATATTAAAATTTCGTTAGCCTCATGTTAGTTGGATCTAATGAAAAGGAAACTAATTATACATCAGAATGTACATTATCAATTATCGATAAAATATTATCCGTGGAACAGGAGCTATTTACATCTCATGTAGGAACTGTATATACATTGTGTATAATTTAACAAACTTGTCAGTAATTTAATTACATTCGAGATGAAAAGATACATTTGATACATTTCTACTTCTGTTTAACAGTCATTTCTATATCGATATGTTTCTACTTCTGTTTAACAGTTATTTCTATATCGATAGTTTCATATTTCGCCTTCAAATGTCATCTGTACTTATAGCAATGACATTTTGATTCCGCCCTTCAAAATTATATGCCGTATTGTATTTACTAATTCAGGTTAGTTGTCAACCTGTTGGTATCTGGACTATGCAGGTTTTTAAAAAAAATATTTTTACAACATATGGTCTAGACAGGCAAAGGGAGGGGTTTGTGTGTACATCTTGTTTATATCTTATGTCTGTACAAAATCAGACTACCTTCATTCTGTGTTTTTCGTTGATGTTTGTGGTTTGGCTGATCCTGTGTTTGTTTTTGATGTGAACTGTTGTGATGTCCATGTTACATTTTATTGGTATATATAATACTAACATTGCATCTTTGACAGTTTTGGTAGTTAACTATTGTTTCTATATGTTTTCTATAGTTTTTGCCACCCAAGAGTTTTCCGCGATCAAGTTGTTGATTATATGGTAAATGATTAAGATTTTATAATTATTGCAAAACTTTCCCAATTAACAGGAACTGAAAAAATGAACGAACCGCTCCAATGAAAACAACGATTGTTAATGATTTCACGTCTTATCTTTTTTCGTTGTATTTATGGCACAACAATAATTGAATGAAAGTCGCGATTATCTTTGTGAATGAACCGAAAAAAGAACACACAAAAAGATTGAATAACGCATTTATCTACTATCTTTGTCTAATTTGATTTCAAAGCTTTCATAGTTTGCGGTATATCAACTCTAATGATCTATTCTGTTTTATAACAATTATCATGACCGTCACTAACATATTCACCACTCAGCTTATTTGAAACTCTTGAATGAGTTATAGCAACAGAGCAGCAGGTTACACTAGTTTAATCATGTTATTGTTTTCTCAATGACCCTGTTGCACTAATTAGATGAAATATTCTCATTTAAGCATTCTCTGTCGTTATTTAGACAAAAGAATAGAACAAAATTCTTTAAAACATAAATATAACGAAAATAAGATATAGGGAAAATGTTAATGCAAGTACAAAATCACAAAATTCACATTAAAGTCAAATGTCAAATTAATAGACGGTATACCATATAAATAGCAGAAACATTACATACATACACATGTAACACTGGGCGGCATGCATATCTCACGTGGGAAACAATAGAACTGTTATATACGATTAAAACAAATGAAGAAAATCAGAAAAAAGATATCTCCAATTTTTCGAAATCAGTGTTCTTCACAGTCGCATGGCAACATTTTATCAAATTGTTGGCGATTAATACCAAGATTGTGTTTGTTTTGGGTTCATTTAATCGTTTAATTTGCTATTTAGATCGACTGTACTGTCTCATCGTAACATCTAGATTGTTTTATATACAAATAAGTCTATTTTTGGAATAAATAATCCAAGCCAATACAAAGTGCAATTGAAGAATTTAAAACAAATAATCAAATATACATCAGCCTCCGTTATTAGCTTTTAAAATCCTCCGTTATAACTGTGCAGATAATTACTTCTGTTTTATAACCATTGGTGAAAATGCGCCATATATCAGCTTCCATAATCCATTGGAATCCTCCATGTTCTAAGTTTATACTTAATGAAGAATCTATCATCCGCAACTGTCGCGTAAAATAACAATGTTAAATGCTGGAATGACCAATTCTACAGTACTCGCATATATATATTTAATGAATACATTGTACATGCTATGCTATGCTATATTTCTAATGCTTTTGATTGTTAATACATAGTACGTACATATTGTAGCTATAATATTGTTTCGATGCAAGAAATTTGTTTTGAAAAGCCCAATAGAAATTGTGTTTTGTTGTTTTACGAATCAAGATTAAGTTTTCCTATCTACTGTTGTATTTAAAAGAAACAGTAATACTGCTGAAATGTCACAAAGTAACAGCCCTTCATTAACTGCCAGTCTAAAAAAATTGAAAACAACAAGTTATAAATGTCATGCTTCTGAAGCGTTTTTGGACTTACTTTCATCACGAACGCCCAAAGCCGAATAAATAAAACCCAAGGATGTATAAGAACTAAAACAGTTGAAGTGCTGCATTTATATGACCAGAAAGGACCTAAAAACAGTCAAATCCATACAAGTTCAACATTGCCTGAAGGATTTGAAACCTTATTTAATAATTTAAAAATTTATAAACAGACAATTTTATAAATCTTGTCAGTACTGAAGTAGTGACTACTGAGCCGATGATACCCTCGGGGACTGATAGTCCACCAGCAGCGGTATTCAGAGCTAAACAATTCAGTATTGAGATCACAACTAAATGCTGGCAATCATACAGTACCACAGATCCGAAGACAAAAACGATTTTGAAAAGTGCAATTTCCAAGGAAATTCTTGTTTTAAACGGACCAAATTTAAACAATTCAAATCCTTAAATAATTATGCAAAGTAACAGGAAATTCAGGGGCGGATCAAGCCATTTTAAAAAGGGGGATTCCAACTATATGTCCCCATTCAAATGCATTGATCGTCCAAAAAAAGGTTCCAAACCCCGGAACCCCCCCTCTGGATCCGCCACTGAAATTCTATGATTTTAAAGTTTATATGAATGAAAAAAGGAAGTGATGCATATGTCAATCTATTAGACAGAAACCAAACGACACACAATACCAAAATGCATCTAGACGTCAATACATTTTCTTCAAATATATAATGATAGACGTGTTCTATGCAACTCTATGTCAAGTTGTAAATGGCCAGGACTCTAAAAAAAGTTGTCAATAATTTTGACAGAGACATCAAAGATCTGCCAGGAATACAAAATTTCCTAAAGGACAACACAATTAGATTCTGATATTTCAAATTAGATCAGATTTCCACATTTTCAAAGTCACTGTCAATCAGACAGTACAATAGATAATGAAGAACTATACACGTAATGCAATGTCTATAATATTATATAACACTAGCTGCAAACTATCCAAAACAAATAAAAATATACAAATAAGGTTTTAAGATTTTTTTTCCCGTATTTAAATTATTGATAATGTGTTCTTAGTTTTAACAGTTCAACTACCCATACCAACTACCAACAACCACCTTCTATAACAGGAATTACCAAACATATAGATCAGTTAAACTGACCATACCAACTACCAACAACCGCCTCCTATAACAGGAACTACCGAACATATAGAACAGTTAAACTGACCATACCAACTACCATCAACCGCCTCCTATAACAGGAATTACCGAACATATAGAACAGTTAAACTGACCATACCAGCTACCATCAACCTCCTCCTATAACAGGAATTACCGAACATACAGAACAGTTAAACTGACCATACCAACTACCAACAACCGCCTCCTATAACAGGAATTACCGAACATATGGAACAGTTAAACTGACCATACCAACTACCATCAACCGCCTCCTATAACAGGAATTACCAAACATATAGAACAGTTAAACTGACCATACCAACTACCAACAACTGCCTCCTATAACAGGAATTACCGAACAAACAGAACAGTTAAACTGACCATACCAACTACCAACAACCGCCTCCTATAACAGGAATTACCAAACATATAGAACAGTTAAACTGACCATACCAACTACCAACAACCGCCTCCTATAACAGGAATTACCAAACATATAGAACAGTTAAACTGACCATACCAACTACCATCAACCGCCTCCTATAACAGGAATTACCAAACATATAGAACAGTTAAACTGACCATACCAACTACCAACAACCACCTCGTACAACAGGAATTACCAAACATATAGATCATTTCAACTGACCATACCAACTACCAACAACCGCCTCCTATAACAGGAATTACCAAACATATAGAACAGTTAAACTGACCATACCAACTACCAACAACCGCCTCCTATAACAGGAATTACCAAACATATAGAACAGTTAAACTGACCATACCAACTACCAACAACCGCCTCCTATAACAGGAATTACCAAACATATAGAACAGTTAAACTGACCATACCAACTACCAACAACCGCCTCCTATAACAGGAATTACCAAACATATAGAACAGTTAAACTGACCATACCAACTACCAACAACCGCCTCCTATAACAGGAATTACCAAACATATAGAACAGTTAAACTGACCATACCAACTACCAACAACTGCCTCCTATAACAGGAATTACCGAACATACAGAACAGTTAAACTGACCATACCAACTACCAACAACCGCCTCCTATAACAGGAATTACCAAACATATAGAACAGTTAAACTGACCATACCAACTACCAACAACTGCCTCCTATAACAGGAATTACCAAACATATAGAACAGTTAAACTGACCATACCAACTACCAACAACCGCCTCCTATAACAGGAATTACCAAACATATAGAACAGTTAAACTGACCAGACCAACTACCATCAACCGCCTCCTATAACAGGAACTACCAAACATATAGAACAGTTAAACTGACCATACCAACTACCAACAACCGCCTCCTATAACAGGAATTACCAAACATATAGAACAGTTAAACTGACCAGACCAACTACCATCAACCGCCTCCTATAACAGGAATTACCAAACATATAGAACAGTTAAACTGACCAGACCAACTACCATCAACCGCCTCCTACAACAGGAATTACCGAACATACAGAACAGTTAAACTGACCATACCAACTACCAACAACCGCCTCCTATAACAGGAATTACCAAACATATAGAACAGTTAAACTGACCATACCAACTACCATCAACCGCCTCCTATAACAGGAATTACCAAACATATAGAACAGTTAAACTGATCATACCAACTACCAACAACCGCCTCCTATAACAGGAATTACCAAACATATAGAACAGTTAAACTGACCAGACCAACTACCATCAACCGCCTCCTATAACAGGAATTACTAAACATACAGAACAGTTAAACTGACCATACCAACTACCAACAACCGCCTCCTATAACAGGAATTACCAAACATATAGAACAGTTAAACTGACCATACCAACTACCAACAACCGCCTCCTATAACAGGAATTACCGAACATATAGAACAGTTAAACTGACCAGACCAACTACCAACAACCGCCTCCTATAACAGGAATTACCAAACATATAGAACAGTTAAACTGACCAGACCAACTACCATCAACCGCCTCCTATAACAGGAATTACCAAACATATAGAACAGTTAAACTGACCAGACCAACTACCAACAACCGCCTCCTATAACAGGAATTACCAAACATATAGAACAGTTAAACTGACCATACCAACTACCAACAAATGCCTCCTATAACAGGAATTACCGAACATACAGAACAGTTAAACTGACCATACCAACTACCAACAACCGCCTCCTATAACAGGAATTACCGAACATATAGAACAGTTAAACTGACCATACCAACTACCAACAACCGCCTCCTATAACAGGAATTACCGAACATATAGAACAGTTAAACTGACCATACCAACTACCATCAACCGCCTCCTATAACAGGAATTACCAAACATATAGAACAGTTAAACTGACCATACCAACTACCAACAACTGCCTCCTATAACAGGAACTACCAAACATATAGAACAGTTAAACTGACCATACCAACTACCATCAACCGCCTCCTATAACAGGAATTACCAAACATATAGAACAGTTAAACTGACCATACCAACTACCAACAACCGCCTCCTATAACAGGAATTACCAAACATATAGAACAGTTAAACTGACCATACCAACTACCAACAACCGCCTCCTATAACAGGAATTACCGAACATATAGAACAGTTAAACTGACCATACCAACTACCATCAACCGCCTCCTATAACAGGAATTACCAAACATATAGAACAGTTAAACTGACCATACCAACTACCATCAACCGCCTCCTATAACAGGAATTACCAAACATATAGAACAGTTAAACTGACCATACCAACTACCAACAACCGCCTCCTATAACAGGAATTACCAAACATATAGAACAGTTAAACTGACCAGACCAACTACCAACAACCGCCTCCTATAACAGGAATTACCAAACATATAGAACAGTTAAACTGACCAGACCAACTACCATCAACCGCCTCCTATAACAGGAATTACCAAACATATAGAACAGTTAAACTGACCATACCAACTACCAACAACCGCCTCCTATAACAGGAATTACCAAACATATAGAACAGTTAAACTGACCATACCAACTACCAACAACCGCCTCCTATAACAGGAACTACCAAACATATAGATCAGTTCAACTGACCATACCAACTACCAACAATCGCCTCCTATAACAGGAATTACCAAACATATAGATCAGTTCAATTGACTAAATCAACTACCAACACCCACCTTCTACAACAGGAATTACCAAACATATAGAACAGTTAAACTGACCATACCAACTACCAACAAATGCCTCCTATAACAGGAATTACCGAACATACAGAACAGTTAAACTGACCATACCAACTACCATCAACCGCCTCCTATAACAGGAATTACCAAACATATAGAACAGTTAAACTGACCATACCAACTACCAACAACCGCCTCCTATAACAGGAATTACCAAACATATAGAACAGTTAAACTGACCATACCAACTACCAACAACCGCCTCCTATAACAGGAACTACCAAACATATAGAACAGTTAAACTGACCATACCAACTACCAACAACCGCCTCCTATAACAGGAATTACCAAACATATAGAACAGTTAAACTGACCATACCAACTACCATCAACCGCCTCCTATAACAGGAATTACCGAACATATAGAACAGTTAAACTGACCATACCAGCTACCATCAACCTCCTCCTATAACAGGAATTACCAAACATATAGAACAGTTAAACTGACCATACCAACTACCATCAACCGCCTCCTATAACAGGAATTACCAAACATATAGAACAGTTAAACTGACCAGATCAACTACCAACAACCGCCTCCTATAACAGGAATTACCGAACATATAGAACAGTTAAACTGACCATACCAACTACCATCAACCGCCTCCTATAACAGGAATTACCAAACATATAGAACAGTTAAACTGACCAGATCAACTACCAACAACCGCCTCCTATAACAGGAATTACCGAACATATAGAACAGTTAAACTGACCATACCAACTACCATCAACCGCCTCCTATAACAGGAATTACCAAACATATAGAACAGTTAAACTTACCAGATCAACTACCAACAACCGCCTCCTATAACAGGAATTACCGAACATATAGAACAGTTAAACTGACCATACCAACTACCAACAACCGCCTCCTATAACAGGAATTACCGAACATATAGAACAGTTAAACTGACCATACCAGCTACCATCAACCGCCTCCTATAACAGGAATTACCGAACATATAGAACAGTTAAACTGACCAGACCAACTACCAACAATCGCCTCCTATAACAGGAACTACCAAACATATAGAACAGTTAAACTGACCATACCAACTACCAACAACCGCCTCCTATAACAGGAATTACCAAACATATAGAACAGTTAAACTGACCAGACCAACTACCAACAACCGCCTCCTATAACAGGAATTACCAAACATATAGAACAGTTAAACTGACCATACCAACTACCATCAACCGCCTCCTATAACAGGAATTACCAAACATATAGAACAGTTAAACTGACCAGACCAACTACCAACAACCGCCTCCTATAACAGGAATTACCAAACATATAGAACAGTTAAACTGACCATACCAACTATTCATTTGAACTGAACCAGGACAAATATTTGTTTTGATGTAGATAAAGCCAGAAAGTCATGGATTTATATAAAACTGGGAAAATTATTAGGTACTTAAAATTATTGAAAACTAGTGATGGATTTTATGGTATTTTAGAGCTCAAAAGGGATTTAGTAAAGTTAAGTGAAAAGGGAGAAATATAAAAAAATCTCCTGTTATAGAAAAAGAATTGATATGAGGTATCCATCCATGACGCAAAATCAGTACATGCACAGCAAACTCTACACAAAGCAAAGGAACAGCGCTTTAATTGCTGTTCTTCATCTGAAAGACACAGTGAGGCCTTCAACACGGATTGTGTTCTCTTAAGTCAACATGAAGAAGAATAACTCAAAGATAAATATAAATTCATGTATTGAATGGATGAGTTTATTTGCAAAAAGAATATACATGTACATGTTATAGCAATCAAAACATATATCACAACTGTAACACAATGATAAACAGCAGAAAACAACACTCATTGTACAATGTAAAGTATTAATATGACATCTTATTTTCCATACTGCCTTAAGATAATTACATAGTTTTATAGTCAGAGTTTTATTGGCAGCTTTTAACAATTGATCTAGTTTTAGATTTGTAAGATTAATTTAGAACCAAATAGCATGAACAAGAAATCATTATTATAGAAGTAGATCATATATTTATGTGTCCGGTTAATTTATCTGTCACTTGCTCATATTCGGTATTTTTATCCTATCTTTTAGGAAGCCATACAATATACTGTTAGAAAGCTATAGCAACGAATTCATTTGTTAACTTGCTTTCCCGTTTGCAATTTACTCTGCATTTAGAGGAGAAAAATTTCAAAAACCGTAATTCTTCAAGTCTTTACAGAATATGCTCATTTTATTGATAATTGAATTGGATAGAATAATCCAGACTTGTGATGTCACTCTGGTGCCATAATAGCTCAAAAATGACATGTTTGTCAAAAGTGGTATTTTATACATAGTTTTTAGACAAATAAGAGCCACAGCCTTCAACAAAAAGACTTTTTACTTACATTGATATATAAATAGATTAGACCTCTTGTAGCACAATACCTTTCAGGGTAATAATGTCTTGGTCCTAATATAAAACCTCATTGTAAGACTAGCTTTCTATGTCAGGAAATTGTATAATTGAGGTTTGAATCCCAAATGTAAATTTGTAAAGCAAAATTAGATATACAAATACTGATATCTGAGAGGCTTAATTTGTCATTTGAACATCTGAACGATGTTATATAACAGATTTATAATACGTTTTAATTTTCGAATTCCGGAGGCAAAACAATGGACATTCTTCTTTGTCGTTTAATTTGTGGAATACATTTCTAAAGTTTGACAATCACGCGATTTTTCACTATAAACTAAATAAACAAAATCCTAGCTTACGTAAATAGAGTCAAATAAAACAGATTTATGTAATGATCCTAACACTTTGTGAAACCGGAAGAAGAAACAATCCCTGATAATCTATTTGTTTTATTTTGTAACATCTTGCAGTTGTTTAGATCACTAATCTCATAATAAAGATTGAGTTATCGTTCTTTGATTGTATTTTCCGATACACAACAGACGTAATTTCCACTCTGTCAAACCTAACATCAGTTATATCGACAGAATGAGATCTGTAATGATTATTAACTTTGGACCTTCAGACAAATCATCGTACATCAAACTAATAAACTTTACACTGATTTATATGTTTTTGTTCGGACGAACCGTTCTAATAATACGATATCTGAGCTGTAGAAACAAGCTTTTGTAGTAGTAGATCCTCATATAAATGATATAGCCACAGTTCATGAGGTGACTTAAAAACATTTTTTAACGCAATTTTCAAATAAAGAGCACCTATTGCAAATTTTTCTAAGCAGTTTTAAACTAGTTTTTCGAATTGTTCCTAGCATGAAGATGTGTCTGTTTAAAATTACGATTTGGTCACAGTGCTTAAAATCCCTCGATCCTTTATGGGTTGATTTGGCATACATAAAATACAAAAATAAGTAAGCAATGAACGAGGTTGTTAAATGTGATATATGTTTTTTTGTGCTTCTTTGTTAAATATTTGTTTGTTTTTGTTGTGATTAAGATTGTGACATGTTTACCTATTATGTCTGTTTGTTTCATTCACGCATCGTTTGTCAATATAATGGAATTTGCTGCGACTGTCATACAAGTGAGAGGTTTAGCGCTATAAAACCAGGTTCAATCCACCATTTTCTACATTAGAAAATGCCTGTACCAAGTCAGGAATATGACAGTTGTTGTCCATTCGTTTGATGTGTTTGTGCTTTTGATTTTGCCATTTGATTAGGAACTTTCCGTTTTGAATTTTCCTCGGACTTCAGTATTTTTGTGATTTAACTTTTTAAAGAAAGCAAAGACTTACCTGGACCATGTGTGTCTATTCCATGTCAGACTACACCATGGGTGTCTGTTCCATGTCAGACTACACCATGGGTGTCTGTTCCATGTCAGACTACCTGTGTGTCTATTCCGTGTCAGACTACATCATGTGTGTCTATTCCATGTCAGACTACACCATGGGTGTCTGTTCCATGTCAGACTACACCATGTGTGCCTGTTCAATGTCAGACTACCTGGACCATGTGTGTCTATTCCATGTCAGACTACACCATGGATGTCTGTTCCATGTCAGACTACCTGGACCATGTGTGTCTATTCCATGTCAGACTACACCATGGGTGTCTGTTCCATGTCAGATTACACCATGTGTGCCTGTTCAATGTCAGACTACCTGGACCATGTGTGTCTATTCCATGTCAGACTACACCATGGATGTCTGTTCCATGTCAGACTACACCATGGGTGTCTGTTCCATGTCAGACTACACCAAGGGTATCAGTTCCATGTCAGACTACCTGGACCATGTGTGTCTATTCCATGTCAGACTACACCATGGATGTCTGTTCCATGTCAGACTACCTGGACCATGTGTGTCTATTCCATGTCAGACTACACCATTGGTGTCTGTTCCATGTCAGACCATGTGTTTTTCGTTGTTGTTTGTCTTTGTTTGTGAGTCTGGGTGTTGATGAGGTATGTTGTACTGTCCAGTATTTTTTGTAATTATTGTTATCTTTTTATGTATTATCAAAATGGATTTACAAGTTTTGAACATCTGTAAACTGCAGGTGCCTCTAATTGAGCTCTGTCTATAAGGTATGGTGAATTGAAACAGAAGATGTCAAACATTTGGAGATATTAGAATACCTTAAAACCTCATTTAAAAACTCCTGTTCCGATGAAAGGGTCTGTACTAAGACAGGACTATGAGAAATTCTTAATCTTGTCTTCTTTTATTTTTGATGGTTTATTTGTTTTGTTTTTGGCAAGTAAATGTTGTTAGTGAATTTCGACAAATTAGATTAGTTTGACTTCAAAATTATTGACATGTTGCCGTTTATCGGTGTATTGCTATGAAACTCACAAATAAAAAGCTAAAGAGAATATTGGTCACCGATCCTTGTTTGCTAGATCCCTCCAAAAACATCAAGACAACCCTATAAGTGCTCTGTTTCACTTATTTTTCAGTCTCAGTTAAATTAATACAGTCAATCCTTTGAAAAAAAATATCCAGCTAAACTGCACCTATATATGGCCCGATTCTTCAAAGGATAAAATCATCATCTACACATATGTTATTGCAGCAACTGTAAAATATCAAAAGATACAATATCTCCAATTAATTTATCTCGATCATATTAAAATAGATGTTAAAATAATAAAAAATCAAAGAGATTGATGAACTTTTATCTCTCGTGCCCATACGTCCACTTCAACATTAATTCGATAGAAACTAATCATATAAAATAGTATTACCTCGTTCATTGTCAATACAACGTTATAACTCTTTCCTTTTATCTTATAAATTATTATTTCATTGTATTATTTTATGGTCATTCTATTTGTGGGAATGTATAACTAGACAATGAATGAATTTCATTATTAATGGCTTCGTCGTATTTCCCGGATAGATTTCACTATAATTTTTTCTGATGAGAAAATTGTCCAAGAAAATACATCTTACTCTCATGTCCATTAAATGACAATTAGAAATATTTTCAATTAATTCTGGAATTTTTATAATTAAAGAATGCGCAATAATGTATCAAGGTATCTTTTCAACTTGACAATAAACTTCCTCAGCATGAAACACAAGTTTTGGTAGAAATGCATAGCTTAGATTCTCCATGTACCGTCTGTGGATTTGGGAACGAATGCTATCTTTCGAGGTAATATGTTTTTTTATTATTATTTCGAAAACTGCAAGAAAAAAAATCCACGATTTTTTTTTAGCTAACTTGCGTTATGGGTAATGCATTCAGTTTTCAAATAGTCATCTTTTGTGTAAACTCTATTTTATATTAACACCACTAAACCAAAATAATTAAATTATATACATGTATATAAAACATTAGGTAGACACAAAATAAAAACTTATGGGAAGTTTTAATTATTTTAATGGCTTCCTTTGAAAATATAACGAACGCCACACTAGAAAGAAGTAGAATAATAAAAATACTGTACTCCAAGGAAAAACGGAAAGTCCTTTATTAATAATTCTTTCAAATTTAATCTTTTAAATAGTAAACGCGTGGTTATATGTTTTATGTATTGCATTGAGGTATCATTGACAGATACAAACAAATCCAATGAACTCAAAATGGAAATCGAATAGCGTAGTTTCAATCTTTTTACTTGATAATGTTTTCAGAGTAAACTATATAATTGTTAATATTCCCATGCATTATTGTCTTAAATATTTTCAATGAAAATTGTGTTATGTCTTTATGTTTGATAACTATATGCACAATTTATAGCATATATTTGCCTTTTAGCTGTTATAAATAGCATTGATCGTGATCTTATACAGATAGATTAATTGCAACATCTAGGGATCACTTCGAGACTACGATAAACCACGTGTTATGATATTGTAACTATCATATTTATTTAGTTGGCCTAATTTGTTTTGTGTGGCCTAGGAATGTTTACATCATATATTTTTACATTGTGTACAAAATGATACACATTGTGTTACAACTATGCAGTTTAGAAATCACTGGAACAATCATAGATACTCATGGAATGATTAGAACTTTCTATTTCACTTACATAACGTTTCCAGAATGATCATAACAAAAGATGCGTAATTTAAACATCTACAATTATCTAGAAGTTTCCGTTACAAGTATATATAAATATATATATATACAGACCCTAAAGTTAGACATAGACATAGACTTAGACATCGATAGACATCAACATCAGTAGTTGGATTGACACTTTTATTTACTAACAACATCATACTAAATTGTGACCTATTGAACGTAATAATATTCTGTGGATTCCCGTGAACATTTCCGGATACAGAAAAGATAAAAGATTGGACTCATATTTTGACAGTTAAGTTGACATTTCTATTTGTGTCTAATTCTTCTTGTAAACTAGTGTATTATAAATCTTGTTAAATTTTATTATTGATTTGTGTCTTTTGTTGGCTACAATTAAAAGTCGATTTTTCTGGTCGTAACAGAAATTGGGGGCTCGTGTCCGGGATAATGTTAATATCAGATTAAATTTTTCTGTATTTATAGAATAAGAATTAGCCAACAAAATTCTACAAAATTGAATTTGATGCCGGTAAATTTTTGAAAAACGCCAGACATGAAATGGTCTGATATAACTGAAGAAAGAAGAATTAGTGTTGCTTGCTAATCATCTACAAATAGATTTGAGAGCATCTATGAGAAAACAAATTATAAAAAAAATTGGTAATAGACAATTTAGTCGACGCAGAAATTTTTAGTGAAGAGGCTCTTGAACTTAAGGTCGAAAATGTTGATGCTATCAAATTAAAACAGCTTGAATAAGAACATGAAATTAAATTAAAACAATTAGAAAAGGAAGATGAATTTAAATTAAAACAAATGGAAAAACAATTGGAAAACGAAGTTAAAATAAAACAATTAGAAAAAGAAAAAGAAGAAAGACAGGCAGAACTTGAAATGAAGGAAAGGTTAGAGATGGAGAAGATGAAAGAAAAAGAAGATGAATTCAAATTAAAACAGTCAGAACTAGAAATGAGGGAAAGGTTAGAGATGGAGAAAATGAAAATTGAAATGGCCAACAAAGTAGAAAGCAACACTAATGTAGAGTCAAAATCAGATCATTTTGATGCAGTAAAAAATATACGTTTGGTTCCCAGATTTTGTGAAAAAACAGTTGATAAATATTTTCCACAGTTCGAAAAAAATTGCTCAAAATTTGAAATGGCCAAAGACTTATTGGACTACAATGCTGCAGAGTGTTTATGAAGGCAAGGCCGCTGAAATTTACTCAGTACTTTCATCTGAAAGAAGTTCTGATCATGACACGGTAAAACAGGAAGTTTTGAAAGCTTATGAGCTAGTACCAGAAGTATATAGACAGAAATCTAGATCTTATAAAAAGTTTGATTCACAAACCTATGTTGAATTTCCTAGGGAAAAAGAAGATCTATATGATAAATAGCTTACGTCAAAGAAAACAGATAACAATTTTGATAACCTAAGACAATTGATATTATTAGAAGAGTTCAAACAATGTGTTCATTTAGACGACAAAACTGTTGAGACATTACATGATGCAGCTGTTATTTCCGATAATTAGACCCTTTCACATAAAAGAAGTTTCAAGGGTCAAAATTTTAATACTTCGAGTGGAAATTGCAAGAATCAAAGCACTGAGCGTACTGATAGTCAGCCTGTTACACAGAATAAGAGTCAGTCTAGTTATAATATGTCTAGTCCAAAATTTGATACTTTTGAGAAGAAGTCACTGACTTGTGCTTATTGTAAGAAGAATGGTCACATGATGGCTGATCGTTTTAGACTCCAGAAGAAGAATGAAAGAGATAATTAGCCCAAGACCAGTGCTTGTTCGACACCCCGTGTTACCAATACGTTGGAATGTCCTGCGAGTCAGGCTTTTAAGTCCAGTTTTTGTGATAACATGGAGGATTATAAACCCTTTATACCTCCAGAGAGGCACACCTCCAGAGTCGTGTCTATTTCTAAATGTTTTAATTTTCAACAAGTAAAGTGAACAAAATTTTAAAAGCATGAGTGTATATCAACCAATATCTAAAAATACCACATTTCCAATGCTAAATCAACAACCACATGCACACATATTACCTTAAATTAGGATAGAGCGAAGCAGTCGACAGCTTTTTAGAAAGCTCAAACTTGTATTTACTAACAACATCATACTAAATTGTGACCTATTGGACGTAATATTCTGTGGATTTCCGTGAAGATTTCCGGATAAAGAAAAGATAAAAGATTAGCTTATAAAAAGACGAATAGCAATATCATAATGTAGGGAACTTGATCTTGATGGCAGATCTGTTAAAATAGGTTTTGTTTTTGTATCGTTGGTTTGCCGATTCATTGACATATACCCCAAATTTCCTTTTATTCAGGCTCGATAATTCGTAAATCAGTAAATTAATTGATAAATAATCTACGAATAACGTCATTATAAAGAAACCGTGACTTTTACATGTGTTTAAAAAAAAAGAAGAGAAAACCAACCTCTAATGTCGATGGAAGAACATCGAAGTAGATACGAAACACTAACTTCATAACCAGTAGAAGAAAACACGTTCTTAAAATACCAATATTAAATTGGTGTAGAAATTCAACCCCGAAAAAGTAAAGATTGTAGCCTTTCCTCAATCTATAAATAATCGAACAAACCAAACAAACAAACAAACAAACCCACATATACACAAAAAAAAAAACAAAATCAGAAGCAAGAGTAAACAATAATAGTGCAATATTTACCTCCATCAATAAGTTTGTTAAGCCATAATGAAATACTTAAAGGACAATTTCTAAACTTACTATCCTTCTAAATAATATTAGCGTACAAAGCTGAATGTAAAATACCATCTTTATTGAATTCATTCAGATGGAATAGCACTTCAATGATAAATCTTTAAAGTATTTGTTTAGACATGTGCTATCATTTCGCGTAAATAAAATCTAGCTTTTAAAAAGGTAAAGGAGGCTGGCGGTAAAACGGCAGCGAATATATATAGTTTCAAAGTTGAACTAAGTTCAACAACCCATCAATTTTATAAAATATTGAAGAAATTAAAAAACATGAATGCACACGTTTAGTATATATACTATGATATACAAATATTTTGCAAAAAAGGCTCTACATTGAAAACTATAAAATGTATTAAATGTACTAGTAATTTGATTGATCATGCCTCACCCTGAAATAAGGTTAAATTGATGAAGGACTTTCTTCCTAAATGTCTGAAAGCTATCATTATGCATTAACCATACTATTATGGTGAAAATTAGATACACCAAATCGGGGCAACGACCCCGTGTAAGTATCTTATGACCCTGATATCTTTGATGAGTCTATACACACAAAATTACAGATACAAGTTACAAGTAATCAAAATACTGCATAAGCTATTTTACATCTCTTTTGTGTAAAGGGTAAAACAATATTGTTTGCTTAGTTTCATCATACTTGATAACTTCTGCTTATACTTCACGCATTGCGGTTACTACGTCATCGTTTAACCTTGCCAATAACGAACGCGTTCCTATTTAAGTTCGATATGTAAACCCTGTCAATTTCAGCCTGATTTGGTCATTTTTGATTTAGTTTTATGATCAATTTCCTTTCCCCATCATTCATGTATAAATAATATTAGATTAGATTTTCCCAAGGATCGATCTATTTGTTCATTTTGACAAGAAATCTTTTAGTATCGTGTGTCAGTTTGTTTTTGCCAAAAAAACAAAAAACAACAAAATAAGAACGGAGTATAATATTCAACATAGTTAGTTTAACCTCTTCTGGCCATAATGGACAATATCATGTACTGCCATCACTAAGCGTCCGTCATCTGTTAACGGTTATATTTTCGTCCACAAGTCCAATTTGATCCAACAATTTTTAAGATATGAATAAAAGGAATGATGAGATATAAGCAATGAGACAACAAAGTAACAAACGATAAAAGGATGAAAGACATCTGGAGGTTTATCTATGTTCATCAATAAAAGAAAAGTGTTTATACAATAATATATAAGCTCTAATGCGTCCTAATAAATTGATAATGTATGGAAATGCTTTATAAATTTCCTATTTTGTTCTGGCAGAAACTATTGTCCTAATACGCTGTTTCAGAAGCTAATGCATTCTGGGTAATATTTTCAAAAGCGTACACCAAAACGCCGTGATTGTCTTATAACGTCCCAACAATTGATTCATTTTGGTGTACGAACAATGAAATTACCCATAGTCCTTTAGATCCTGAAAAGGCGAATTCTCTTCCCTTTTTAAAAGATAAGTAAAAATATTTTAAATTATAAAACGTTATAAGGAAAATAGGAGAATCTACAAAGGAGCCATTCAAGAACCTTAACTCGAAGGAAGACTGACATAAATCAGGCCGTTAGTTTTCTCGTTTGAATTGTTTTGCATTTGTTATTTCATGGCTTTTTATGGCTAACTGTACGGTATGGTTTTGCTGATTGTTGGAGGCCATGCGTTGACCTATGTCTGTTAACTTCTATGCCGTTTGGTCTCTGTTGGAGAGTTGTCTTATTGGCTATGATACCACATCTTCTTATTTTAATATTGACAATACCTTTATAAGAGTGCTGATCGGGTGAACATTTTTTTAAGTATTCCCAAATCCACATATCAGATTCAATCGGAATAAAGTGTTGCAAGGGTCTTCATTATAACAATACCACAAAAACTAACGTACTTAATTAATTATTAATAACAGGTTCGTGTGTTATTAAACGGAGTTCATTCTTTATGTAAACAACATTACATTATTTTTCATTTGAATTTTCCTGAAAAACTGATTTCGTAACCGATTGTCACAGTGACATTTTTACTGAGTGTGAATTCGCATCGCAGGTGATGCATAACAGGAGACGCTTTGACGCATCCGGTCTCGCTCCTTTTGGAGTTCATGAGATTCTCTCAATTTTATTTGACTATTCCTGATCGATAAACTACTGTCATCTTAATTGATTAATTCCACGATGAATAAGGTTAAGACCCTATTTGATTAGCCAAGAAACATAAAGAATTCAAGACATTTAATCAACTTGCGCATTGCAAAGCTCACGCAATCTGGAGAAATCTGGATGGACATAGATCGGACGTGCGAAATGCGAATATCTCAAAAGTATTGACTGAAAAAGTTAAAACGATTTGGAATAACTAATTTCATTTTCAAAATTAGATTTCTGTACTGTCACAAGGTCGTTATCCTCTATTTCAAGTTTACATAATACAGACATTTAGAATGTCAACAACATATGTATGTTCACTGTTATATCGATCAAATTGTGTTACTTTTTTCTCTTTGGATTCAAAGCGGTATTTGTATTTTTTTCAACTTTTCCGTAACAGTTTGTAACCTCGCTAGCCTTCACAAAGGAATAGGTCCACGAAGGGTCATTATTGGCCTTACAGTTCCATTAAAGTCAGATAGTAAACATCTGTAAACAAATTTTTACAGAATCAATAAGTCCTAACGCATAAAAAAAATTATGATTTCATTATGACCTCATAATTGTGCAGTCTTATGAAGAGAATCGTAATCTTAACTAATATTTGTGCTTAATTTTTATTGTTTTTGCTTCAAACAGTATTGGCCGCATGTAAGGACAACCATATTTTTTTGTGAGGATATGCATCTGATCAATATACATCTATACAACACATTTATTTTGGTTGAAAGGTGTGACCAATATTTTTCACGAGGAATTAGACCATAAAATTGCATAAAGCAGGTATTCTGACTAAAATCCTGTAAAATGTTATTCTTTTCAAGCTGTCAAAATGGTAAAAATGAACACTACACAAAAAAGGGGTCTAATTTATCTGAATTTGCATATATAAGATCATGACTATAGGCTTTTGTACATGATATTACAAATAAAGGTTATTTTTTAGGGCCAAATTAATGCCTTGGTAACCCTACTCCTTTGTACTAAGCAACTCTTATTTTTCGCAACATGTTTTACAAAACATATGTTATAAGTATATGTGACAGTTTTTAAAATCCTTATTTCTACTACATTTCTGTACAGTTTAATCTTTTTTTCTACTACATTTCTATAGTTTAATCCTTATTTCTACTACATTCTGTACAGTTTAATCCTTATTTCTACTACATTTCTATACAGTTTAATCCTTATTTCTACTACATTTCTATACAGTTGAATCCTTATTTCTACTACATTTCTATACAGTTTAATCCTTTATTTCTAATACATTTCTATAGTGTAACCCTTATTTCTACTACATTTCTATACAGTTTAATCCTTATTTCTACCACATTTCTGTACAGTTTAATCCTTATTTCTACTACATTTCTGTACAGTTTAATCCTTATTTCTACTACATTTCTATACAGTTTAATCCTTATTTCTACTACATTTCTGTACAGTTTAATCCTTATTTCTACTACATTTCTGTACAGTTTAATCTTTATTTCTACTACATTTCTATACAGTTTAATCCTTATTTCTACTACATTTCCATACAGTTTAATCCTTATTTCTACTACATTTCTATACAGTTTAATCCTTATTTCTACTACACTTCAATACAGTTTAAGCCTTATTTCTACAACATTTCTATACAGTTTAATCCTTATTTCTACTACATTTCTATACAGTTTAATCCTTATATTATTTCTACTACATTTCTGTACAGTTTAATCCTTATTTCTACTACATTTCTATACAGTTTAATCCTTATTTCTACTACATTTCTATACAGTTTAATCCTTATTTCTACTACATTTCTATACAGTTTAATCTTTATTTCTACTACATTTCTATAGGGTTTAATCCTTATTTCTACTACATTTCCATACAGTTTAATCCTTATTTCTACTACACTTCAATACAGTGTAATCCTTATTTCTACAACATTTCTATACAGTTTAATCCTTATTTCTACAACATTTCTATACAGTTTAATCCTTATTTCTACTACATTTCTATACATTTTAATCCTTATATTATTTCTACTACATTTCTGTACAGTTTAATCCTTATTTCTACTACATTTCTATACAGTTTAATCCTTATTTCTACCTCATTTCTATACAGTTTAATCCTTATATTATTTCTACTACATTTCTGTACAGTTTAATCCTTATTTCTACTACATTTCTATACAGTTTAATCCTTATTTCTACTACATTTCTATACAGTTTAATCCTTATTTCTACTACATTTCTATACAGTTTAATCCTTATTTCTACTACATTTCTGTACAGTTTAATCCTTATTTCTACTACATTTCTATACAGTTTAATCCTTATTTCTTTCCATACCTTTTATATAACAATCTAGGGACAACGCTCAAGTTTAGTTTTTCTGTACAGTTTTCAAAATGCAAGTGTCTAAAAGTAAAGGGCCTACAGGCACATCTTTATTTTTACCTAATTTGGTATATTGGAACTGTTGTTATTTGGAATATCAACAACAAACATCCTATATGTGTGGTGCACCTATATGTGTGGTGCACCTATTTGTTTGGCTTCAAACATTTCCAAGAATATATTTCAACAAAACTCTAATGTTTCAAGCAATGATATTAAACTGCACCATACAAGGATTATTTTTAGAAAGTTTAACTTCGTGTCTAAAATAAGCCACTATAGCATATCCATAATCTTTTGTTGATATCAACGAATCACCTTTATATGTAAGATGTATTTCAGAATATTGAGATGACTAAGAAAGAAAAAAATCAAGTACGATTACAAGTGCCATAATACGTGGGTGCTGGATTGAAATGTTAATTTCCGATTCTCTTCGATAAGTTATTTGATGCAATCTTTCATTTGTAACATATACTAAAAATCAGGGGATCAGCAGTTAAAGTACAATCAACTTTATTACAATGTTCTATAGATAAACCTCCAATTTGTCCGCAAAAATATCCTTTTTTACATTCAGTAACACTTGATTGATTTGCTGCAGCACTGTTAAATAAAAATTATAATGATCTTAATTGAGAAAAAAAACCGATTCTTTGATATATGTTAAACGCATTGAGGTAATTAGGACGGATGTCAACGTACACTAGTTTGCAATATGTGATGTTTATTGGGTTAATCAAATACATAGGGTTAAATAGACTTTATGATATATAGAAAGATCCATAGAAACAGTTCTGTCAAAAGTTAAATGTTGCAGATAAAATGGAACTTTGAAGCAAACTGGATGATGAAATTGACTTTTCATAAAGACTGCGACACACAGATTAGAAATGTCCAAAAGCAAACACAGCTGTATAATGAGTCAATAATAATTATGATAACGTTAGAGTACTAATAAATTATAGTAAAATAAAATTTATGTATTAATATAAGTATGTGATAAATACAGTTATTTAGGACTGAAATTGATTACCCTTCCGAAGCACCCGCGTCAACCTTAGGATTTTCGTTAATGGAGCAGGAATTGATTACCCTTCCATAGCACCAGTGTCAGCCGTATGATTTTCGTTATTTTGAACAGGAACTGATTCCCCTTCCGAAGCACGCAGGTCAACCTTAGGATTTTCGTTATTTTGAACAGGAACTGATTCCCCTTCCGAAGAACGCACGTCAACCTTAGGATTTTCGTCATTTTGAATAGGAACTGATTCCTCTTCCGAAGCACGCACGTCAACCATAGGATTTTCGGTAGAGTTCGCGTGGCTTTTACTTTAGCTGTCTGCGTATTTTGTTTGAGACTATTGTGTTTTCATTTTATTTTATTCTATTTGCAATGATGTTGTCTTCTGTCTTTCGTCGACTAATGTTTTTTCACTACCCCGATGTTACTTCTTACTTTTGTTTGAATAGTAATGGTGTTCTGTCAATACAGGTATTAAAGCTTTATATCAATTCAAGTAGTGTATATCATATAGTAATAAGATTAATTCTGATATATACGTCAATGAGACAGCAACTCAACAACCTAAATAACCAAAATAAATCTAAAAGATCCAGTCTTCAACGATGACAGTGCTTCTAAAAAGGCAGAAGAAACCGAACGGATAGTCAAACTCATAAGTCGAAAAAAACAGACAATGCCATGGCAAAAAATGAAAAAGAATAGACAGTGTTAGACTTATTTTTGTTTTCTCTTTGAATAGTTTTACCTTTGTTAAGAAGGGCCTTTTATGGCTTACTATGAGGTATGGTATTGCTCATTGTTGAAGGCTGTACAATGAAACATAGTTGTCAACTTCTACGGCATGTTGTCTCTTGTGGAAAGTTGTCTCATTAGCAATCATACCACATTTCATTTTTATAATGTGCATTATCTTACTGAGAAATAATACATTTATAATAAAATGTGTGCAAAGATATGACAAAATTTGAAATTTAGAAAGCGCTTGACATGATTGTCATATGCCTCTTTTGTATTAAAGACTTCAATTTCAACCCCTCTTCTTGTGTGTCGATGCTAGTTCTGTCACCAGAAGGGATTTAAATGGAAGTATTTCAATAAAAGACAAGGGCGTTAATAGCATTTCATTTGTCGTCAAACAAGTTCTTACAGATATTGTCCGTTGAAAGAAATTTCAAAGACTTTTATAGATCCATAACTGAAAGGTTTTCATCAATTGGCTGCTTTGGATATTGAATTCTGAATTTTGAATTGAATTAAAGAATATCGAATACGGAATGTCGAATATCAAAGAAGGATATATTCAAAAAGCCATTATCTAGCCAACGAATTGCATAAAATAATTTTTCAATCAAAAATGTTATTTTCCCCATAAATGTTAATTGTATGGGAAAAATAAATAGGATTTTATAATCTGACAGATATTACAATAATGTCATAACTATGTCAAGATTAAAATGGCCATCTCAAGTTACAACAAGTTTTAGGTAAAATTATATAGGAGTCGCAGCTTTACATAAAGGCATTTTGTTATCCAAATTGATTTTTGTATCAAGTAAGATAACAAAAATACCGAACTCAAAGGAAAATTCAAAACGGAAAGTCCTTTATCAAAGGCAAAATCAAAAGCTCAAACATACCAAACTTGGCGAATGGAAAACAACTGTCATATTCCTGACTTGGTACAGGCATTTCCTTATAAGACATCTTGTAGGAAAATATTGTTATGGATTATCTAAATATTAATGACAAGTTATCAAAATGTGGCTATTGTAGCAGTTTTGCATTAGATACAAGAAGATTAGGCGTAAAACAAATATGTAATTGAACAAATTTCAAAAACAAAACTAATGATTTTTGCCAAACTTATGTCTTTTATTCATTTTGCATCAGTGTAAATTTTCCCAAAACCGGTTCATATATATGATATTCATGCCATTACCTCCCCTATTCAAATCAAAGATGGTGTACCAATACTCAATATTTCTAAATAAATATTCAGTGTCCTTAATACCTGCGTTTGCGCTGGGGTACTATCTAATTACATAAATAATATAATAAAACAGGAAGAAAAGCCATCAAATGGACTTTGGTGGATAGTTTTCTCAACCATTCTACATATTTGTTTTTCGTTCATTATTTTGTACATAAATCAGGCCGTTATTTTTTTTCTTTTGAATTGTTTTACATTCGTCGTTTCGGGCCCTTTTATAGCTAACTATGCGGTATGGGTTTTACTTATTGTTGAAGGCGGTACGGTGACCTATAGTTGTTAATTTCTGTGTCATTTGGTCTCTTGTGGAGAGTTGTATCATTGGCAATCATACCACATCTTCTTATTTTTATACATCTCCTTATTTTTATATGTAAAGTATATGATGAGTAGTCTATGAGGCGGACGCGACTGGCTGTGGTCAACACTATATTATACGGGTACGACTAGCTGTGGTCAACACTAAACTGATTACCGACAGTTATTCAAAGACAAACTTTTGATGATTGACATATTATTTGTACGAAAATGTATGCTTGTTAAATTAACATAATTATTCTGTACTATTACTACATTTTGCGAGGCAAATAAGTTCAATCAATTTATATTATAGTGTTATATTGTATTTTGGTATAATTCCTAATATTCATTGACGGTCCGAAGTGTCTACTTTTAATTGGAATTTGATTAAATATAACGATAAAAATCTAGTAAAATAGATTTATCAGAGTAGTAACGTCCATTCACATAACTATGTCAACGGCAATAAAGGGAGAACACCTCCCTGTAAAAAATTCTAATTAACTTAATGTGATTACTTTGATTTGGTATAAAATTAACTCTATTGATGATTTCCCTTTATGATCCAGAAACTAAGTAGAAATTATTTTTATTTAAAGATAAGGAGATGGGGTATGATTGCCAATGATACGACTATCCAACAGAGTCTATATGACGTGAATGTAAGCAACTATACGTCATCGTACAGCCTTCAACAGTGAACAAAACACATACTGTATAGTCAGCTACAAAAGGCCCCGACATGGGTAAGCTTATCTCGTGAAAAGGGCCATAGATCTCTGATAGTATGCTTCATTTGACCTTTTTAAACCACCGAACGGATGATAACAAAACTTTGACATACCAATATACATTATCAGACATAAACAACACGCGCGCGTAATATAGACAGGAATAGGCAAACAAACGGGTTTACAAAATATTAGTTACATCTTGGCTGCATGCAAAATAATATATATAATTTGCCTAGATTTAACAACCACACGTCGCAAAAATTATAAACGTAAAGCTGTGTTTAACATATTCTTAATATTCGTAACGAATATTTTACGTGTAGATTATAATTTTATTTCAACTTAGTTGTTCATAAAACATGGAATCAATTTTACTTTGGTTTACCAACCATTTAAAATGTAAGAATAGTATATCTTTTAGATAATCAAATCACGGAACATGTAACAAAAGCAGGACTAAAATTTCTGGTTGACCAGTAAGTTTATTTTCATTTTACCGAAGCACATTTTGTATGAAGATCGGAAACGCTTACTTAAAATGAGCATTACGATCAACGCTATTGCAACCATATGCATTAAATCACAAAAAGAAGCATGCAATTCTTATAATTACATCTTTATGCTATAACCATAAAGTTAAGAGAAAAGTTAATCATTTTGTCTGTTTTCTATGCACCGTGTTAACGTTATCAAGGAGAGCTTGTGCAGTCTTCGATATTACATTTAATTGGGAAATGAAATATAACTTTTGGAATACCTCGGCCAATCAAAATTACGGAATTGTATGAAAACTATGATAATGACTTACTTGACTTAATCCACTTCGTCCCATGGGGGACATAGGGCGACCAAGATATGATAATGTTATGTTTTATTTTCTGAAATCTCCATGAAAAGCACGATGAGAAAAAAGGTATACTCTGCCTCCGATATCACATGCCAGGCTCTTTGAACTTTTTCTATTAATAAAAATTCCATTAAGTTTATTATTATTACTATTGCCCCTCGTAACTATCATTGAACTTTTAGCAGACATTTTATGTTGTGATTTATTTTTGACAATGTACTGTCCTCTCTTAATATATCGTTATGGCTTTTAATGACCATGTAGAAAGTGTTCTAATAGATGAACTGACGTTGATTCAGAATCTAAAAAATGAATCTCGGTATACAATAATAGTTTTTATTGAAATGGGTTACTTTTATTTATTACTGTTTGTGCCTCATTTCAATAAAGATGGATTGCGCAATCTTAGTGCAAATATATTCAGGACATTTCAAAAGTCAAAGTAACGGTTTAGCGGTTGTTTGTTTACAAACAATTACCTTGTGATTCTTTTCCGAAGTTCTTAAGTATAGTAATAGTATTGGTGACATCTTTACTGCAAGTTGATGGTCTTCATAGAATATTATTCCCCTTTCATGTAGTGTGATTTCAGGGCTTCATTAAAATGCCAATACTGTTTTTTTTTTTTTTCTTCATTTAAAACCATTATAAGAGATTTTTTAATGGAAAATGTATACATATGCCACAATCAATATATTGGTTTATTTGGTTATATTGAAGATTTGAAATAAGCACACACAATGGTTATCTTCATTGGGGACAAAACCTTTTTTTGCAGATTTAAAAAAAGTATTCCATCTCTTTTTTAAAAGCATTTTCATCCTCGTCTCCAGTGCAATGTTCATATTGAAATTTAATAGGTATGATTGCCAATGAGACAACCCTCCAGTAGAGACCAAATGACCTAGATGTTAGTACATTTGTGCAGTCCGACACGATTCATAAATGGCAACTACTTTTATACTAAGGTCTGAAGCCTATCTCGAACATTCTATATTTTACATGTTATATTAGCTGTGGTGATGTAATTTCTAAACAGTAAAGCAACAAATTAGTTGAACTCGTTACTCTAAGGACATTATTTATGCTTGTAAGGAACTGATTATTACAAAGATACATTGGTTAGTTTCTTGAAGATTGACACAACGTGATCTATGAGGGTTATGGTCTGCCGCTTACGTATCGGATAATTACGTAATCAAACACAAACCGACACAGCATAACAAATGGCTCTATTCTGTCTGTATCAGATTCTAAATAGTAGATGCTTATATTACGGAAGTACTGTCGTATCACATGACTGCATACAATGAGTTTTTAAAGACGGTTTCCTTTAATCTGACATACACCTCTCTGAAAAGCCGTTTGGGTGTAAATATAAGACACAAGGAATAATTTATCTTTGAATAGGAGTGTGGTTTAATTCTATCGTCAAGTATAGCTGTCTTTACTATGGAAAGTACATTTTTAAATCGGTTTCCTAGATCTACAAATTATTTTCTTTCCATTATTGGTTTAGATTAATTTGGCTTTTATGCACAATGAGCCGGGTAGCCAGTTCTTCCACTTTTTGACCTTTTGTCTTTCAGATTATTTTCGCTAGTCTAAAATATAGCTTTACTGCCCGAGTGCAAATTTATGCAATAATTCATATATTGTTGTGCCGTCTGACATCGTCTAGCTGATAGTGATCACTTCTGTAGTCATGCGACGCCATCTCCAACTCCTTGAAAACAGCTTCACAGAATTAAACCAACATTCAAAAGATTCATATACGAGACATGAAGTTGTCCATCTGCTGTTTAGATTATTGATTTATTGATGCAAGTGTTTTCGGGGTTCCTTATACCAAAACATTGACTTCTCAATTTCTTCAGATGACAGGCGACGAAAACATGACAACTTGGACCAAAGACAGTTCGGACCAAGACAACTTGGCCAATTTTAAGACAACTTAGACCATGTGTTCCTCCGTAGACCCACACATTTTCTTGATATCCTTCAAATGGATTTAAGGGGAATATTTTTAGAGACGAATGCATACATAACGTGCATCTGTACTAATTTTCGCTTTATATACTGGGAATTCATTTATTTTCGTGGGTATCAATTTTCGTGGAGTCAGGAAAACTTGCATTTTCTTAAATATTTATATTCGTTGTTTTACCAACGTTTGAATACAAGCCTATAGAAAATTTGTAATTCGTTGATCATTTTAATTCGTGGTTCACCTATCTAACGAATAATATTAAATCCACAGTAGTAGGGTTATTGTTTTAATTTGTTCTTTCATTTGGTATGAAATAGCATATTGTGAAGACAATACTACTACACTGCAGTTTTTTAAACGACTATGTTTCAAATTGTATAAAAGTATAAACAAAATTACCGAACTCCAATGTAAATTCAGGAGGGGGAAGTCCATGAAAACTGGCAAAATCAAACGTAAAACAAATCAAACAACAGAATGAATGGAAAAACACCTGTCATATTCCTGACTTGGTATGGGTTTGTCCGAAAAAAGGTGGGTTAAACCAGGTTTTATAGCTAGCTTAACCTCCCACCTAATTGACATTTGTTTATAGTTTCGTTGTATTGACAAAATTGGGTGAGTAACCCAAACAGACATAATAGGTTAATGTGACAATAATTGGGATCTAGCAATCAAAACTGCGTAAACATAAATCATTGACATGGATAATAGAATTGTTGAAGAGCTAGTAGTCAACACATTGTACATGACAATTGTCCCATAGAATACAAAAAGCATTGGTAAAGAGCGAATTGCAATAAAACAATACGTCTGCTGTTCTATCACACCGATAGTTGAAATCAACATACCAAGATGAACCACAGCGAACTCAGATTGCTAGATATACCTAGATCACACAGTCCCCGTAAACTTGATATTTCAAAGAATTTAATGGCAAACAGCACACTCATAATCACACCATTTTCTTTTTTAACTTTCTTTGCTCTGGGATGGTTAACATATGAGATTAAGTTATAGATTATTAAAGACAATAGAACATGATTAATTGTACATTTGGTGCAACGCTTTGTTGTGAGGTTTGCTTTATTGAATATTAATTGAATGACGATGAAATACGCTTTATTACATAATCGAGATCGGTACAGATCCTCTAGACTTGTAAATAGGTTTTATATTCAATTATTTTGCAACATAGATTTTTATTAAGGTGCATGTATAAATATGTGGTGTATATCACTAGTCGATCTCTCTTAAATCAACATAACTATGTAAATAAATGAACCAGGTTCTTTTATAAGGCTGTACGAGTTTGTTTTTAATACACGAAGGAATGCATTTCTCATTTAAAGTGATCTGAAATGCCGCTTACCACATTGTTTCAAGTATTGTAAGGATGAGAACAAGGAGAAACGAAAGGGAGGAAAGGGAGGGATAAAGACTTCTACCTCAAAATTATATTTGGTATGGAATGGGTCTTCAAATATGTAATTATACATATCTCCTTATTTTTATAGTAATCATTTGTACAATACAAGCATAACATATATACTTTTCAACCCTCGGCCTCGAGCGTACATGATGACGGTTATGAAAACAAGTTTGTCGTACACACGGACATCGATATTATACCATTGGATTAGTTGCCAACAGCATATACCAAGTACTTTAAAATTGGCATGATTAAATTGAAAAAATGCCTGTAATGTTTTAGTTATGATTACTATAATTGCACTACTTAAAAGTTGAAACTTTCCGAGACAAAGTTGGCCTGTTTTTATAATCCTTATGTCTTTGTACTCTGCTGTATTTTTCACCAGCATTTCTGGTATAGGTATCCTGTTTCTATAATACAGCTAATAGACTGACAGTTTCAGAGGTTACTGACCGATCTTAGCCAGGGATTCGGTACTGACATGATCTTACCCAGGGATTCGGTACTGACATGATCACAGTGATACATTTAGAATTTATGTTTTCTAATCTAATCATTCTGTTCGTGAATTCAAAGAAAACAATTTACTTTGGTCAAGTTGACCTTCGTTCTGTTTAGACCTTTTCGGCTTTCATGCGCTCAAACATTTTATTTTTTATTTTTCAAAACATCTATATCGATTGTATTTTATTTTAGTCTGGAAGAACATGATTTATTTGTCAGTAGTACATTTTTGTAATTGGCTTTGGACTAGTTTTCAATAACTGCGAGTACACTTATATCGGTACTTTTCGTCTTTTCTTTTGTGTTAGTTGTTTTATGATTTGTACTTATCTATTGAGTTAAGCCATTTCCAAATATTTTTACTGCTTGTTCCTATGATGTGTTTGTTCAAAGTTATGAGGAGTGTTTTGTGCTCACAATCATATTTAACCTCGCCACATTTTGTATGTGCCTGTCCAAAGTCAGGAGTTAGTAGTTGTCGTTGATATTTGTTTTTGGTTTATTGTTTTGTTATAAATCAGACCGTTCAACAGCTTACGGTATAGATTTGCTCATTGTTTGAGGCCATACAGTTACCTATAGCTGCTTACTTCCATTTTAGTTGGATTCTTGTGGATAGTTGTCTCACTGGCAATCATGATACATCTCCTTATTTTTTATTGCGTATACAGTATTACGCCAGTCGCTGATCTTGTTTAAGATAATGAAGGATTACCTTATTGCACAAAGTTTGATTAGATATTCACGAGTGACCGAAGAAGCAGTTATTTCTACATTGTTCTAGGAATAAACTGTTGATGCTTGAAGGATGAAAGATTATCTTTTCTTGATAATGTAAAAACAAAGAAAACTGCCATTTGTGATGTATCTCACTAATAAATCAGTCCAATCCAAAAGAGTTTATACTTTACCCATTTAAATCAAAGATTTCTCATGACTTTATAAGGAGTAGTTTAGATATGATATAGTAGTACAATTTACAAAAATAGAAATCACATTTTGTTTTAAAAGATTCCAGACGTTTCATTTGAATATCCTTATTTCTGTAACATTGAGTGTTATATGTACATCATTAATGCATATTCTTATCAGTAGTCTAGATGGCTGACAAAAGTTTTTAATTTCCAATTTATATGAGAATATTTACAAATGCAATGTTGTTATATCACATCCGAAAAGGCGTAAGATGGTACCAACGTTAGGAAAACTCACAATTTTAACAATTAACGACAAACCAGTAGGACAAACAAGTGAATAGGTTACCAGGTTAAGTGGGTTTCTGATCAACAGTCGTCAATGGTACTGCAAGAGTGTAAATTATTTAAAAACAGATAAAAAAGGACATGATTGCCGATTGCCAAGAAACCTTTACAGTATCATGCATCATGTTTGTGTTATATGAATTACTTTGGTTTAAATTTTTTTTATACTTTTGGTGTTTCGGTAGAAGTTAGTAAAAATTAAAGTCAAAAATTGGGATTCATAACAAATAATCCAAATCTAAAGATGGCTGGCAGAGGGCTAGTATTTGTACTCATATTAAGTATAAACCAAACCCGGAGGGAACTTAATATTAAAAATGACACAGAAAATATACTATAAGTATTGCTTAATTAATTTGTTTCCAATTTCTAATTAGGAATATAACAGCGAGGTATGTGTAATGGTTAAAGTTCATATCAAGGAATTTGATCAAAACATGAAAATTCATTTTGATCATTGATGTCAGCTCAGACAAATAATTTATTTCGTTTGGATTGAAACGAATAGAATCAGACAAGTAAAATACAATTATATTACATAACTAGAAATTACTACATCATTCAATACAATTGTTAAATCAGTATTAAATGTCAAAATGTGTCTGAGTTTGAAGCATTCGCCAGGTCTATGATCAGGGTTTACATTACAAATATCAGATTGACCATCTTGAGAAATCGATAGATATCTTTTACAGGATGCCAGTAGGAAGCTGTAAAGTAAGAATTAGTTCTACAATACCAACGAGAGTCGACTCTTCGTTGAAATATCAAATCTTATTATGTTTTTATACGGGACATAATCAAGGTAAATGAAGAGAGATATCTCTGTTTATGTTACTTTCAAACAGATTGTATGTTTGAAGCACTGCTGTTCATGCAGTAAGGACAAAAACTGCTTACACTTATATAAACATTATTTTAACACGTTTCCGCACATCACCTTTTAAATAGAGCAATACCTATGGCTTCTTTATAAACCAGTCATGTCTCCTTTATCTGGATTGTGTTTTGGTCATTTGTATGTCTGTAACTTTTTGGAGGAGTCGATGTTTGTTGTGATCTGTTGTATTGTCCAGTACTTTTAGTGATTCCTGCGATTCTTAAATGCATTACCAAAGATCCTACAATATAAATCGTAGGTATTACGCATTTTACAATTTTGAAATTTGACTGTGAACAGTTTTGACTGGTCATACTTACCGTATGAAAAGGTAGATAGAAACAATTTCTCTCATTATTTTTACTCTTTTTCTGCGTAATGCTGGTTTACTATGGATATACAAAATGTTCTTTTCTTTTCATTATCAACCATATTGTCATAATTAACTACAGGAAAAGGCTACATGTATTGTCGATAAATGCTATCGATACTTTTGGCTTACATATATGTAATGTGAACGACATTGTTGTATAAATGCATACCAATATCATCAAACTTAGTACTGTAGTAAATATGGGCTATTGAAGGAACAGAATCAAAACGAAAAGCAGTGGTTTGGACTTTTTTTGTAATCGTATTCGTTATTCAGTGGTATATCTGATTTTTATGAAATTTAGTATGCAAATTCTATTTATGTGCCTGTCCTAAGTCAGGAACCTCTTTTTTCAGTGGATGTCGTTCGTTGCTGTCTATCATAATTATTTTGTCATAAATCAGACAATTGTATTTTTCGTTTGAATTGTTTCACGTTTTGTCATTTTAGGCCTTTTATAGCTGACTATACGGTATGGGTTTTGCTCATTGTTGAAGGCCGTACGGTGATCTATAAGTGCTTTAATATGCTTCATTTGAACTCCATTGCATAGTTGTTTCACTGGCAATCATACTTCATCTACTTATTTTATATTTAGAACTCTATACAAATGATATAAAGCACTTAAATTTCCAAAGATACAATCTTTTTTTTTTACTTTATATCTTTTATTGTATAGAATGAAAGAAAAATTCATATAGACGCATTTTTTTCATTTTATATTACTAGTTCTGGAAAACCAATAATCTGAATTTTGTTTCAAATCAAGTCATTGGTATGACCGTTTCATGCAATCTAATTTATCACCGGATTCATTTTTGAGTAAAAATCAGTTAGTCTCGGTATGTAGAATGAAAAAAGTGTCAAAAGAACAAAACAAGCGTAACGCTGCAAAATCGTACCTTTGATGATTTAGTTATACATCACACAAATGAAAGCTTAGATACATTTTGAAAAAAAAATAATCAAAAAAATAAACGAAGCCGATAGCCCCTTACAATTTTCTTATCGTTTTAACAGAAATGCAATAAAAAAAAAAGTTTTAAACAAAATTTTGTGAAATGACGACAAAATGATATTCAATCTGAAAACAAGTCCTTTTTATGGCTCTTTTGGTGTGCATTCTACTAATTTTATCTATATTTCATGGTTTGATTGATTTATCTCTGTAAGTAAAAATGTTACATTATTTTTCGATACTCAGCTGCAGTCTAAAAGCTTCGCCTTAAAAATGTAATGCTTCTTTTTGTGCTTTTATTAGGGTAAATTTCAGTAGTTGTTCGATTCATACAAGTACTGATATTTTATTGGCTGAAAGACGAATCGCTTGATTCCGTCATATGTTTTCAATTTGTATGAAAACAACCAATGCGCATGAAAAATACCCAAGATTATTATCCCATCGAACTTGAGATAAAGGATACAACAAACACAGTTAAGTCTGCCTCATATCTTGACTTAACTCTAGAAATTGACAATGAGGGTCGTTTGAAAACAAAACTTTATGACAAAAGAGATGATTTCAGCTTCCCAATTGTGAACTTTCCATTTTTATGTAGCAACATTCCAGCAGCAACTGCATACAGAGTATATATCTCCCAGTTGATACGATACTCTAGGGCTTGTATTTCCTATCATGATTTCCTTGATAGAGGGTTGCTGCTCACATGGAAGCTATTAAACCAAGAGTTCCAAGTGGTGAAGTTGAAATCATCCCTTCGTAAATTTTACGGACGCCATCACGAGTTGGTTGGCCGTTACGGAATATCCGTTTCACAAATGATAGCGGATATGTTCCTAATGTTGTGACTACAATCCCGTCCCCTTTTCCCGAATGTGACCTACCGAATTAGACTTATTACCGGGTTTGAACTAACATGAGCAACACGACGGG
This sequence comes from Mytilus coruscus, assembly GCA_017311375.1. Classification (NCBI taxonomy): domain Eukaryota; kingdom Metazoa; phylum Mollusca; class Bivalvia; order Mytilida; family Mytilidae; genus Mytilus; species Mytilus coruscus. Next base: position 91,766,580 of record CM029602.1, read on the forward strand.
TGCCACATGTGGAGCAGGATCTACTTTCCCTTCCGGAGCACCTGAGATCGCCCCCAGTTTTCGGTGGGGTTCGTGTTGCTCAGTCTTTAGTTTTCTATGTTGTGTTTTGTGTACTATTGTCTGTCTGTCTGTCTTTTTCTTTTTTAGCCATGGCGTTGTCAGTTTATTTTCGACTTATGAGTTTGAATGTCCCTTTGGTATCTTTCGCCCCCCTTTTAGCTCCGTCCAACTAATTAACAAACACATTTTTTTCGCATTGTTCTGTACTACGTGCAGAATGTTTTGCTTTCAATAAAAATTCAGATTCGATTAATATAGAAAAAGAAGTTGACAATTTCTGTTGGAAATATGAATAATTGATATGAATATGTAATAATGAATTATTATTCTATGATATTAATACGTGTATGATAATGTTTGAAACTTTATTAATTTTTTACAAGCTATCTACTTTGAAATCTTCATTCTGCCTATCATATGACGAATAATTGATTTTACGTTGAATGATAAGTTGCTTTCATCGTTCTTCACAATTTATGCCGAAGTTTTGTGTTTAAAGTTTAAATTTCTGATTCAAATGTTAATAACATATTTCTCATTTTGAAAATTTGTCAATGTAAAAATCGAATTCTGTATTTATGAAAATTTTTACAATACAAGTGACTATCACATTTTTAACAAGCGCTTCCGTGCTTCATGCAAAATATGAAGATCATTTGCGTTCATAGTATATAAGCACTTAACTCTCTTAAATTAATGCAATAGACAACAAAAACATAAGCACATACGACTATAGAAAGAATACCTTATCAAAGAAAGCTAATGTTACTCTTAAAGTTAGCTCTAAGTACTAAACCATGCTTAAACATGGTTTTAAATTCAGGAGCTCAGTGGGAATAAATATATTCCTTTCCCCTTCTCACCATCGGGGTTTTCTAACTGGGACACTGTCACTTGAAGCAATAATAAACATTGAATCTTATTTTTTATCTTTTATTATTCTTAAAGTTTCCCTGTGTTGTTTGTGGAATAGACGTACAGTGTTTGATTTCTACTTAAGATTACTACAGTTATATTGGATTTATTTGTGACATAAAGATTGGTATGTCATTTTGTCTTTAGAAAGAATTTGGATTTTGTATAACGTATTTATTGTCTTGTCATTTGATACTTCTTTGGATGAAAAACGTCGTTCTTTTTTTTTTTAACTATCTGTATATATTCTAAATTCAATGTTGGGTTTTTAGATAATTCATTGATATTTGGTGATCGATTTTTATCAGACATCATTTTCCATTGCTATGACGTCAGAGTAGTTTACGACAATAGATATAGCATACGAAACCCCTGAGTGAGTGTTGTCAGTTTTCAAATAAAAGTAAAATCAATTTATCAAAAATAACATTTACCTCACAATATTTTAAAAAGGATATTTTTTCCCAAACATTATAGAGCATAATATATAAGTACTAATCTGAATCAGTTCCTACAAAAGGATCTCTATTTATCCATTAGACCTACACACTTTCACATAACGTTAATTTTAATCTCCGATGTTACCCTATATCAAATTTATATGGTAAATAATTATAATAAAACATACGTGAAACATGCAGTGTTGAAATCTATATCAATATACAGTTTCGACTAACGAAATAAGTCACGACTCATACTGAGTACTTGGCTAAATGCTGCATGAGTGCCTGTGTAGTTTGGAATATCGACTATAAATAACTTCTAAATTAATGAACAACAATAATACATAATGTCTAAAAACTATAGCAATCAAATATGTCAGATGAATTAATGGATAAACGATACATCTTTAATGGTGTTGAATACATCACTGTTTTCTTAGCCTTTATATAAACAAAAAGACATCAATACCAACTTAGTATGCCACAATCCTGAATCAGATATCAAACAAATTTTGTTCTGTCTAATTATAAATCAATAAAAGAACACCGTCTTCAATATTAATTAAGCCATATTAATTCTAAAAAGTTAAACATCTAAAAATTATTACTGCGATAAGCAGCTGTGATATTGGCAATCGGGAAGTATGTGACCTTGGTAAATCCGGAACTACGTCATCATTAGCAATACTAAGAAGACGGATATAACGTCATTTAACTTTTTTGCTTACTTCTGAAAAATGCTTTTCACAATCATGTATTGACTAGATATATGAACTATTGATGACTCGTTAATAAAGAAAACGAAAGACTGATGCTTCCTCAGTCTTTACTTTATAATAAAACTGTGTTTGTGATATGTGTGAATTTCAACATAGAAGGCAATTATTTATACAAAAAATATATGAAAAATGTGAGATTCTTTATTCATGAGACACATGCATTTGTTTCAAAGGAAGCTCCAAGTGTACTCCGTGATTGGAAATCCAAAAAATCTGTAATAAATAAAAAATTATCTCATGGAACCCCAAGCGAAAAAGGCGAAATACTCTCATTTACTAAGGATGTGCAGTTTAATATACTTAAAAAAACATACATAGATTCTCGAAGTAGAATGTCTAAGCTCGAAGGATACTTCAAAGTAGGAATTCCGAATAAATCTAATAAACTGCTCATTCGTGCAGATGTCATATACATTTGTTTGGCAGCTCCAATCTTGCTTGGTTTGAGACATTAGAAACATGTTTAACATCACCACTTTCTTTATGCATCTTTCCAAGTCAGGAGACTATTATTTGATGATTTTCGTTGAAAGCTTTATGTTATTTTTTGTTTTTAGTATGAATCGCACAACCTTCATCAATGAGCAAACACATACCGCATAGCACCGTATAGCAAGCTGTGTTTAAAAGGCCCCGCCATGACAAAATCTTTTAAAAAATTTAAACGAGACAACCAACTGACTGATTTATGTACAAAACAATAAACGAAAACAAATATAATATACAACAACAAACAACAACCACTGAATTACAGGCTTCTGATTTGGCGGGATAAGCACATAATGTTGCGGGGATAATTTTAAAACATGTTTACGGGCGCTTAACCTTCATCCTTAACCTTGGACAGTGTTGTAACAGCATGGTTACGGGCGCTTAACCTTCATCCTTAACCTTGGACAGTGGTGGCATGGTAACTATCATCCTATAAACAGCGTGTTGCAATCATCAAATGTGTTTATGCTGTAGAATCAAATGGAAAGAGTTTAATTGGAATAGATATAATAAAATCATATTTTTCAATATACAGCTGATAGTTATTAAGTTAAGTAATATCTATAAACAGTCACAGCCGTCATAAGCAATATATTCATATCTTGAAGGAAAAAAACCAGTCCATTTTTTATTTTACAATGCAACGTATCAAGATGTTATAACATAAACAAATCTTATATAATAATTTTGTTTTTTGTTTTTTTTTTGTTCTTGGGTTGCTTTGACGTATTCCCAACAGCTTCCTCTATTCATATATGTTCATTTAATTAATTAGCATTTGCCTTTTTCTTCCAAAGACAAATCTGATTTCAATAAAACATTTGATTTCTTGTATTGTTTTGTTTGTTATTGGGAAGACTTCGAGTTTTAGAACTTTGGCATGATGCCTTGACATAACATTAGGTCATGATCACCATTTAACTTTCTTTCAAAGAAATAATTGGTCAGCATAAATGGAAAATAAAACAATTATATTATTCTACTATACTCCTCAGTTGGAGAAAATAAATGATATCCATCAAGTATATAGCATGTCAGTTTGAATTCATGTAAGTGTTATATCGTTATATTTGCTCAACACTGATTGCTGCTATTACATTTACATGCGAAACATTCGTCTATATGCAGCTTTTCAAAGTCATTCATTTGGCATGGTGATTTTAATCAAAAACTTGTAAAATTTAACTGAATGAACAGAGTTAATAAATATAAAATAGCACAGTACGAAATATCCAAGGCTGAAAAAGATATTAAAATAAACCTTGATTAATTTATTGATAATTTACAAAGAAATTTATCAACTTCCAAATTCGAAAAGCATAATTCTATAAGATTCGAAAGGGAAATAGAAACAGTGGCAGAGTGCTGTTTGAAATGTGAAGTTTAGTGTTGTAATAAATCGTCAGATCGAAAAGAAATTAAAACAGAGAACATTGACAGTGCATTGGTAATGTTAGGATCTAATGGATATTTATTTAATGACCACAGACTGTTATTAGCACGGGAGATATGACACTGGTCTGATTATTACGTGAGATTCCACGAGATTAACGGCCAAACAATGACGTTCTCATCAAGTGAGAGGTATTCAACTTACAAATTCTTAACGCCACGTTTGATCGTGTGGCTCGCTGGCCAGAGAGTTTGATGTATGTCAATAACTGGCTATCTATCGCACAAATATTAGGAAAGGCAGTACCAATATAAAATGTAATTTCCGATAAGATCGCACTCTTCTCAAATGATATTGGTTATCAAAATATGAAACATGGGCGCCATACAGTTTCGCCTGTGCTTTTCGATAATTGTGTTTTAGTTGGTTAATTTTACTGAGAAACAAATACCACTTAATTTGGAATAATCTAATAAATATTGCTGTGATCACATGGAAGTGTTAAGTTAAATATAAAGTTTTTACGAAGCATTACAAAACCTATTAGATAAACAGCCATTTGACATGATGGTATTGCTGGTGGCTTTAATTTCTTTCTTTATTAGATTAATGGCTATCTATTCTTTAGACAATGTGAGAACACAAAATTCATGCGCGTAATTATAAAACATTTTTATATGTTTTTTGTTGATTGGAACAATTCTTCAGGTGGACGAACTGTCGACATGTCAAATATGTCTAATAAACTGTTACCATGTATAGTTTATAATTCTCCTTATAATTCTCCGTCCAGGGGCGTCGACTACAGTGGAGGGACAGCGGAACACAAGAGGGCGTCAACCATGCCATCACAGGGATCTCTCTTCACCAACTTTGAAGATATACAGGTAAGTTAACGTTATTTTGTTTTAATGTGGAAACATAAGCTTTGTGTATTGGTCTACGAGACAGCAACCTAACGGCATATCATACGATCCCAAAAAATAGACAAAGAGTCTATACTCTATGTCAAAATCTAAATTGGCCACAAGTCTAGAGAAGTTGTGAAGATTATTTGTCATGAACACCAAATTCGCTCGAGACCAAACCATGTATATACTAGTATGTAGAGAAACTTACTGAACAAGTTTTGAATTGGGTCAGGCACTTTGACATGCTTATTTTAAAAACTTATTTAATGTTTCCTTATTTGGATTGATTTTGATGAATATATATAAAAAAAAAAACCATAAATTTACAAAAATACCGAACTCTTAGGTAAATTTAAAAACGTGGAACTCCATTAAACCTGACAAAACCAAAGGCTCGACTATTTCAACCAACGTAACAAATAAAAAACGTCAAATTCCTGACTTGGTGCAAACACGAATTTATTTTTCCTACTTTATACATTTTTCTCCAAAATTTCAAAGCGAATCGTGGGAAGGTAGGTTATTATTACATAAATATGAATAGTGAGCGCTTTTGAAAGTTTTGGTTAATTTTATAGAAGGGTTCCAGTTTGATATTTCTTTGCGTATTTATTGATCTTTAAACTTCAAAGCTTAGACTTGTAGCCATCCTGGTTAGGATTGGCACATGACAGAGAACACATCACTTATGTATAATTCGTCTGGGGTTTACAACAAACTTTAATTTATACAAGATGGTAAAGCAGATTAAAACTGTTTATTTTATCAAAATATTATATTTCCGATTTGATACTTATATTTTTTTCAAATCAGAGACATCGGTAATGCAGATTTTATTCCATTAAAATTTCCGTAGTCAACATTTATGTGTACAAAAAAAGTTGTAAATATACAAACCCATGTTGCTCTGAAAAAAAAAATATATTACAATAGTTGTTCTTAACGGATAAAGGGTATATAATATTTGTTCGAACCGGAACAGATAGATAGCATTGTCTATAACAAAGTTACCAGAGGAACTTCTATTCAGCGGAACACATATACGTTAAACGCTTTTAAAAAACGTCTAATGACAAATATGTCGTGCATATTCAGAACGACTGAGTTATTGGCATTGAAAGTATTCACAACATTCACGTCGTACAAATTACATTTTGGAATTGACAGAATTTGCATATTTAAATGCGCATAGGTTATATGCAAAATATAAACCAGCTGGTTTCTTTTTTTTTATATGAAAATGCATGGAGAAATCGTTGCAAACGCTCATTCAAATATATTGTGCCGAGAGAACCTTTGTTGTCAGGAATAATATTATCAGGAGTACATATAAGATATAAGGTTTAATTGGCCATCGAATATTTTGTGAAATCTACTTTAAAATTAAATTCTGCTGTCGGAATCGATTTTAATATCCGCACTTCTGCTATACTCATATCCCTCATTATTTGTTCATTTTTGAAATCGAGGTAAACGGTTTTACGGAGAATACCACATGAAACTAACTTAAAATCTAAATATATGTAGAACTATATATATATATTATATACAAGTCTAAATTGAAAACAACGTTCAAACCTATGATTGCGTTGGATAAAAACCGCAATTTTTATACGTGTGCATGCAAAACAAATTTCTTGGTAGATGGGTCTAAATACAGCACGAACAACATTTTCCAAAAGACCAAAAATGTGAAAAAGTATATTTTATTAAATTAACAAAACGCATTTGACTAGCAGGTCGAACAACGGGTGTTCTTAAACCCTGCTGACTGCCATTGGCAATTGCCAAATAAACGAATTACCAGATGTAACAAAATGGATCTTAATTATAAATAAATATATATACAGCCAAAGGGTCCAGAAAAGAACTGTAAACATTAGGTCAGGTAGACTAGGATTGGAGGAGTTGCAACATTGTAAAATGAAAAAATGTATCAGTATAAAATGATCAAAATGTACGTAATAAATCCTAGTCTTTCACTTTTGGGTGGAGGATGCCTAGGGAACTTTAAGACCATCATACATGATTCCGCAATTTTAAAACAAAACGTAAATAAGGAAATTCGCTAATTTTAAAAGGAGAAAAAACGTTACAATGAAATAGCCTTCTAGAATGAAATATAAAAAAATCATATGAAATAAGCGTTATAATAGTTAAACGGTAAGTGCAATCTTGAATACAGTGTCATTCAATATATTTGCGAGTCTAAAAAAAAAACATTCGAAAGTTTACCGAAATCGATGTATCTTCAAGAAAACGCTCAAAAGTGGCCTGACTTCAAATATCTACGTTGATAGACGTTGCAAAACTTATGTCTGATCCAATTGTCCTTTTGAACAATGAAATATGAAGAATAGTTGTCTCATTTGCAATCATACTGCATCTCCTTATTTATGTTACATTTTTCTTTTGAGTTTTCTGGATTGAAATTTTGAACAACTTGGTCTGGGCATTGAACAAGATTGTATCTTAGTTCACTAATTATGTCGTTGTTGCGTGAAATCTTGCATGAAATACAATTAACGATCTTTTATACAGTTATCTTAGGGTGCCTGTGAAGTGCGAAACGAAATAGAAACGGAACGGAACAAAACAAAACGAAACGAAACGAAACGAAACGAAACGAAACGAAATAGCGCAAAACGAAACGAAATGCAGCAAAACGAAACGAAATACAACAAAACGAAATGAAATACAGCAAACCGAAACGAAATAAATATTTATTTTACAATTTTAACTTAAATCTCTGCCAAATGTCTTATTAGACAATATGTTTGTTTGTTGCAAAGTTTGCATGCATTTGAATTTCATTGTTTTAGTTGGAACAAATCAAATGAAACCAGCAGAGGGGCGAAAGTTTATTTTCAGGGGGTTAGTTTTCACACGTCGTTTTGAATGATAAAAGTTTTTACGGTAAATATTACCCTAGAAAGAATATGGGGCTGTATACCTGAGATAAATTATACTAGAGGCTCTAAAGAGCCTTTGTCGCCCACCTGTATCTACAGCAGTTTTGGAAATCATGTAAAATAAGGTTAAAATCATAATAAATAGTATATGATACCATAATAATGATTGAGGCCAAGTTCGGTTTAATTCGGCCCAGTAGTTAAATTTAAAGCAGGTCATCCCATTGTAGTCTTACAAACGTTACTGAAGACCCCTTATGATTTTTTAAATTAGTTTTCAAGTTGTGACCATTTGAAATTGTTTTTATACAATTTTTCAGTAGACTTTTCTAGTAAACCCCTATGTTCTATTTTTAGCCATGGCGGCCATGTTGGTTGGATGATAGGGTCATAGGATACATTTTTCAATCAAGATACCCTATTGAAAATTGTGGCTTAGTTTAATTCTATTTGGCCCAGTAGATTATTTTACAACCTCTGTTTTTGCCCTGTGTTTGTTATATATGTCAGTTTTGTTATATTTAAGTCTTTACGTCGGGCCTTTTATAACAGTTTTGTAAGAGTTCTTTACTGCATTCCCTATTATTCCCTATTCCGTAACTGTGATCCTCATTCAATGTCATAACCTCCGGTCTTTTGTATTGTTCCTATACCCTATTTAATAATCATGATTTTACGGAATGGAAAGAAAATTATAAACAACACATCTTGTAGGTTATCTACGTGCATAAATAAACGTATTGGTAATGCTACTACAGCCAGATTATTTAACAAAATGCACGTGGATATCCACAAATTTTCCCGTGCAATGCCAAAAATGACTAACCTGTTTTAGATTAACTTCTCAAAATACTATACGGTCAACAGTGAACGGGAGAACCTTTTCGCTCTCCTTTTCCTGTGATATTACCTGAAAACTCAAAACCTAATATATGTGGTAACTTGAACCCAACCTAAGTGTGGTATTCAATATGTGGGACAGACGGACGAGAGTATTACAAAAGAAATCAAGAACATCTCTACCGCTTTCGTAGACCCAAAAATTCAAAAGTTTAGTATATCAACATTTAAATAAGCATAATCACAATCTTAAATATATAAAATTCCAACCCTCGAAACCGTTCAGAAACAACCAGGAGAATCACACAAGCAGTTTGAAAAATCACGTGAAGTTCGCGAATTGTTTTGGATAAAAGACTTCAAACAGCTTATCCTCTCGGTCTCAATGACAAAATATTAGGGCAGGGAACATATCTAAAACTTCTATCGATGTCATTAATATTGTTGATAAACGACTTAGAAATAATAGGTCTCATGGTAAACGCAAAACCGTAATCAACGTATTAAACATCGTATAAATTATACACTTGCTGATCTGTTATCGATAATAAAGAATAATGGTAGACATCAAGTATTATGCAAACTGGGTCAGATACCTATAAGTAAATTATATGCTATTTTTCTGGAGTGTGATAAAATTTCTTTTTAGCCCAATTTATGAATACACCCGTATTATTACAGCCTTTTGTCATCACAGGCTATTTCCTAGTATTGATAAACCTGAAAATCATAAACGACATTTTCTTAAATTAAAATATATAAATAGAGGTATTGATTTTATTAATTTGTCTAGCATATTCAATGACTCTTCCGTATATAACTTAATACCTCCATATTTTGATAATATAGAACAACCCATTATTTCGTATTCTTATAAAAACCGAGCAGAAATTTGATTTTTAATTATACGTCAATTACATCAGACGTCAATATAGAAAATAATGTTCCTTCCACTTGAGACAACATCGTAGAAGACCGTGGGGTCATAACTTTTCTAAAGAAAGGACCGAAATACCGTCCTCCATCTATAATAGATTGGAAACAGTGTCGTCAGGTCATTAAAGACGCTCTGTCTGCCTACTGTAAAATTGGTGCAAACGTGAAAATCGGATAAAAATCTTTAGACAGTTATTTGAATAAAATTATGAATACTGTTAATATTCGAATATCTCATTTAGAAAACAATTCTGAAATTAATAACAGGATCCATGATATTCCCATTTCAAGAATAAAAATAAACTCAAGGTACTCGCAGAGCGGTTTGTGTTCGTACCGGCAGACAAGGCAGCCAATAATGTAGTGGTGGTGTGACGCATATACTACACGGAAGTTCTTCAAAACGAAATTATCAATTCCTCTACATTCAGGTCCGTTCCCACCACAGAGAGTCAAATTGTTAACAAGCATACCACTGCCACTACCCAACTTAAAGCATCTTCCGAACATTTGAAAGTCCCTACCATGTACTGGTTACCTAAATTACACAAAAACCATTTAAATTCCGTTTCATCTCCGCATCGAGTAAGTGTTCTACTACTAATCTATCAGTCCTTCTAACTACCTCCTTACTACTATCAAAGAACTGGTTATTAACTTTGTAATAAAGCTTATGAAAATAATGGTATTAATTATTTTTGGAGTGTTAAAAATTCTTTAGAGGTTTTAGATAAAATACATGCTTTTGATGGTCCTTATAATTCTGTTGACAGTTATGATTTTTCTACTCTGTACACTACACTTCCACACAATCTTATAAAGAAAAAGTTTTGTATTTGATAAAATGGTCTTTCCGAAAAATCTCATTGTAATTTTATTTGCTGTAACTCGTTTAAAGCCTTTTCTATAACGAAAAAGGAAAAAAGGAAAGTATGCTAGATATACTTACTGGAAATGTGAGGATATGATTGAAGTATTAAATTTTCTGCTAGATAACATTTATGTTAATTTACGTTTCGATTGATAAAGTGTATCGTCAGGTAGTAGGTTTGGTATTCCTATGGGCACTAACTGTGCCCTTTAATAGCAGATTTATTTCTATATTGCTATGAATCTCAGTTTATGACCAAACTCAGTAAAGACCCATCATTGTTATATTTAGTTGATACATTCAACAATACCTACCGTTATCTGGATGATATTTATTCATTAAATAATCCAGAGTTCTCTAAATATACTGTTAAATAATCCAGAGTTCTCTAAATTTACCCAAAAGAACTTACTTTAACTAAATCTAACATAAACAGCAGCAGTTGCCCTTTTCTAGATTTAGACATTTCAATTTCTAACGGAAACTACATACTAAAATTTACGACAAAAGAGACGATTTTCATTTCCTATTGTTAATTTTCCATTTTTAGACGGTGATGTGCCTTTGGCTCCATCATACGGTGTTTATATATCCCAACTCGTTCGGTATGCCCGTGTGTGTTCTGATGTCATAGATTTTAACGAACGTAATCAATGCATCACTGTGAAATTATTGTGTCAGGGATTTCGATACCATAAATTACTTAAAACTTTTACTAAATTCTTTCATAGATACAAAGATTTGATTAGTAAATTTGGCTGTACCTGTAGAAAACTTATTAAAATGGTATTTCACATCCTAAATTTTACGGTAATATTGTACTTAAAGCGAGGAAATCACTATGTGATCCATGTAAACTCATCGAACCTTTAAACAAACTTATAAGTAAGGGTTATCGTACCAATATTGTAATTAGATCTCTGAATATAGTTTACATTGGCACTAATATCGATTTTGTCATTAGCAAATTAAAACATAACTAAGTTGTATCTTCTTTTGAGGCGGATGTTTAGAGACACACACACGTAAATTTTATCTCTTAAGAAGTAGCTCCTCACTATCCTACTACCTGTCGATACATTTATTTTTGGCATTGCACAAGTCATGTCTTCTCTGACTGTTCATGACGTTAAAATACTAAATCCCTGGGATGTGTTTTAGTTGATTTTAGTCTCTGATGCATGATTTTTATCATTAATTGTTTTGGCTTTTAACTAGCTGTCAGTAACTGCAGTACTCTCAAATCGTACTTTCTTGTTAATTCGACCTGTTGATACTATTTTTAATACTTTTTGTTATTTTATATTAATATGGATCTTGTCTGTATACCAGCTTTGATTATTTGGAATATCTACTAATTTTCACTTCTTCGTACTACATTTGTATTAACATCAAGATTATTCTCCTTTAATCTGTACAGGAAGTTTTATTGTTGATATTTACCCTTATGTATCTAGTGTTAAATTAGGTATTTATATTACAGACCTTTCTTGGTATTCCTAATTATTGGAAGATTTTATATAGACAGAAAAGTATACCTAAAACGACAAAGTTATTTTTCATTTACCTGTATATATTATGAAACCGGTTTTTCAAAAGTGATTATTTTCTAAGGGTTTAATATTTCATGGTAGTGTTTTGCCATGGCTTTATTTGGACTTGTTTGTTTGCTTTTGGCCTTTAATGTTTGTCCCTAATATTTTATTAACTATGTATTTACTTTCAGGTATCACAGATCGAATTTATTCGTTCATAGTGTGTTAATTTACGTTTTGATTGAGTTAAGCCTTCAATTGATGTTTTATCGTGTGTTTTCTATGTTGTGATGTTATACTATTGTTTCAGAAAAGGGAGAAGGTTTGGTACCATTAAAACGTTTAATCCCGCTGCAAATGTTTGCACCTGTCCTAAGTCAGGAATCTGATGTACAGTAGTTGTCGTTTGTTTATGTAATTTATACGTGTCGTTTCTCGTTTCTCGTTTTTATATATACTAGACCGTTGGTTTTACCGTTTGAATGGTTTTACACTAGTACTTTTGGGGCCCTTTATAGCTTGTTGTTCGGTGTGAGCCAAGGCTCCGTGTTGAAGGCCGTACATTGACCTATAATGGTTTACTTTTATAAATTGTTATTTGGATGGAGAGTTGTCTCATTGGCACTCACACCACATCTTCCTATATCTATTCACCGTTTAAAATGTGAAATTTCTAGAAAAATTATTGTGTCAATTATTCATTTACCATTTAAAAATTAACATTTCTAGGAAAAATCTTGTGTCAATTATCTAGTTCAGGTTCAACAATGGGATATTGACATTGAGAATATTAAAAGAATATTAATCAATTGGCTCAAATCTGAATATTTTCAGGAAAATAAATTGAAGTAATTTTCTATGACAATACAGTTAATCTAGTATGACATCCTGGTTTCAGAAGTACCCATTTTCAATTTAGTAATGGTATAACTTCTAATATAAATTTAAAGGAAAAAATATAGGCCAAATAATACTCTCTTTATTTGACAATATTCTCCATGAACATTTCAAACTGATCAAATGAAATATCAATAACTTAAAAATGACCTAAGGAGAACTATAGTCCATTTTGTTTCATATAAAGTAGATAAATGGCAAATTAGTACTAATCATTAATCATGATTCTTTCATGTATAGCAAACCTAATAAATTAATAAATAACAATTTATAACTAGAACTAGTATTCAAACACTAGCACTATATTATCTGGGAGTAGAACACACATCCTAAAGTAAGATAGTCTGTCACTTCCGGTTTAAGGCCGATGCCTTAGGAAAGTATATTGCTATAGCAATCTATAGCAGACTTTCCAAAAAACTGTCCGTTTCTGATTAAATCAACAACACAGAAAAAGGTCAGTGGCAAACAGCCTTTTTGGCACTCACACACAAAATAAGTCATAATATATCCTGCCATCACAAAAGCTGAAGACAAAGCAATGAAGTTGTAAAGATGTACCGAATATGAGGAAGGCTTTCCATGTGAAGGAGGATGAATTCAGTAAAATGATACTATTTTATTTAGATTTTTTTAAATGCTCTTTTATCTTTTAATCAAAATAACATCCCTATGATAAGGGTGCCTGTAAAGTGCGAAACAAAATAGAAACGGAACTCAACAAAAAGAAACGAAATAGCGCAAAACGAAACGAAATGCAGCAAAACCAAACGAAATACAACAATACGAAATGAAATACAGCAAAACGAAACGAAATAAATATTTATTTTACAATTTTAACTTAAATCTCTGCCAAATGTCTTATTAGACAATATGTTTGTTTGTTGCAAAGTTTGCATGCATTTGAATTTCATTGCTTTAGTTGGAACAAATCAAATGAAACTAGCAGAGAGAGGCGAACGTTTATTTTCAGGGAGGGGGGATAAGTTTTCACACGTCGTTTTGAATGATAAAAGTTTTTATGGTAAATATTACCCTAGAAAGAAAAAGAGGCTGTACACCTGAGATAAATTATACTAGAGGCTCTCAAGAGCCTGTGTCGCTCACCTGTATCTACAGCAGTTTTGGAAATCATGTAAAATAAGGTTAAAATCATAATAAATAGTATTAGATACCCTAATAATGATTGAGGCCAAGTTCGGTTTAATTCGGCCCAGTAGTTAAATTTAAAGCAGGTCCTCCCATTGTAGTCTTACAAACGTTACTGAAGACCCCTTATGATTTTTTAAATTAGTTTTCAAGTTGTGATTATTTGAAATTTTTTTTTTACAATTTTTCCATAGACTTTTCTAGTAAACCCCTATGTTCTATTTTAAGCCATGGCGGCCATGTTAGCTGGATGATAGGGTCATCGGATACATTTTTCAATCAAGATACCCTATTGAAAATTGTGGCTTAATTTAATTCTATTTGGCCCAGTAGATTAAGTGGAGAAGATTTTGTAAAAGATTACAAAACTTTACGAAAAATTGCGAAAAATTTACTTTAAAGGGCAATAACTTCTTATGGGGTCTATTGACAATTTTGATCATGTTGACTTATTTGTCGAGCTTACTTTTCTGAACATTTTTGCTGTTTACAGTGTATCTCTATCTATTATAATAGTAAAGATAATAACCAAAAACTGCAAAATTTCCTTACAATTACCAATTCAGGCAGCAACCCAACAACAGATTGTCTGATGTGTCTGAAAATTTGAAAGCATATACATCTGGAATTGATGAACATTTTTACCCCTCGTCAGACAGCTCTAAATGATCAGTTTCAGAGATATAAGTCAAAAACTGGTTTTACCCCATGTTCTATTTTTAGCCATGGCGGCCATTTTGGTTGATGGGTGGGGTCATTCGGATATATTTTTCAAACTAGGTACTCTAAGGATGATTTTAGCCAAGTTTGGTTTCATTTGGCGCAGTAGTTTCAGAGGAGAAGATTTTTGTAAAAGTTAACGGACGACGACGACAAGGTGAGCTAATAAAATTAATGGAACTATATTTCAGAACTGGGATATTGAGGACATGCACGTGGGTCTCAATCTAGAGTGGGGGTTCTGTGACTAAATGAAGGTATACACAGACATACGTGTTCCGCAGGAATGTGTCCCCTTATTATATTTTAATTTCACTAAGGTCAAATATCAATGTGTCAGTAATTTTCATCCTACGAACTATAATAGAAGTTTGTTTAAATGCGATTTTATCATTTTTATTCAAATCAAGATATCAAAACTTGGACGGAGAGTTGTCTCGTTTGCACTCATACCACATCTTCTTATTTATATTATATAATAAGTGATTACTGAGAAAACTATAAATGGGTCATGATTTTGCCATCGGAAACATATAAGTGTCGTGATTTTTTCTCAATGTTTTAATTTATGAAATTTGGGTGTTTTCCCACCTACACTACTGTACCCGAAATCATATGTTTAGATCGACCCCTACTCCCCGTGATTGAAAAAGAACCTTCATTAAATGAGAGTGGCTTGAAAGATTTTGCAGCAAATTGGTTGTTCAAAATCATGACCCATTCATAGTTTTCTATTATAATTGAGGATAGAAATTACTGACCCATTGATATTTGACCTCAGTGAAATTCATTTGTGTTCGCTATGGAGATTCTGTATATCGTCAAGTTATCGGAATTTCCATGGGGACTTACTGTGCACAACTTATTGCGGACCTGTTTCTGTATTATTATGAGTTATAACTTATGACTAAAATAAGCAAAGACCAATCGAAACTACATCTGATTCAAAAATTTAATAACACTTTTAGATATTTGGATGATATATTGGCTCTCAATAATGACAACTTCAGTATGTAAACTAAAGAGATTTATCCTGCCGAACTGACTTTAAATAAAGCTAATACTAACAATGAACACTGCCCTTTCCTGAATCTTGATATCTACATCTTTAACAGGAAGCTTAATACCAAAATTTATGATAAAAGAGATGATCTTTCATTTCCTATTGTTAATTATCCATTTTTAGATGGTGACGTTACCTTGTCACCATCTATTGGTGTTTATATATCTCAACTTGTTCGATTCGCTCGTGTATGTAACAACGTATTTGATTTTATCGAAAGAAATATCTGTATTACTGAAAAATTATTACAACAGGGTTTTCGATATCACAAACTAGTCAAAACATTTACTGAATTTTATCGTCGGTACAAGGACATCATTCGTAAATATAAATAAACATGCAGGCATCTTATACGTTCAGGTATTTCACATCCAATCTTTTATGGTAATATTCTTTACAAAGCACAGAAATATCAGCATTCACCTCTGACATCAGACTCTGACTTCTTTTGAACTGAGTTTTACTGTGCGTATTGCTGTGTGTTTCTTTATTCTACAATGGCTAGTAGTATAGGGGAGGGTTGAGATCTCACAAAACATGTTTAACCCCAACACATTTTTGCGCCTGTTTCAAGTCAGGAGCCTCTGTATGGCCTTTATCAGTCATGTATGTTTTTTAATTTTAGTTCATTTATCAGTATGACGTCCATTTTCACTGAACTATAGTACACATTTTCATTTAGGGGCCAGCTGAGGTCCACCTCCGGGTGTGGGATTTTCTCGCTGCATTGAAGACTCATTGGTGGCCTTCGGCTGTTATCTGCTCTTTGGTCGGGTTGTTGTCTCTTTGACATATTCCCCATTTCCAATCTCAATTTTATCTTCATTTAGTCATAGAACCCCCAATCTAAATTGAGACCCATGTGCGTGTCCTCAATCTCCCAGTTCTGAAATATAGTCCCATTTATATTATTTATCTGAGGTATACCACCTCATTTTCTTTTTAGGGTAATATTTATCATTCAAAATGACGTGTGAACACTTAACACCCCCTGAAAATAAACGTCTGCCCCTCTGCCGGTTTCATTTGATTTGTTCCAATTAAAACAATGAAATTCATATGCATGCAAACTAAGCAATACACAAACATATTGTTTTTTAAGACATTTGACACCCCTCAAGGGTGACTGGGGAATAGAAATATGGTCACTTGGTCTTCTTCCGACCGGCAGTAAAACACTTGCCAAAGTGGGGCGTCCATTTGGCTGTGCAGGGTTGTACAAGTTTGCAGCCACGTCCGGTCAGAATGGGGACGTTAAATCCGATGCCTCGTGTAAAGAGAGTGCCACGCTCTCTGCATGTTAAGAACCCTTGCAACAACTCTTTGAGGGGTCCGTAGGTGGCCTGTTGCAAGGCAAAATTTCTGTCACTATTCAATATACCCTCATTGTCCAGTGGCAGTCCAAATTTCCCCAACATTCATCCCAGATGGCCTCTATTACAAGACCTACCTATTGTATTTATTTGCCACTGGACGTTAAGCCACCAACAATCAATCAATTTTAAGACATTTGGCAGAGATTTATGTTAAAATTATAAAATAGATATTTATTTCGTTTCGTTTTGCTGTATTTCGTTTCGTTTTGTTGTATTTTGTTTGGTTTTGCTGCATTTCGTTTCGTTTTGCGCTATTTTGTTTCGTTTCGTTCTGTTTCTATTTCGTTTCGCACTTTACAGGCACCCGTTATGTTAGCGCTTTTCCTGTACTTATGTTTTATTTGGGATTTTTGAGATCTAAAACAAACTAGTTTAACCCGTCCACATGTACATGTAACTGTCGGAAACCTTGTCTGTAGTTATCTTATGTAAGATCTTAATGTGTTTTGTTATTTTGAGAATTTCATGTTCATTACAGATCTACTTTGATAGTTTTTGTTTAAAAAAGTTATTAAACTCGGGGCAATTAGGGCTTGGTATTTTGTTGTTTTTTGAAATCTATCTTTAGTTGGAGACTGTATGATAACCTCTAGGTGTCTTTTGGTAGTTTGTGTCGTTGAATTGCTGTCGGATTGACGTATACAACCTGCATCTCCTTTAAATTTTCCATTCATCTTACAAAAATCTTTACATTTAAATCAAGCATTTCATTAAATTCAATAAAATGCAAATCGTACGTAAAGAATGATTATGACATATTATCTGGACTGTTTGTCTCATAAAGCTGCGGAAGAAAGATAGATCGGATTGAAGTCACTTGATTTAAGTTTATCGATTTGGTGTTTGAAAAGATCAAATGAAGAATATATAAACTCGTTAAAATCTTAGTAAATCTCAAATACTATTAGGATATAATACAGACATAAAATATGTCTTTCCTTTCAAATTTCATAGTTTAATTGAAAATTTCACATAGATTGACATTTTAATAAATATTTATAATTAAACTAAAAGCCTATTAGTTAAATCGAACGGAAATAAAAACGAAAGGTTTGTCGAGTATATGTATATGTTTTGTTTAATGTGACTTTGATCGTTATCCACATATATTAGTATATGTGAAAAAGACTGAGCTGAGGGAAAATGTCAGTCGAAAATACAATGCACAAGACATCAGCGTGCGTTCTTCAACAACAGTTAGGTGCCTATACCATGAGTCATGGTCTGGAGTCTAGACAAATTGTGAATAACCAAAACTCAGACACCAAAGGTCTGCAGTTAACAGTTATATAAACAAAACCAAGGTTCCTCTGAAAATAAATATCTATAAAGTTAAAAAGTGGTGTTTTGTTGTGTTCTTATTAAGTTTAGTGAAGTGTCTTTCATAACAGTAACAAGTGTATAGCTTAGTCCTCATCTTGACTGTATAATGACCATAAATATTATCAAGCTAAAAATACATAAAGCCATTGTGAATATCAGGGATTTAAATAGTGCTTTCTGTTATGTTTCATTAACACAATGTAGTATTTTCAATTTGTAAGCTTAATATATTTTATTGAGTTGTTTTAAGGATGTGCTTAGGTCAGGTTTAAGAATTTTTGTCAGATGTTCGGACTCCTTGTTTTTCCTACGATACAGGGTAAAATGTTTTGCCCCATAACACCCATTTTCTTTTCATATAAGACTTCATTATCCCATAAAGTTCATTAACCAAAATTTAAGCAGATTCTAGATTTCTTTTCTTTCGATTTCAGACCCAAATAATACCAATGCGCATATAAAAGTAAAGTCCGGGTCAGCCTTTTTCCGCCATTTAAAAATTTTTCCATATAGTCTCTGCACAACTGCCACTGTGTCACTTCTGCTTCAAATTCAATAGATTGAATGCAGTCTTGTATTTGTTCTTAGTTCAATGATGTCACCATCACTTGCACAAAATCGCATACATATGTACATCAAGTTTGGCATATGAACTATAATATATGAACTACAATAATATGGTGGATAAGCACATGTAATTTTCTCTCCTACATAACCATTTTAAGTATCACATTGATAGTAGTAATCGGTCCAATACAAGACTGTGCAGTCACATTTGAAAAAGTCATCACTAACAAATAGTTGTTCCTGTCTGCCAGGAGTCTTATTTTCAATCAGAAAGGCTTGGGAGTCCTAAATTCAGCACATGTATGATATTACATCTCTTGTATGCTGCACTGTTAGGTAAATTTGATCAACATCTTTGTTCTTTTATAACATGCAGGATCCTGTTAAAAAAAAATGCTGTCAGATACTGAATGTAAATATATATAAAATTGTAAATGTCATCAAAGTGGTGGAAATAATGAAAAAACAATTTATATACACAAAACCAGTATGTCTTGGGAAAGGAATACCTGTGATGGGTACAATTGTTCTTTAAAGATGGACAATTTTATAAACTGTAGCCATGGACAGGTGTCTGTCTTTATATTGAAGAGAATGAACATGGCCGACAGCTTGAATAGTGATTTTCAATTGTAAATTGCATCAAAGTGGGTGGAAATATGGAAAAACAACTGTTATACACAATTCCAGTATGTCATAGGAAAGTAATTCATGTGCTGGGAACAATTATTCTCTAAAGATGGACAAGTTTATAAACTGTAGCCATGGACAGGTGTCTGTCTTTATATTGAAGAGAATGAACATGGCCGACAGCTTGAATAGTGTATTTTAATTGTAAATTGCATCAAAGTGGGTGGAAATATGGAAAAACAACTGTTATACACAATTCCAGTATGTCATAGGAAAGTAATTCATGTGCTGGGAACAATTATTCTCTAAAGATGGACAAGTTTATAAACTGTAGCCATGGACAGGTGTCTGTCTTTATATTGAAGAGAATGAACATGGCAACAGCTTGAATAGTGATTTTAAATTGTAAATTGCATCAAAGTGGGTGGAAATATGGAAAAAACAACTGTTATACACAATTCCAGTATGTCATAGGAAAGTAATTCATGTGCTGGGAACAATTATTCTCTAAAGATGGACAAGTTTATAAACTGTAGCCATGGACAGGTGTCTGTCTTTATATTGAAGAGAATGAACATGGCCGACAGCTTGAATAGTGTATTTTAATTGTAAATTGCATCAAAGTGGGTGAAAATATGGAAAAAACAACTGTTATACACAATTCCAGTATGTCATAGGAAAGTAATTCATGTGCTGGGAACAATTATTCTCTAAAGATGGAAAAGTTTATTGACTGTAGCCATGGACAGGGGCCTGTCTTTATATTGAATAAATTGAACGTGGCCGATAGCGAGAATACTGAATTTTAATTGTAAATTGCATCAAAGTGGGTGATTTAATGAAAAATTCAACTTATTTACACAAAACCAGTATGTCTTGGGAACGTAATTCATCTCATAAATGTTTTATTCCTTTTCGAATGAAAAGGTTTTAATAAAAATACGTCCGTGTTCAAAATTTTCATAACGCCAAGCTTTCCCTTATTATTGACTTCAATAAAACGTTAATCGTCACAATATTTTAACTAATAATTACTGCAAACTGGATAAAACAAGGTAAATAATTTACGAAATTGAAATATATACTTACATTATGCTGTTTTGAAATGCTTGATGTAAAATAAAAATCGAAGCGAGGTGGTGTACTTGTCGTGATAGAATCAAAATGGCGATCTCGTTAAAGTCTCGTGTGCTGCGTGTTTTGATTAGATTTCGCTGACCACTGTTACAGTTGCCAATCTCTGTGTATATATGTCTCTGACCTCATTAACCAAATGTAATAACTTGTTTCCCAGTCCACTATTACATGTATTATAAATAAATGTTTTAAATTAAACTTAAACTGACCATATTTGCTCTTCATCATGTAAATCTATATACATTTAGCCGCACACTGCAGTAATCCAGTTATATTTTTAGGCAAGGATGTATTGTACAAATGACAGCAATTATATTGGAAAACAATGACTTCAAAATTTTGTTTGCACTCAGTTTATAGTACTAGCATGTCCTCTTTTATTCAAAATATTGAATCGTAAACAAATGCGATACATGTATCTGTTTACGAGTAGTTTTCATACCGGACGGACCTGTTTAACACATCTTTTGACCGCATCAATCTAAACTGACATTATTTGCTCTTTTTCTGCAAACCTATATAGCTGCACAGTAATTCAGTTATAATTTTAGGTCAAGAGGGTCTGTAATATACTACAAGTTACAGCAATATTGGAAAACAGTGACCACAAAATTTTGTTCGCATCAATTTATAGTGCCAGCATGTCCTCTTTTATTCAAAATATTGAATCGTAAACAAATATCAGTAGTTTTCATACTTCAGACTGAGTCGTGTAATAAAATCTTTTGACCGCATCAACCAAAACTGACCACATTTGCTTTTTTATGTAAATCTATATAGCTGCACAGTAATTCAGTTATAATTTAAGGTCAAGAGGGACTGTAGCATACAAATAACTGCAATATTGGAAATCAATGACCACAAATTTTTTTTCGCATCAATTGAGAGTGCCAGCATTTCCTATTTTTATTCAAAATATCGCATCAGAAACAAATATCAGTAGTTTTGTATCTCAGACTGACTCATGTAACAAAATTATTTGTCTGCATCAATCAAAACTGACCATATTTGACAGCATCAACCAAAACTGACCATATTTGACCGCATCAACCAAAACTGACCATATTTGCTCTTTTTTATGTAACTCTTATAGTCGCATAGTAAATCAGTAATATTTTTATGCAAGGATGGATTGTATAATACAAATGATAGAAATATTGGAACACAATGCTACCTAATTTCGTTTGCATCAATTTAGAGTGCCAGCATGTTCTCTTTTTATTCAAAATATTGCATCATAAACAAATATCAGTAGTTTTTATACCTCAGACTGACTGGTATAACAAAATTATTTGTCCGCATCAACCAAAACTGACCATATTTGCACTTTATTATGTACATGATGTAAATCTTAATAGCCATAAAGTAAATCACTTATATTTTTATATCAGGATGGATTGTTTAATATAAAAGAAAGCAATATTGGAAAACAATGACTACAAAATTTTGCTCGCATCAGTTTATAGTGCCAGCATGTCCTCTTTTTATTCAAAATTTTGAATCGTAAACTAATTTCAGTAGTTTTGATATCTCAGACTGACTCATATAACAAAATTATTTGTCCGCATCAACCAAAACTGATCATAATTGACAGCATCAACCAAAACTGACCATATGTGACAGCATCAACCAAAACTGACCATATTTACACTTTATTATGTAAATCTTAATATATATATATATAGCCGCATAGTAAATCACTTATAGTTACATATCACGATGGATTGTATAATTCAAATGACAGCAATATTGGAAAAATTTCCACATCAATTTAGAGTACCAGCATGTCCTCTTTTTTTTCATAATATTGAATCGTAAACAAATTTCAGTAGTTTCAATATATCAGACTGATTCGTTTTAACAAAATTATTTGACCGCATCAACCAAAACTGAACATATTTACACTTTATCAAATAAATATATATGGCCTCATTGTAAACCAATAATATTTCTATGTCAGGACAGATCGTATGATAAAGATGACACCAATTTTGGAACACAATGTATACCATATCTAAAAATTTTGTCCGCATCAATTTAGCGTGCCATTATTTCCTCGATGTATCCATAATAATGAACCGTCACTAAAGTGACTTTTTAAGTCAGTAGTTCGTGATGGTTTGTTTTTTAAACAAAACTATTAAACGGCATCATCCAACACTCACATGACTGATTCATATACTTTATTTTAAAATGAAAAGTACATGTATGAGAAGTTCTCTTCTTGGAATAGTATACTTTAATATAATTTGAAGCAGGCAAATAAAAATGATTGATTTTGTTTGTAGCCTAACATCCAGGGCCAAATATTTCATTCATGTTCAGATCGAGTATATTTTTCTGACGTTCCAGACTCCCAGATATCATTTATAATCGTTATGGATAAGTCTGGCTAAATTGACGAGATGGTGCAAATGTACATAGTTTTTTTTACGTTATACAACACTGTTTTCATTAATATCCCATAATTCATCCACTGTACAATTTTCGTTTGAACATTTGTCAAAACAGAATCTTAAATCATGAATATAAATCCAAGGCAAACAAGGTAAATTACGATTAAAATTCCATGAATTAAATGCAGTTATATTTAGGAAGAGCCTGTTAAAAACGGGGAACGAAGAAACGTAAACGATGATGTTTATATGCAATCTTATAAAAATATTTCTCCGATGAGTTGGATAACCTTTCTATCCACTTCGATATTTGTACATGTAACGTTTGATCAGTAAAAAATATAGAAAATCTGCTATTATATAGTAAAGTAATTGGAACTGATTTTTTCTTTTAAATTCTAAAGTGCCCTTACTGCAGTGACGTCATTTAGAACTGTTCTACAGTCCTGACTGATTTAGTCAGTTCTGCTGACAGTTCTACGGTTAGAACTGATTTGGACAGTTCTACCTAGAACAGTTTTAGACAGTTCTACCCTAGAACTGATCCTGACAGTTCTACCTAGAACTGATTTAGTCAGTTCTACCTAGAACTGATTCTGACAGTTCTACTTAGAACAGTTCTAGGGTAGAACTGTTCTACGTAGAACTGTTCTAGGACAGGTTAGAACAGTTCTATGACAGATTATTCTGACAGTTCTAATGAGAGGTTAGAAGTGATCTCCACTGTACCTTCATTGTCCAGTGACAGTCCAAATTTCCCCGACCTTCATCCCGGGTGGCCTCTATTACAAGACCTACCTATTGTATTTATTGTTAACTTGTTCTCGTCCTGAACATGTATGAAATATTTGCCACTGGACGTTAAGCAACTAACAATCAATCAATTTTAAGACATTTGGCAGAGATTTAAGTTAAAATTATAAAATGAATATCTATTTCGTTTCGTTTTGCTGTATTTCGTTTCGTTTTGTTGTATTTCGTTTCGTTTTGCGCTATTTCGTTCCGTTTCGTTTTGTTTTGTTCCGTTCTGTTTCTATTTCGTTTCGCACTTCACAGGCACCCGTTATGTTAGCGCTTTTCCTGTACTTATGTTTTATTTGGGATTTTGAGATCTAAAACAAACTAGTTTAACCCGTCCACATGTACATGTAACTGTCGGAAACCTTGTCTGTAGTTATCTTATGTAAGATCTTAATGTGTTTTGTTATTTTGAGAATTTCATGTTCATTACAGATCTACTTTGATAGTTTTTGTTTAAAAAAGTTATTAAACTCGGGGGCAATTAGGGCTTGGTATTTTGTTGTTTTTTTTTTACATCTATCTTTAGTTGGAGACTGTATGATGAACTCTAGGTGTCTTTTGGTAGTTTGTGTCGTTGAATTGCTGTCGGATTGACGTATACAACCTGCATCTCCCTTTAAATTTTCCATTCATCTTACAAAAATCTTTACATTTAAATCAAGCATTTCATTAAATTCAATAAAATGCAAATCGTACGTAAAGAATGATTATGACATATTATCTGGACTGTTTGTCTCATAAAGCTGCAGAAGAAAGATAGATCGGATTGAAGTCACTTGATTTAAGTTTATCGATTTGGTGTTTGAAAAGATCAAATGAAGGAATATATAAACTCGTTAAAATCTTAGTAAATCTCAAATACTATTAGGATATAATACAGACATAAAATATGTCTTTCCTTTCAAATTTCATAGTTTAATTGAAAATTTCACATAGATTGACATTTTAATAAATATTTATAATTAAACTAAAAAGCCTATTAGTTAAATCGAACGGAAATAAAAAACGAAAGGTTTGTCGAGTATATGTATATGTTTTGTTTAATGTGACTTTGATCGTTATCCACATATATTAGTATATGTAGAAAAAGACTGAGCTGAGGGGAAAATGTCAGTCGAAAAATACAATGCACAAGACATCAGCGTGCGTTCTTCAACAACAGTTAGGTGCCTATACCATGAGTCATGGTCTGGAGTCTAGACAAATTGTGAATAACCAAAACTCAGACACCAAAGGTCTGCAGTTAACAGTTATATAAACAAAACCAAGGTTCCTCTGAAAATAAATATCTATAAATAAAGTTAAAAAGTGGTGTTTTGTTGTGTTCTTATTAAGTTTAGTGAAGTGTCTTTCATAACAGTAACAAGTGTATAGCTTAGTCCTCATCTTGACTGTATAATGACCATAAATATTATCAAGCTAAAAATACATAAAGCCATTGTGAATATCAGGGATTTAGATAGTGCTTTCTGTTATGTTTCATTAACACAATGTAGTATTTTTCAATTTGTAAGCTTAATATTATTTTTATTGAGTTGTTTTAAGGATGTGCTTAGGTCAGGTTTAAGAATTTTTGTCAGATGTTCGGACTCCTTGGTTTTTTTCCTACGATACAGGGTAAAATGTTTTGCCCCATAACACCCATTTTTCTTTTCATATAAGACTTCATTAGCCCATAAAAGTTCATTTACCAAAATTTAAGCAGATTCTAGATTTCTTTTCTTTCGATTTCAGACCCAAATAATACCAATGCGCATATAAAAGTAAAAGTCCGGGTCAGCCTTTTCCCGCCATTTAAAAAAAATTAAATATCTCGAAAAGTAGCTTCATAATCTATCAATATTTTTAGCTTATTTTGTTCCTTAACTAATGCTCTTTTGACTTATAGTATCAAATTTAAATTCTAGATTTTTTTTAATTCCTTAAGTAGAACAAGGATGTAATATATTGATAATGCAAACTATGATTATAGTACTTTTAGATACATTTGCTATTATATGCTTATTTAATTCATGGTTGGCTATCTTAATTCTAAGAAAGACTTCAAAATATCTGTTAGAAGTAATTAATGGATTACATTCTATGATAGTTTGAGATTTCTCTCCAGATAGAAACAGAGACTCTAAAATAACATATGCACGGGAAATTATACCCAACCGGTATGGTACTACAAGGACAACGATCTTGATGGGACAATTTGGAAAAAAGCAATTTTTTTTTAATTTTGTGAATTTTTTTATACCTCTCATTACGTATTTTACACAATCTATTAACTTTGAAAAAGAAGCGAGACAACACTTGTCTACCTAATTTCATGGAAACGTGCCTACATTATTCACTTTAAAAAATCAATTTTAGAAATGTTTTTTGTGTT
The DNA here is from genome assembly GCA_017311375.1 of Mytilus coruscus. Classification (NCBI taxonomy): domain Eukaryota; kingdom Metazoa; phylum Mollusca; class Bivalvia; order Mytilida; family Mytilidae; genus Mytilus; species Mytilus coruscus. The sequence goes on from CM029602.1 coordinate 91,793,100, forward strand.
TCCTTTAACATTTTGAAACACTTAAGAGTTTCCCGAAGATGTCTTTTGACATGCAAATATATTCAATGTTTTGTTCAGTACTCACTTTTTTCTACTTGGAAGTGAAGGAAATAAATCGTTCTACAAATGAATGAATTTAAAAGGAAATCGAACAAACATATCCTTTTTTCATTCAACAAAAGAAATCAATTGACATAATGCCACCGTTAACTCCATAAAAGTATCAAGACTCGAGTACGGAATGATATAATTATATACTATTTGCTTCCTTATAGACAGAAAAGAGAATGTTTGAATATTTGTAAATCGTGTCTTTTCTAAAGTTTATAAATTTCTAGATGTAAGATCATAAAAAGACACAGACCAATCAACTAAATAGTTTTTTTGACACCTAAGAAACAATTTGATGTTCCGTTCGTATGTTGGTCATATCTCACTAATCCGTTTAAGCAGATGAATTCGCTATTGTGAATTTAAGGCGCTAATAGTGCTAGTATACACCATGCGGATTAGGACGAATGATTAAACTGAAGTACTTCTGAATTTAAGACGTTAAAAGGGATGTTACATACTTTGTACATTAAGCAAATTGTGTAAACATTGACTCTGTAGTTATAAAGACAGCACAATGAGGAAATATTGGTCCAATTAGTCACATAAAAACAAATAAGGAAAATTCTAATCATACCAACCGGAAATACAAAATATTTGTTTGGCATTACAAATCAGGCAATTATTGATGTTCTAAAGATCAACTCGATTTACTCTGATATCAAATTACGCATCACAAGATGTCAATATATGACCATGTATGTCTTGGTCAGTTGTCATATACACGCCTTGTCTATGACAAGAAGCAGATATAGGAAGAGTTTGGTTAGGTTTGTTGTTTCATTTTAACGTTGCTTTCTTGATGCTGCGTAGAGCAATATTTACAAGTTAAAGAAGACAATTATTCTTGTTTTGTTTATGTAATGATTAATCTTATAAAAATTAAAATTAAAAATCAGAAATGAATGTGTATGGATTAACGGCAATTAACCAACAATCTAAATAAAGGAGTTCAACTGAAATATATATCCTAAGGTCCACGATGGATGAACCCCCAAAACGATATGACAAGTTCTAAATCGGAAACCAGTTCACTCCATTTTCAGGCTTTTTAGTAATTATTACTCAGAACCAGTCAATAATTGCAGTTGAATGTTCAAAAGTAGACGAAGAATCTCAAGTGATCTCATACAGGACAGTGCCAAATATTGATGAATAAGAATAATCCCAAGTGATTGTATAAAAAAAACAGTACACTGAATGTTCCAAAATAGAAATGTTTGAAAAATGACTCGAACGACTGAGCAAAAAGCTCTGGTCACACTTTCAAATCAAAATAGACATGTCAGTTTAATTTATTGGCAAATATTAAAATGTAGGCAAACATCCATGACCACGTAGTCGCTTGTTACGTCATGGCTTTCCTTTTAGCTCACCTGGCCCGAAGGGCCAAGTGAGCTTTTCTCATCACTTGGCGTCCGTCGTCCGTCGTCCGTCGTCGTCCGTCGTCGTTAACTTTTACAAAAATCTTCTCCTCTGAAACTACTGGGCCAAATTTAACCAAACTTGGCCACAATCATCATTGGGGTATCTAGTTTAAAAATTGTGTCCGATGACCTGCCAAACCAACCAAGATGGCCGCCATGGCTAAAAATAGAACATAGGGGTAAAATGTATATTTTGGCTTATAACTCTGAAACCAAAGCATTTAGAGCAAATCTGACATGGGGTAAAATTGTTTATTAGGTCAAGATCTATCTGCCCTGAAATTTTCAGATGAATCGGAGAACCTGTTGTTGGGTTGCTGCCACTAAATTGGTAATTTTAAGAAAATTTTGAAGCTTTTGGTTATTATCTTGAATATTATTATAGATAGAGATAAACTGTAAACAGCAATAATGTTCAGCAAAGTAAGATCTACAAATAAGTCAACTTGACCAAAATGGTCAGTTGACCCTTAAGGAGTTATTGCCCTTTATAGTCAATTTTAACCATTTTTGTAAATTTTGTAATCTTTTACAAAATCTTCTCCTCTGAAACTACTAAGACAAAATTAACCAAACTTGTCCACAATCATCATTAGGGTATCTAGTTTAAAAATGTGTCCGATGACCCCGCCCGCGAACCAAGATGGCCGACATGGTTAAAAATAGTACATAGGGTAAAATGCAGTTTTGGCTCATATCTCTGAAACCAAAGCATTTAGAGCAAATCTGACGAGGATAAAATTGTTCATTAGGTCAAGATCTATCTGCCCTTAAATTTTCAGACCAATCAGGCAACACGTTGTTGGGTTGCTGCCCTGAATTAGTAATTTTAAGAAAATTTTGCAGCTTTTGGTTATTATCTTGAATATTATTATAGATAGAGATAAACTGTAAACAGCAATAATGTACAGCAAAGTAAGATCTACAAATAAGTCAACATGACCAAAATTGTCAATTGACCCCTGAAGGAGTTATTGCCCTTTATAGTCATTTTTACAATTTTCATAAATTTTGTAAATTTTGTAAATTTTACAAAATATTTTCCACTGTAACTACTGGGCCAAGTTCATTATAGATAGAGATAATTGGAAGCATCAAGAATGTTCAGTAAAGTAAGATCTACAAACACATCACCATCACCAAAACACAATTTTGTCATGAATCCATCTGTGTCCTTTGTTTAATATGCACATAGACCAAGGTGAGCGACACAGGCTCTTTAGAGCCTCTAGTTAAAATCCCCAAATCACACAGGAAGTTTCTGTCGTTTATAATTGATGAAGGAATTTAAACAAAAAGAAAGAAGTTTGCTAAATGTTGAATGCATCCTATTTTCTAGTCGACATATTTTTTAAAAGTTAAATAAGGGCAATTCTTCCATTATGTCCAAATGCTATATCAAATATGAATTTAAGGAGTTTTTAGAACGTCATGAAAACACTATAATAATATGTTTCAATTTACCATTCATTCTATAAAACATGCCTGTACAGAATGTGCAAATTAATCGGATATAGTCTCATGAAGTAACAAAAATTCCTTAAGGGTTTGAGTATAAATAGACAGTTACATATGTAATAAATCAATCAATGTAAGTTTATATTCAAAAGGGATTCTTCGGAGATGAGTTTTTGTGTGTGTTTTTTTTTTTTCCTTTTCAATTTGTTGTTTTCCCCAATGGGTATTTACAATGTTTTGTTTACAGCGCTCATATTATATATTATGTACTTTTGAGTTGGACCAAAACTAGTACTATAATTTATAGGAACCTTTTAATGAAAAAACGCATACAATACTGCACAAGTTATTGAAGGTATGAAGATCTTTAATATACGGACTTAAACCGTTTCGACAATGTCACCTTTTTCCGAAGACTTAACGATCAGTTGATAATATCATAGGTAGTTGTCATTTCTAAACACCAGACACACATAACAACGTCTTTAACCCCAAAGATGACGTTACAAGGAAATTTGACAACGTTAAGCAAAGCAACAAATAAAACGTTGGACATGGTTTGCTTATAAAGTAAAATAACCAAAAAATACCGAACTCCAAGGAATATTCAAAACGGAAAGTCCCTTATCAAATGGCAAAAATCAAAAATCCAAACACATCAAACGAATGGTTTTGAAATGTAGAGAATTGATTTTGGCATATTTTCCTTCTCTGTCTTTCAAAATCATTTGACGAAAAAATCACACATATTATTAATATAATTTGGAAAAAAATGGATAAAATCAAAATATGCATTTCATTTGTTCATCTTCCAATGTATTAGCAGTACAGGTGTCAGAGATGAATATACCTTCTTTGTTTATTTATTACAATGTTAGCAAGCGTAAATTGTCATTTACAAACCGTTCACCAAATGTCAAATTTCATAATGAAGCGAACAAAGCTACATCTTTTGCGCATCTACAATGGATGTAGTGTATTATATTCTAAAAGAGAATAAGTTGGCTTGCATGTTGCTCTTGAGTATAGCCCTTCGTTATTCAGATTTCTGTAACTGAATACACAGTCAAGGAAGTATTATTATCCATCAAAAATGTAAACTTGGTTTCACAAGGCTAATGACATATTATATCAGCCTTGTTAGATACCAATAGAAATCTTTTATTGAAATCAGGATCATTAATGTAAGTTCACTTAAATCATTGAGGTAATTTAGCTGAATGGGAATGTGATTAGCCTGGATGACAGAGTGAAAAACTAATAACTAAATTTATCTGTCTGCATTTGTCGTACCTAACGATGGCATGACAACTACGGACTTACTTAAGATATTACTGGTGGTCTGTCCTTGCTTAAAATAGATGCTATTGACAATAATGGGTGCACTTTCCTGGGACTTGTCATAGACGATAAATATTTTGTCTCATTCCTGTAATATGCTTGATTTTTCCTAGATATCGCAGCAGTAGAAAGTATGCTTTTGTATAACATTTTAAATTATTTTAGTAGTAGCGGTCAGAATTGAATAATTAAATTTTGATCAAAACAGAAGGAAATTAAATTAAGATTAGTGTTTCATATATACTATTTGTTAGTGATCGATTATATCGACCATTTAGAGTAAGCTCTAATCTGGTGTTAAACGTATATTAGATGAATGTTGAAACAGTTAGTACCTTGTAAAGCAATATATATCGTTATTGTCCGTCAGTGAACGATGTTTGTGTTCAAATGATAACGTGTGTTGTCCGTCAGTGAACGATGGTAGTGTTCGAGTGATAACGTGTGTTGTCCGTTAGTGAACGATGGTAGTGTTCGAGTGATAACGTTTGTTGTCCGTCAGTGAACGATGGTAGCGTAGGAGTGATAACGTTTGTTGTCCGTCAGTGAACGATGGTAGCGTAGGAGTGATGACGTTTGTTGTCCGTCAGTGAACGATGGTAGCGTAGGAGTGATGACGTTTGTTGTCCGTCAGTGAACGATGATGACGTTTGTTGTCCGTCAGTGAACGATGGTAGCGTAGGAGTGATAACGTTTGTTGTCCGTCAGTGAACGATGGTAGCGTAGGAGTGACAACGTTTGTTGTCCGTCAGTGAACGATGATGACGTTTGTTGTCCGTCAGTGAACGATGGTAGCGTAGGAGTGATAACGTTTGTTGTCCGTCAGTGAACGATGGTAGCGTAGGAGTGATGACGTTTGTTGATCGTTCCTTAATCATACATATAATATAAAGTATAAGCAGTATTAACAAAAATATCGAACTCCAAGGAAATTTCTAAAAAGGGGCAGTCAATAAAAACTAAAAAAATCTAACGTTAGACTTTATCAACCAACGGAACGAAATGGAAAACAACTGTCACATTCCTAACTTGGTACAGACATTTTACGAAGAAAATGGTGGATTAAACCTGGTTTTATAGCTTGCTAAACCTTAGTTAAAGAGAAGCATAACAGTATTTCGGTACTTAGTAAAATCTCCAAATGCCTCAGACGATCAGCAAAAGATATCATTTCATTTCAATACATGGTCATGAATATTTAACTTCTATGAAGAAAAGAAAAACGAACTACAAAAGAAAATAGTACACATATTCATATATACGTATTTAGATAGTACACCAAAGTCATTTAAAATATTTTGCACATAGGTAAAAATAGTAAGAAAACGCAAGGAAAACAGTCGGATTCGCATTAACTCTAAAAGGCCAGTAATCATCTGTAATTTGATTCTCAATGAACTTATAGATATACATACACTCACATACAATAAGATTATATATGATATTGGTACAACCTATTTCATTACTGGTATATTTCATTTAATGTAGTAAATGATTTACAAAAATGCAGTAGATTTACAATTTTGTAGGTATGCATTAGTTTTTTTCTTTTTGTATTGTTTAGCTGAGTGAGATCATGTCGAGTTTCAATAAAGTAAACTAGAGTTATATTCAAAACATTTCATTTTTCTTTGTATATCGTAGTTGACAGATGAAGAAAGAGTATATTTAAATGCAGCATCGTTGGGTGATGTCGGAATCGTTCGACAGTCCTTGGAAGAGAAGGGAGCCTCCTTAAATGTTAACTGTTTAGATTATATGGGTAGAAATGCTCTACACCTAGCAATCGATAGTGAGAAGTTGTACATCATTGAGATGTTGCTGGACAACTTAAGTTTTAACTGTATAGAAGAGGCACTGCTCCATGCTATAAGTAAGGGAGGACAAAAAATTGTTAAAATAATCATTGAACATCCAACATTTATTGCTGGCGAGGATCGATTCAAGAGGTCAGGGGTCAATGAAGCCTTTTTCAGAACAGAAGAGAAAAGTCAGTTTCCTCCGGATATTACACCTTTAATTTTAGCTGCTTCGTATAATAATCATGAAATTGTTCAAATGTTTCTCTCGAGAAATCATCGGATAGAGAAACCACATCCAATTTATTGTAAGTGTACAGACTGCGTCATCAAGCAGAATTATGATTCTTTAAAAAGGTCAAGGTCACGATTGAACGCATACAGAGCGTTGTCAAGTCCTGCTTACATGGCTCTGTCAAGTCCGGATCCCATCATGACAACATTTGAACTTAGACAGGAAATGATGAAGCTTGCAGAAGTTGAAAAAGAGTTCAAGGTAAGTGTGAATTAGTTTCATATTTTCATTTTATTTTCATGCAAATGTTCTGCACATTTTAAAACTAGCAAGATTTAGCGAGATTTCATCATCGGTGCATCGGACTTTTAACTAGAGGTAATATAAAAATCTTTCTAAACGAAGACATAGTAATATATGGACATAAAGTCTTTATACCTAACACATCAAAAAAGGGCGGGGTCCTTTTCGTTCATTCAACGCAAATATGATTTGTTCTAACCTATTGAAGCAATTGATATTTCGTACTTTTCCGTCAGTCAACGATTCAGTATCATACAGGGATAGTGTCCGCATGATGACCTTTGTTGATATAATTACTCACAAAATTTAAGCCATATGGTCTTTGGCTGCAAAAGAAAAAAAGCATTGAAAGTCTACAGGAATATGAATACATAAAGTAGAATGTTTACACGAGTACGATTTTCTTGCTTTGTCGGAACAATTGTGGGAACAGTTAGTTGAGAAAATGTATACTTGATGCATTTTTGCTTTCTTGAAATATTATATTATATTCTGTGCATGAAGTTTAAAAAGAATCTTTATTATATTTAGCGTTTGTGATGTTTGATACAAAGCATGCGTTTGGAAAATCCGTCTATATGCTGGTGACCTTAAATCATGACTCGTTCTTAAAAACGCTTCATAGTATAAATCTATCTATCCCCTTCATTTGGTGTGCTCACTTTGCAGACCCTTCTAATTGATTTTGTCCCTTCCTGTCCCATCCTAAATAAATTCATGAAATATTTGCCACTGTACGTGAAGTCAATCCAAATGCAAAATGAACTGACATTCAAATATGACATTCAAATATAACCAAGTAAGATTAAAGATATAAATATAATGAGTTATGGTATTTGTTAAATCATTTATTACATTCTGAATACATCTCGAAATTGAGTTTCCAATTCTTAATTGATTTATTGTATTGCATGTACTTTGCTTTCCCACTTTTTGAATGCATATTCAAACAAATGCACCAAAATCTGATAATAATATTGTGACTAATTTGTTGAGTTTTGTCTGTAAATCATTTAGATGAATTAGCTAGATCATTCAATCCCAAAAGAAATCTTCATAAATCTCTAATCCTTTTGTACTTACATTGAACAAGCACTTAGAAATCAAAGTATAAATCATCAAGTGACGTCCATGTTAAGGTAGATGTTTGAGTTTTATTTGATTTACAATATTTCTGTGAAATTGTTACAGTTTTAAGTACACTCCTTGAAAATGTCCAAGTTCTGGTTTATTTGACATTTGAATAAAATTTTTGGACTTTCTTTCGGTAATAATTGAAATTAAGATTGGTAGGATTTCTTTGCTACACATGGGCATTAAGATTGTAGGGTTTCTTTGCTGCGCATGGGTATATATCATTAAGATTTTAGGATTTCTTTGCTACACATGGGTATATATCATTAAGATTTTTAGGATTTCTTTGCTACAAATGGGTATATATCATTAAGATTGTAGGGTTTCTTTGCTGCGCATGGGTATACATCATTTAGATTGTAAGGATTTCTTTGCTACAGATGGGTCTATATCATTTAGATTGTTCTGATTTCTTTCTATAAATGGGTGTATATCATTAAGATTGTTAGGATTTCTTGACTACGAATGGGTATATATCATTAAGATTGTTAGGATTTCTTTACTACACATAGGTTTTTATCATTAAGATTGTTAGGATTTCTTTGCTACGAATGTGTATATATCATTAAGATTGTAATGATTTTTTGCTACACATGGGCATATATCATTAAGATTGTTAGGATTTCTTTGCTACACATGGGTATATATCATTAAGATTGTTAGGATTTCTTGGCTACACATGGGTATATATCATTAAGATTGTAATGATTTTTTGCTACAAATGGGTATATATCATTAAGATTGTTAGGATTTCTTTACTACATATGGTTATATATCATTAAGATTGTTAGGATTTCTTTGCTACACATGGGTATATTTCATTAAGATTGTTATGATTTCTTTGCTACGAATGTGTATACATGTATATCATTAAGATTGTTAGGATTTCTTTGCTACACATGGGTATATATCATTAAGATTGTTAGGATTTCTTGGCTACACATGGGTATATATCATTAAGATTGTAATGATTTTTTGCTACAAATGGGTATATATCATTAAGATTGTTAGGATTTCTTTACTACATATGGGTATATATCATTAAGATTGTAATGATTTTTTGCTACAAATGGGTATATATCATTAAGATTGTTAGGATTTCTTTGCTACAAATGGGTATATTTCATTAAGATTGTTAGGATTTCTTTGCTACGAATGTGTATATATCATTAAGATTGTAATGATTTTTTGCTACACATGGGCATATATCATTAAGATTGTTAGGATTTCTTTGCTACAAATGGGTACATATCATTAAGATTGTAAGGATTTTTTGCTACACATGAGCATATATCATTAAGATTGTTAGGATTTCTTTGCTACACATGGGTATATATCATTAAGATTGTAATGATTTTTTGCTACACATGGGCATATATCATTAAGAATTTTAGGATTTCTTTGCTACAAATGGGTATATATCATTAAGATTGTAAGGATTTTTGCTACACATGAGCATATATCATTAAGATTGTTAGGATTTCTTTGCTACACATGGGTATACATCATTAAGATTGTTAGGATTTCTTTGCTACAAATGGGTATATATTATAAAGATTGTTAGGATTTCTTTGCTACAAATGAGTATATATCATTAAGATTGTAAGGATTTTTTGCTACAAATGGGTATATATCATTAAGATTGTTAGGATTTATTTGCTACACATGGGTATATTTCATTAAGATTGTAGGGATTTTTTGCTACAAATGGGTATATATCATTAAGATTGTTAGGATTTCTTTGCTACACATGAGAATATATCATTAAGATTGTTAGGATTTCTTTGCTACAAATGGGTATATATCATTAAGATTGTTAGGAGTTCTTTGCTACACATGGGTATATATCATTAAGAATCCCAAGAGTCTATAGAACCTAATTTTCTGTTATTGTTTTGTCGTTACATAATGGGAGATTGATTAAAACTTTAATGCCAGTCACAAACACATGTATATTCCGAAACAAGATTCTATCTAACATAGCATTGTAATGCATTAGGCATTCTAATTATGGTTACCCTTGTATGCATTAATGAAATTAGATGCTTTTACTTACCTTTTAACGATATTGGTCGACAATAACTTAAAAAAACTATTCTAAAGCACTCAAAGTAACGTCAATTATGTACATATGGGTGTGTTACTAATACTGGATTTTTGAAAGTCATTAACTAACTAACGCTTGCTGTTGCATGACTGTGATGTATGTTTACACGGTTTTGGCTGCTGGATCCCTATTTTTGTCACATTAACCTATTATGTCTGTTTTAATTGCTCACCCAATTTTGTCAATATAACGGAGCTGTCATACAAGTGGGAGGTTAAGCTAGCTCTAAAACCATGTTTTATCCACAATTTTCTTGGGAAAATGCCTGTACCAAGTCAGGAATATGACAGTTGTTTCCCACTCGTTCCGTTGGTTGATAACGTTAATTTTGTCAGTTTTTATAGACTTCCCCCTTTTTGAATTTACCTTGGAGTTCGGTATTTTTTTAGACTTTTTTGCTTATGAAACACGTTCTTTGGTAAACTGAAACATGTATGCATCTTCGATACTTTGATTTCAACTGATGTTAAAAGCATGTTGTATAAACGTGTTAAAACTGTTATATTAAACCCATGGATGAATAAGATTGAACGATTTCAGTACTTTTTGTAATTCTGTTCCCTCTATTCTCAAAGTCTGGCATTTTTATGATATCGTTCTCAATGTATTTGTTATTAGAATCAGTGTTGTTAAAAATATTATTTATGACCTAAAACAAGAATTTTGTATCTACGATTCGAATTTTCATACAAATGCAGTGTTTGATGGTAAGATCGTCAATCTTTCAATTGACCACGGGTAATAGTAGCCTAGATCGTAGAAAAATTAAAAGTTTTGATACTACTGCAAAAGTGAAATGATTGTGACTGAAGATTTTGGAGTAGATTTTTAGAATTTTTAAGAATCCACTCTTAATTGATACCACTGGTTGAGAATACCTCATTAAAAATATTTTTGAGGCCATCTTTTTTTTCTGTAGAAATAGCGGTAATACGAATTTAAGAAAGATGTTTTGATGAGCCAGCTATATATCGATTTTTATCAGTTTTTCATGACGTTTCGCCATTTAGCACATAGAAAGGAGATTGCCATCGTTTTTTTTGTTGTTGTTGTAAATAATATCTTAGAAGGAAATGTTGGATTTGTAATTTTCTATAATCGGACGCAGTAAAATGGGCACTAGCTGTTAATTTTATTTCTAAAATCGCGTTTTCATGAATGATGTTGGTGTATTATTTGGTTCTCAGATTAGTTGTGAATTCCATGTTCTTTTGTTCGTGAATCCAAATAATGATGTTTGCATATAAAAACAATATTGTTTGAGGCTTTGTCTGCTGGAATGACAACCTTTTTATTCGTGAAGAGAGAATATTGCACCCACAACCTCGGTCTTCATGAAAGAATTGGAAATCCATGTGCTTATGGATCATGTAGTTAATTCTAGAGCGAATAGACCTTGATACATCCAGATAAAATAACAAGCGTAGGTATTCCTGACTCGAGCTTGGTCAATTTTGTGGCATAGTCATCAACTGCACCCACCAGTAACCTGAAGTACTTTTTTCAAGTTGATTGACAGGCATCAAATATTTTGTGTCTTTGGATATCAATACTATAAGTTGTGTATTGTTTACAGAGTAATGACGAAGAACGACTAAAATCAACACTACATAAGTTATACGGTTACAATCACGAAATTTTTGAAAGATTACTATATGTCTCTGTTTGAACTCACTATATTGACATGTCTTCGCAGTCTATGGTCATAAAATACCAGAAAAGTCGTCAAATTGTTACCGATTATGACTTGGATTGTACTCTTCCCGATTGTGACATTTTACCTGAGTGTGGATTTGCATAGCGGGTGATGCTGATGCATAGCAGGAGACGCTTACCATGTCGACACACCTGGTCTCCTTCCTGTTGACGCACCCTCTCCTTCGGTATTTGTTTGTTACCATGTTTTGTCTTCTTGATGGATTTATGATATTTGACCACCTTGTTTTGTCTTCTTGATTGATGTATGATATTTGACCACCTTGTTTTGTCTTCTTGATTGATGTATGATATTTGACCACCTTGTTTTGTCTTCTTGATTGATGTATGATATTTGACCACCTTGTTTTGTCTTCTTGATTGATGTATGATATTTGACCACCTTGTTTTGTCTTCTTGATTGATGTATGATATTTGACCACCTTGTTTTGTCTTCTTGATTGATTCATGATATTTGACCACCTTGTTTTGTCTTCTTAATTGATGTATGATATTTGACCACCTTGTTTTGTCTTCTTGATTGATTTATGATATTTGACCAGCAGAACTACATATATAATTTTATGGGGACAATGAGCAAGAGTAATTGGGAGGATTTGGTTTAACATTCTTGAGGGTTAAGGTTTGTCATAATGTCATGTGATTGAAAATCAACCGGTTTTGTGTAGGTTTACAAGTAATGCCAAGTGTAGTTTTATCTTTGAAATAATAAGATATTGTTTTCTGTACTGACTTTTGGTAGAAACTATACTAGTATTGACAGGGTCCAAACCCTTATTGGCAATTCTACTGAAAAAAAAGTTTTTCATCATCAATGGAAATAGGTATCACTCCTATCTGTTTGAATAACCTGTAGTTAGCAATATTTATACATGCCAAATTATTTTCATTTACCTGTGTTTAAAGTTATTGCAAATGGCAGATATTTTTGTTCGAGCATATTGTTTTTCTTAAATTGTTTAACATTTCATACCGATATAACATGTTACTTTTATTATTCTTCCCTTAGTTTATTTATTTTGTATTTACATTGTATCAGAGGTCAAATTTATTTGTTCAGTGTATGTTCACTGGTGTTAATATGTCCTTTGATTGAGTTAAGCTATTTCAGTTGATATTTTATAGCGGGTCTTTCTATGTTGTGATGTTACACTATTGTTTCAGAAAAAGGATGAAGGTTTGTACCATTAAAACGTTTAAACCCGCTGCATTTGTTTGCACCTGTCCTAAGTCAGGAATCTGATGTTCAGTAGTTGTCGTTTGTTGATGTGGTTCATAAGTGTTTCTCGTTTCTCGTTTTTTATATAGATAAGACCGTGGGTTTTCCCGTTTGAATGGTTTTACACTAGTAATTTTTGAGGCCCTTTATAGCTTACTGTTCGGTCTGAGCCAAGGCTCCGTGTTGAAGACCGTACTTTGACCTATAATGGTTTACTTTTATAAATTTTGACTTGGATGGAGAGTTGTCTCATTGGCACTCATACCACATCTTCTTATATCTATGTAATTATGGAAACCAGTCTGTAATTAGGAGAACTTTTATCAATAACGGGAGTGTTCTTGGCCTTATGAAATAATGAATTGAGCTTGAATGAATTTGGTGCATTCCAAAAGGATTGTGTACAGAGAGAAACATCATAGTTACGTATAATACGCATAGTTATGTGTACTTCAATGACAGTGACGTTTATTTCGGCATTGTTTTTAAATAAATAGTTATAAATTTTTTATATTACTACACTTGACAAAATTGAAACGGTTTGTCTGTTTCATAGCTCTAAAATTTGAGAACGAATATCATGGATTCAATATCACTATCTAAGTTCTTATACTACTGTCATAGTTTCGAATTATTCAATAGTAAAACGTATTGCATCTCCAGTTATATGTTATCATAATGCACATTTATTAACTTTCAGAATGAATATCATGGTTTAGTTGTGAAGTGTATGGACTTTGCCTGTGAGCTGATGGATCTATGTAGAGGTACTCAGGAAGTAGAAGCCGTATTAAGCGAGGGCACAGATTCGGTGGTTGAGGGATCCAGGGATCTTCTAGCTCGCCTTAAAATGGCCATTAGATATCAAGAAAAGAAAGTATGATATAATTTAAGATTGATATTTAAGAAATAAACTTTGCCTTCTCACATGCACTTGGAAAATCGCCGAAGCTCATATTACGCTATTATGCCCCTCTGACTGTAGCGGCAAATGGCAATGCATATCTGTCATTTTATTTTTCGATGGCGATTTATGCAGCAAGACATGGTCTGTTGCAAAAAGCAAGTTGGGTAGCGGTGCTACAAATTTATAAGCTCTTCCAGTTTGTGTTTGGAATTCCTTTATGAAGGTTAAATACTTGAAATCTGCTTAAGCTTGGCATTATCACATCAGATCTCTTGACTTAATTGTGAAATTTTATCCTTCACACATACCCGCATGGTACAAATAGGGGAGACAAAATGGGATTAATACAATAAGCGATGATGATTTTATGTTTGATATGTTTTCATATGTGAACTCTTATATCTGTAATTTATACATTTTTTCAACCTATTGATATCTATGTTTATAAATAAATATAAGTTATGTGTACCTACTGATACTTGTTTAGAGGGATTTCAGAGAACTGAGTTGTTGCACTAACCGTTTCCCATCAGACTTTGATGTTTAAGAAGCATACTATCTTATGTTAAGCAGTTGTCTTTTATCGTTAATTTTAATTGGTTATTAGTTTTATTTATTAATTGAAAGTTAACATTTGACTTTGATAACTGACTATTTGATATCATTCAAAACATATTTATAACAACTATTGCCTTGTGTTAAAGATAATTTGTTTTGTAAAATTAATTCATTAATACTTTGATAAAAAATAGTAATGTAAAAAATTACAGGTGCAACTTTAAGAACATTTTTATATCTTAACTAGTTTTGTAGTTTTAGGAAAATTGGCGATTCTTTAAAAAATCCAAGTTATAATAACAACTAAATGATAAGAGGAATAACAGTGAATAATCGACCTAACAAATAACGATAAGATAAATCAACATTTAAAAAATAATTTTATGACATTTTGATTTAGGACTAATTTCTTCCGCTCTGAATTGTTTTTGTTTTGTTGTCTTTTTATGCTTTATTGCTTTAGTAATTTAAACATAGATTGATACTCCGACTTTGGAAATTGATTTGTGTTCTACATAACATAACAAATATGTAAACCAGGAGCCATAGACATACAAATTGCACCGAGTAGCGTTCGTTGGCTCTTTCTCTTTAACATTTATGACTATTAAGGGCATGCAAGACATCACCCTAAAAGCGAAATATTAAAAGAAATTGACCTGATGTCAAGCAATATAATAAATAACACAATACTGTTAATATAAGATAACAAACATAATTATGATCGCCGTGTTATAACCGTTGATTAATTTTCTCCATATGCCTGTTTTACTATGCAAAAGCTTTCTATCTATTACATTCTACCGAATCAAATTTCATTTTTTAAAGCCAATGCAATTATTTTGATCCAAGAAATTCTCATAAATATTATTAGATGTTGTATAAACCAAGAAGACCTGTTTAATAATATTTGCTATAGATTGACTAGGTTCCTTCAAGTGGAATATACAACTGTCATTCCTCAAAATGCAATCAATTATATTAGTACATTTCCCTAAAACAGTAAGACCCCCATAAATAAATCATATTTTTTATCTGACAATTTTTTAGTAGATTTTATCAAAGTTTAAAGTTCTCTTTTATGGTTATTCTTTATGAGCACTTGATTGGAATATCTTTTAATGTCTCCGACGCCAACTTGGATTGCTGATAACAGAATTGTATAATTTGTTTTTAATGCTGTAAGTGCAGACACATTATTAACTGGAAATCATTTTTTGAGTATTATAAGGCCATTAAAAAAGATAATCTGATTCCGCCCACGTCGATTAAAGTAACATTGATTTTTATTCTCAGAAATAATTTTGTATACTATTTCAGTATTTAAAAAGAAGAATGCATGGTTACTTGCCTGGTTCGAGGGCTTTTGTTGTGTATTTGCTTCTTGTTATTGTTAAAAGGGCATTAGTTGTAAAAGTCATGTTCACCGATTTGACCCAAATTATAACATACTAAAACGTTTATCCAAATTACAAAAAGTCAAAAAGAAAAATTGACATTGCATGGACACGTTATAATGTATCAATGATCGTACGTATTTTCGACCAAACGCCATCTAAATATCCACCGAGAAGACCTCCGATGACTGCCGATGATCATACAACCTGATATAAACATAAATATAAATATGCATACAAGCACGTGCAATCGTATAATAACAATGTTTCTAGGTATGTTTGATTTCATTTATAGATTAAGCATATATTTAAATCATCGCTTTACCTGTATGAGAATGTTTTTTTTTGTAGTCCGGATAAGTAAACGAAATAGTTATTCCTGTTGGCTCCCTTGTTTCACTTTTCAATGTTGACATTCTTTTCTTATAAATCAAGGAACACGCTGACCGCATGCTGTACACAATCGCAACTAAGATTAAAATCAAAGGTTGCATTAATACTGATTCAATTGAGGTTCAATTATTGACTTGCAACCCAATAACACATCAGTGATGTTTTTAGTTTATTTTTGACGAAATTGAACCAACCTGACTGCTAATAGCATTATATTATTTCTATATTCCGCTTTTATAAATATTTGAAACATAAAAAAACATATTTTAATGTTTTGATTAATTCGTAGCTAATGCCGCTTTAACGTGTTTTCTTTTTGTACCTGCTACAACATGAACATTCGCACGTTATGTTAAACAGTTAACTTTCATAATATCTGTACACATGTTCAGGATTTCGATAGCATTTTGCCGTTCAAACAAGCTTATGTGAATTAAAAGAATAATTTGATCTGTAAAGTTAGATCCTTTACTTGAAAGATCGGATTTAATTTTTAATAAATGAAATATTACAAGGATCATCATGGTCATCGATAAGTAGCGAAATATTTCTTTTTCCCATTTATGACGCATGAAAAACGGCAACTCCTCATCAGAGATTAAATGAGGTAGACGTTACCAACTATAGGTCACCATACGGCCTCCAACAGTGAGCAATCTCCATACCGCATAACAAATTAAAAAAAAAAACCCGAAATGACAAATGTAAAACAATTCAAATGAGAAAACTAACGGCCTGATAAATGTACAAAACAATACAAAACGAAAAAAACAAATATGACAACCTACACATGTTTTGGTTTACCTTTTTAATGAATAATTGCTGTGTTTATTTCCAGTTTGATCACACTTCACTGCTACACTGTAATCTTCAGTAGTGGCAGATCTCCATTTAAAATCTGCGTAGACATTTTTTAATCTATAACAAAAGTTGATATTTACTGACTTTCAGCAATATCAAACAGCTTGTGTTTGCACAAACATCTACACGCGATCGACACATCGATTGAAAATCAGTGTATGTTTGTCTTATAACGTGTTTCATCTGTTTTACCCCCTACTCAAGATAGAGGGAGAAGAAATCCGAATATAATTGTATAGTGTTGTTACTTTATCTGTTTCAGTCTGTAGCTCATCTTAATTGTCAGCAGAATATGACAAGCTTATGGTACGGGTCAGAGAGAGAGAGAGAGAATAGCATGGTATAACGCTGTGTTTTATCTTTTTCAGTTTGTAGCTCATCCTAATTGTCAGCAGCATATGACAAGCTTATGGTACGGGTCAGAGATGGGCTTTCTTCAGTCTTTAAGTTGGTGGAAACAGTTGTGTTTTGTGATTTTGTTTCTACCTACGATACCGTTTATAGCACTATCATATATCATTGCGCCAAATACAAAGGTAGGTATTTAATATTTAAAGACGTTTGTATGATATCTAGCTTTTTGTACGAAGGCGTTTATTGTATGTGCGAATTGATGTTTAACGGACAAATGGATGTTTTAGGTACACATGAATGTTTTTATGAAAAATGTTAATTTATAACCAACAATTTATCTATGCCAAATAAGCGTTTAATAAATGTTATGCCGAAATCATAAGGCTCTTAGAGACGGTTATATTCGTATTTTAACATACCTCTCAACGTGTTTTCATGCATGTGACTAAATCTTCGTTTACATATGTGAGCATGCTACTTTGGCTATGCATGACTTTATATACACGTAGGTATTGTTTAGAGCCTTATATATCATCAGGCCGTAATCAGGTGTATAAAGTCCCATTCATGCCACTGCTGTAGACTTTTCTCCCCGCGAGGGTATCGCCAGCCCTGTAGTCAGCACTTCTGTGTTGTCATGAATTATCATTGATATGGTCATAACCACAAATTAACTGTTTATCGACAGGTTGTATGTATTCCTAGCCGTATTTGGCAAAACCTTTCGGAATTTGGGTCCTCAATGCTCTTCAACTTCGTACTTTATTTTAATTTTATAACCTTTTTGATTCGAGCGTCACCGATGAGTCTTTTGTAGACGAAACGCTCGTCTGGCGTACACAATTTTCATCCTGGTATCTATGATGAGTTTATTATCAGTATACTTCTATACATCATTACTTCGAATAAAAATGAAAAGTATGCTTATTTCGTTAATCTATTATATATCATTGTGCAGAAAAGCAAAATATAGAATAAGTACATGCTAGTGAATGTCTGTAAGCCGTCTAGGACTTTTTAATACGATTAATTTATTTTTTTTTTTTTGGTATAACCAACGAGTTATACAAAAGCAAAAGACATGACAGTACACTGACCATACTTACAATGCTTTATAGATATAAGAAGATGTGGTATGAGTGCCAATGAGACAACTCTCCATCCAAGTCAAAATTTATAAAAGTAAACCATTATAGGTCAAAGTACGGTCTTCAACACGGAGCCTTGGATCACACCGAACAGCAAGCTATAAAGGGCCCCAAAAATTACTAGCGTAAAACCATTCAAACGGGAAAACCTTGCATGTTTTACAACTTATGCATATATTTACTAAAAATTCAAAAAAAAAGGTTTGGTTTATTTTTTTAATTAGCCGACAGTTTGACTAGGTTTACCTTGAAACAATACTTTGATTAGAATTATTTTCTCTTTAACTTATTGTTTCGATTTTGTTTCAGAGAGTATCATCCGTCAATTATTTTGTGCCTGGGCGCTAACGTATGATATATATCTTATATATAGAATCACTAATTTGGCCCGGTTAGAAACAACATACAAGAAAGTAGTACATATCTTATACAAAATAGTTCCTACGCATAGCTGTAACTTTGTCAATAAATAAAATATTTGGGTGATTTTGGTTTCAAAGAAAAGCTTAAGGACTTGGGATCACTGTAGCACCATTGCTAAAAGCTTCTTTTGAATAATACAAAAGTATATGAAATTAAGATAGGAGGGCATATTTGCCCTGTTGCTCAGATCAGAAGTACCTGATTTTGTACTACCCAACTTCCGGGAATCAATGCGCTCTAATATGCTATTAAAGGTATGTTGAATTTTTTAGCACAAGTCAGGATAAGGTATAGTTTTGACATGAACTGATTATCACTTTATTTAAACTGAAGACAAAATAGCGATGCATGCTTGAAGTTGCAGAATTTAACCTAGAAAGCAAGGGGCTATGAATTAGTGGTGTTATTCCTTTAAAGATTTTGATAAATTATCCCATATAAAGGGATAAGTCAATTTCCACTTAAATTGTGAAACACTCATATAAATATAAGGATATGTGGATCATTGCTAATGAATCAGCTATCCATTAGTAGACCAAAAGTGCAAAGGACAAAGATGTAAATAACTGAACTTCACCGTACGGCCTTACTAAATGACCCAAACAATAGCGGATGTAGAAAGCTATTATAGATACCTGATTTAAAAAAAGTGAGAGTAAAAAAGACAATTTAGACTAGCAAACCCTCCCCTTGCCAGGGACAGTGTTTTAATAGCACAGCAGTAGAACAAACTGACAAAAAACACGGTGAAAGGGCACTAAATACAAAATACAAAAAACAAAAAGACAGTACTCACAGTTACGGAAAGCTACGAGTACTCACAGTTACGGAAAACTACGAATACTCACAGTTACGGAAAGCTACGAGTACTCACAGTTACGGAAAGCTAGTTCAAACTTTATTAAGACTAGTAACATGTAATAAACTATGTTAACCTATAATAAGATATCAATCAGTATAAAACTCCAACGGAAACACCATTATCAGATCGAGAGAAGCGTTACCTTCAAAATAAGCAAGCCTATTGAAAATAAAAACAAGTTTTAATCTTTTCAAAAGTTCAGAGTTTTAAATCTTCATATGTGTAGAATTTCTAACATCAGTATGGCATAGTTCCACTTGTGATCAAATTATAAAGATGGTTCCAAACTTAAATTTTGTAATTTTTTGACAAAAGAAAATGTAAGAGAATGCCAATATGCAGTGTTACATTTTAATGATTATTCGAAGAGAGAATATTGAATTGTAAAAGTTGGGGATTTAATTGCATTATACAGCTGTAAAAGTTGATATACATTGCAATTCATTACTCTCGGAAATGGCAAACTTTGTGAATTGTGACTATAATCAAGCGCCTCTAATAAAATATTTTGTGAAGATAATAGTATTGCATTTTTTAATATTCTGTAATCACATATTTATGAAGCTTGCGCTGACTCAATTTTTGTTATTCAAAACTGTCTAAAACCGCAACCACAACATGAACATTTTACCCCAAAATTGATATTTATTGAATACTTAGTACATTTCACACTTGCAAAGCAACGGATACTTTTGACTATCACAGAACCGATCAATATTGAATTATGTCATTGCGAAAGGTTAAAGTAACCTATTGAATAATTGAAATCGATTAAGAAAATCTGGTTTTATTTTTTGCATTTCTGCAAAAGGATATTCATATCTTTTTATTCATTTATCTATAATCACATTACAAGTATACTTCATAATCGCGAGGCATTCCAAATTTAGATTTTATTTCCCAATAAAATGCTCCATTCTACCCATGACAATATTATAACGTCACAACTATGCATAGGAAAACAAAGAAAACATTTGATTTCAATTGTAGCATACATATATTATAAATCTGTAATTATAAGTAATGAATGCTTTTTGTAAATCCTTGATCGTGCGCACATATTTTTAGTATACACAATATACGAGGTCAACGCTTTTACATCCCAAAAAAACTACAAAAAGAAGCACTAATTTTAGAATAATATATTTTTCCAGACAAAACAACAATACAACCAATCTTATGTATAAATATATGAACCTGTTTTATTTACTAGGTGTTTCAATTTTTATGGCGTACAACTTTTACTGAAATAATAAAGATATATTAGAAAAGTGACGACAAATACACACCTTTATCCTCCCTTGGTGCGTTGGATATCATTAAATGTTAATATATGATGATGAACCTAATTTATAAATTAAACTATAAAAGCACTTCATAAAACTGTTTACACAAAATAAGAATCGGTATTCCATATCAATGTATCGAATCGAAAATTTCAAATGAGCGGCTTTAATGCTGTCTCTTGGTCACTATAAAGTGATGATAAATGCCAGATAGACTTTGATTAACGACACTTTGAAGGATAGATGCTGTACCTAATTCATCACAAGATAATTGATTTGTGAACAATCACTGTTAATTTTCACGGAAAACATTCTGTCAGAGCATTGACTTTGTTCTGTAAGATTTCCATGGTATCACGGGATTAATCAATCAACCGATTCCCCTGAATTATAAAATTGTTATATTTTGACATCTATACATCAAACAGAATTGATTACTACATTTCAAAATGATCGTTTCTTGTAAATAAGCAAGAGATTTTCCCATTTAAGAAGAAAATGTCAAGAAATGAACTCTTCATTGGATGAAAAATATAACGTTAATATGACCAATTGCATAACATGACCCTTTATTCTTTTTATAAATAGAAACTTAACGTTTGCAGGTTTATTGATTGTAAAAAATATTAGCATACTATGTTCACATTAGCTTATTATCTTATACAGTAATATTCTAATGGAAACATTAATTCAAATTCTTTACAAACAGTTCATAAAAAACACAAAGAAAACTATAGGTTAAGCAACACAAACCCCACACCAGACATGTTACTTCTAATAAAATATGTGAATGAGTCATCATTTGATTAAGCATCATACAATAGCTGATTCATTAATTTCTAGTGTCAAACCCTAAGAAATTATCAAATTCATGAACCCATCGGTTCGTGTAAATTATTCAACCATAAACATTGACCGAATGTGAAACTTTGAAATTAAAACGTGATATTTAAGGACAAGGTATGAAGAAGACTGTTACCAATAGTAAAACACTGAAATACAAAACGGCACATAATCCAACACAAAAAAATAACGGAAAAAAGCATAAGCAATACGAAACCCTTTGAGACACTTGATGGAACTCATTAAGGGTAAGGAGTTCTTGCTCCACTTGTGGAACCCCTTGGGTTGCTCATGGCAAGAAAACATGCGGTAAGAAGTTGAATTCGGCTATGTAACAATCGAAGAAAACGAGATTATGGCTACAACAACTGGAATAACTACATATTCCTTCGGTCTAAATGATAACATCATGGAACATGGATGTTGTTTCTAAAAGAAACCGTTATCGATGACAACAATAATGGACGGCATTATTTACTTCGAAAAGTCAGTTCAATTCATTGTATTCAGTTGAGTTCCATCTTATCCGATTGTAATTAGGTATTCTCGTTTGTTTCCCCAGTAAGGAACTAAAAGTACGTTGGCTTAAATTTTTGTTTTATATATATATGCTTTTCCCTCATATAGAAAAACCAGAAGACCACACTGTTATTAATTGAAAAAAAATGAAATATGTTAATCCAAAACTGCTTACTTCCAACTTTGATAAAACTTTATTATAATACCTATTCTAACTTACAACTACGAAAAGACAAACAGAAAGATAATCACTAACTGCACTTCTTTAAATTCCGACGCTGATATTTAAAATATCACTCTTATCTATAAAGTATGAAAAATCGATGTTTGGATATGATCCCTGTGACCATATTGTTATGAGAGATCTTTAAATTGTCCAAGTCCGAGATGATATGAATTTGATCAAATCTCCCATATTCCGTCGTAATTCATGAGCGACTCGTTTCTTCTTGCTGTCAATTTTGTTACAGAAAAAAAAAAAAAAATCTGATTCTTCTTGCACACTATTTTTAAAATTTGGAAAATAAATTTATACAAAGTCGTCAAAAACGATACCAAACGATAACTTTACTGTACTGTAGACATATGAAGAGATGTCCAGACAAAATGTTCATGTCTTGAATTTTAATGATCTTGTTTCAACCTTTATTGTAGCTTCAACACGTGATAATCTGTCAATTTACAGAATGTGTATAGATTAATATTAACGATTTTTGGGTTTTCCTTTAATGTAGTTTGAGAGAGTAGTGAGTTTGTTTTTGCATTATTTGAACCCATGATGCACTAACAAATAACACATATTGTTGTATACACCTTGTTTAACCTTTACTATTATGATTATATCAAATATACATTTCTAACCAATTTACTTTCAGTATTGTTTGTCCTTATACTGTTCATTATCTATTTGTGACGGCTTAAGTGTCACAATCATTATTGTTGCAAAATATGACCATATCCCCATTCCAGTGTCCCATTGTAACATATATAGCTTGCCATTCGAATTATTTAATGGATCATCTATAAGATGCCACTGATTTAATTCTATACTATAAATCATTTTATTACATCATATATGATATTCATTACTTGTAGACAAACTTGAACAAATATTGTATTCATATGATACTTTTCATATTTGAAACTGTCTGACATAGAATATTTTACACTTTCTCTTCTATTGTCGTTAAAGCTTGACGCTTTGATGCGTTATGTAAAAACAAAACAGTTTATTTTCAAACCTCCTTTTTTAATTTTATTTTTCGCTTAAAGGTAAGGTGCCTTCTTCAATTTTACACCTTTTTTATTTATAGCTTGGAGCTGTGATGCGTTGTCCAGTAACAAAGTTTATTACCCATACCACATCACATGTGTGTTTCCTCATTCTGTTAGCTGCTGCCACTTTCAGACTAGCGGAGAGTGGAATTTCAATCACCTCAACGAAAGAGTTTACAGATCCCGCCTTTATACACCTTTCTAAGGACGAGAAAATTAATAGTTTATTAAAGGAGACTTTAAGACCTGCAAATACGTTGCTTACTCGTGTACAGTTTTGTATAGTCTTTTGGATATTAGGTGAGTTTTCCATTATCTGAAGTTATGTCTTTTACATTCGCTCCAATCATAATTTCAGAATAAGCTAGTAGATACCCACAACAATAACGGCACGTAAAAAACATTATAATTATGTTAATTTTCTAATTTCTCGTTTTTAACTGATGAACAACGTAACGTTATTACGAATGTCGAAAGAAGAAATATGCTGTTCGCTTTTATTCATATCTATTGACCATATGATGACATGTAAACGGAAATAATGACGTGAATCCAAATCAAATGACGCGAATGACATTCAGAAATCATTTTCGTTTACAAACTATTCCGAGGATAATCCAAACTAAATGATGAAAAGTAAGGATAGCAATTTAGAGACGTACTGATTATTTTTAATCTGGTAACACGAGAAGCGCCACACAAATCAGATCTCCTCATTTAGTATGATATATTTTCTTTCATGAAAAGAACAAAGTTGTTCCTTTCAGAAATATTCCTATCAAATTACTGTATTTGTAAACGTTCAAATTATTTGAGATGACTACTTTTTTTTGTTTACGAATTATTAGTTGTTTTAAATAATTTTCAGGTCTATTGTGGATAGAGTGTAAACAACTCTATTGTACAGGCGCTCACTCATATCTCACAGATTATTATAATTTTATGGACTTCAGTGTAATATCAATGTATCTAGCATCGTATGTGTTAAGATTTTATACAGAAATCATGGTCTCTAATGCTGACAGGTGAGTTGGAAAGTAGCAACTACATGTTTGTAAATATGTAGGCGCACCATCCTTTAAATATCGCCAGCATAATATAACCGACGAAAGTCATCATGTTTTGTTCTACAAATGATTAAATTATTAAGAGGGGAAGTCTATTCTTATCAAATGGTATTATTCATCAATCTTATTTATCTTCGTTCTTTAGTAATTGTACGTATTATTCTTATTGCAACAGGGTTTCATCTCCGCTTATAGTTTAACCTATTTGATATAATATTAAGAAATTAAACACATTTTTCAAGCTTTCTACAAAATATTCTACGTTATATTTCACGTATACACTTTTAAATCCAAATTCACAAAATTCATGATTTAATCATAGTCTCCATGTTACCGAGAATGATATTACACAAATAACAGCTTTAAGCTAGGGACGTTTTATAATTTTCATGTCACTTTTACAGGGAATTTAATGGCGCACAACGTGCGAACGACCTTCTACGGCAGGACAACTACACATATTTTGATTTACTATTAGCAGAGATAAAAAATCCTCGGTACTCACCACAAAATTATTTCATGGAAGCTTGTAAGTATAGAGTTGTATACGTTTGAGTTTTAATCTTTGTCAGAATGTGTTTCCATTCTGCTATCAATTCTGCGTTATCGAATCAAGTAAACTGTGATTGATCGTTGAATTATACAGGAAACAACAGTATCAGCAAGTTTTTTTTATGGAGGCTCAATTTTCTGAACGTTTCTAATCTGTGACAAATATTTAATATCATTATTCGCAAATTATCGGTGGTGAACTTACAAAAGGGTAGATTAATGTTCCTTGCGGTAGAAATCCTTCATTGTGATTTCTTACTTAACTTGAGTTAGCGAAGGCATGACCAACATTTTTTTTTTCCAAGTATACCCTCTCTTCATAACTTGATGAAACCAACCCCGATAATTTCGTTCACAGACATGGTAATGTTTATTTTAGCTCACTAGCCACAACCTGTATGTTTCGTGTAATAAGGACATTAACTAGTTAAGGGATCTAAATCTTGTTACGTATTCACACATATACATACATATACACACATATATTAATTATTCAGTTTCTTGCTGATGGAAGAGTAAAAGCAAATAGTTTTTTAAGTAATTAAACACAGCAATGACCTAAGATGATTATATATCTTTAATGCCATAGAAACATCAATCTTTTCACGACTTTTAAAGAAGTAAAACCGGGATTGCAGGAATGTTGTTGATATATTGGAAACACAATATTAAGAGAAATAAAAAAAAAAAAAATGCAACTGAAAAATAAGAATTCCCCCTTATGGAAACAGTTGTCAAATGACAATTGTCAGGAAAGAAGTAGAGAGTAAAAAAAAATATATGAAATGTTATTGGAGAAGTTAAACATTGTGTACCAAACTTCTAAAGAAACTATTTATGGAATCATGATACAATGGATATGCTCTCAAAAATAAGGACAGTTAGTATCAATCAATTATATCATTATCAATATAATGGAATTTGATGCGACTGTCATACAAGTGAGAGGTTTAGCTAGCTATAAAACCAGGTTCAATCCACCATTTTCTACATAAGAAAATACCTGTATCCATTCGTTTGATGTGTTTGAGCTTTTGATTTTGCCATTTGATTAGGAACTTTCCTTTTTGAATTTTCCTCGGAGTTCAGTATTTTTGTGATTTTACTTTCAACCATGTAGAGTTGAAAAATAAAAAAACATGGTGTATCTTTCGTTTGTTCAATACTACGGTAGATAATACAAAAAGACAAATAGGCAAAAAGGAATTCCTTTTTTGCATCATAGTTATAACATTGAAAACAACCATGCTATATTCTCAGACATAACTTGTCTCAAATATTTTCTTTGATCTTGTACATTAGAAATATCCTGTCAGTCAAATATTGTGCTCTGAAGACATGTAATATATTATCATTATTCTATAATCGATACAATAACGCGGGAGACCGAAAACCTCAAGATGAAAAATATGAACTAAGGTTGACTGAAGTTCAGCAAAACCTATGAATTAACCTTCTGTGTAATGAACATTGGGTTATTCATAGAAGTTTACAGTACTGACAGTTCAAAGCCAAATTAATTACATATGAAATTAAGCATTTTCCTGTTGCTATATTGATATAATAAGCGTAATAAATTTGCAATTACGCATGAAGGCATGCAAACAGTTTGTAATCTCGGCATGTAAAGTTTTAATAACACAGAAACAGTTTAGTTATATGCAATACATTTTTAAAGAAAACTAATATCTTTTTTCAGCCAGATTCCATTGGAAGGCAGACGACCCTGAAATCGTTTCAGATGTGTTATTTGCCATAGCTAATGTGATTAGTTTTGCTAGAACAACATTTCTGATGCCTGCTTTTGAAGTGTTAGGTCCTTTACAGATATCACTAGGACGCATGATTGGTGATATTACTCGTTTTATGGTGCTATTCACATTGGTATGTATATACACTTTATGATGACGACACATAACATATGTATCATTATAAATGTTGACTGATGTTGGAATCATTTTGTTTGTTACTGAAGTTATTTTCTTGTCTTTTAAGTTGTGGAATATTGGAGAAATGGTTGGGTAAAACGCTTGTACGCTTACTATGCAGGTTAATCGAAGTTGTCAATTTCCTTCATTTCTGATCCACTTAATTCAGTCAAACATTGTGTACATATTCTACAGATGTTTACAGAAATATCATATTGAAATCATGACTTTGATAATGTTATGGGATTGAAGGAAGATTATAGATAACATGTTTTAACCCCTCTGTACGATTGAATTGAAAAAAAAAACCACTAGAATCTTCACGATTTGTTTGTCTAATTGACCTAGGTATTGACGCCTTAATTTTGTGCTTTTTAAGGCGACAGTAGCTAACCGATGTTGAAATCTCGTAAATCGATTAGAAAGAGACAAGTATAGGTAACAAACAGAAACTGAGAAAATTGCATTAACTCCGAAAGGACCGGATGTGTCGAAAGGGTAACCGTCTTCTACAATGCATGCATCACCTGCCAGGCGAACCCTCATTCAGTAAAATATCACAATCGGGAATAGGACACAATTGGTAAAATTGCAGATCTGGATTGGGTTGCTCAAAACGATGGATAGTATTAGCCAGTGGATAAACTTCTTATTCACTGGTTAACTTTTAACCAATGGATTTTTTCTATTGCTTAAAAATTATCCAGTGGATAAAACATGCTATCCGCTGGATAAATTTAGCCGGTACTTTTTGGTTGGTTAAGTATTAGCTATTGGTTAAAAACGGCATTGCGATTGATTTACAATGGGTTTTTTAAAACTCATATTTTGAAATTTCAGATAATTTCATTGTTTATAGCTGGTCAACCTTTAAAGCTGTAATATATGGTATTTTGAACCCCATGGAAATTTTATCTCGGTGTAAATTTTCACTCCCCCCCCCCCTAAAAAAAAGAGAATTCTGCACTTTACTTTGTTCGTATGTCATACACAGTAAACACTCACTTGTGGCGTTTTACATGGTGATTATGAAGTCAACAATTAATATATATAACATGTCAATTTATAAAGCCGTGTCATCCTCATTGAAAGCATGGCCCGGCTATATACACTACCACGGAAGGTGTTCTTTTATTTGATATACTTTATACACATTGCGATTACCAGTCCAGAAATTAAGAAAACAATTCTTTATCAGCATATAGTGGAAGTGGTTCATTACATTTGCACGCATTTAATCTACAGGTACCAGTGGTACAAATTATGAATCCATAGTTTCAATGTAATTACTCTTTGCTATGCGTTCTATCAGGTTCGCGTTACTGTGAATGTAAAAGATAAATGCTTCAACCCTGTACTTAATACCTGCTTTGTTCTAATTTTTAGATTAAAAACATTTCTATAATTTTAGTATGTGTTTGGATACTAAATATGTAACTGTAACAAAAATGTTCAAATCCTATTAAGTTTTTATTTATTTTCCTTTAGGTGACTTTAAATTTGTATTTACATTACTTTTATCGTAGATATTTGACACATTTTTTGAAAATTTTGCTCAAACCGTCTAGGAATTAGGGTCATAAAAAACAAGGATTTTCTGGTTTCCAGGCAATGAATTGAGTGTAAGTTTAAGGATCTCTATGAAATTGTACCACAAGGTTCTATATAAAAAAAGTAAGGTTGGGATTGATTCTGGTGATTATGGCCCTAACCGTTAAGAAAAAGAGATCAAAACGGGGCAATTATTACTAATACTTTGTATAAATTGCTTATTTCTTGACCAATTTCAATGGGGTTTTAATTCTTTTGGTTCTATTATATGCTGATTCTAACCGTGTATTTAAATTTTGGATTTTGGGCTCCGTTTTTCAATTGATGGACATTGAGGTCCAAATAATCCCAAATTAAACTTTGTTTGATTTCATCAAAAATTGAATTACTTGGGTTCTATAATATCCCAAATCTAACCGTGTATTTAGATTTAGAATTTTGGGCGCCGTTTTAAAGAGGTCCACATTGAGGTCTTAAGGATCCAAGATTAGACTTTGTTTGATTTCATCAAAATTTGAATGACTGGGGTTATATGATATGCCGAATCTAGCCGTGTATTTGGATTTTTGATGTTGGGCCTGGTTTTCAAATTGGTCTACATTAAGGGCAAAGGTCCAAAATTAAACTTTGTTCATTTCAACAAATAATGAATATATTGGATTCTTTGATATTCTGAATCTAACCGTACCTTATTTAGGAGGATGGAGGACCCACTTATATAGCTACGTTTATGGTTAATGCATTTTGTCCCACTAAGAATTTACGTTGTCTTGTCGGTAGATCCCCTTTTTACATCCTGGATAGGCAGCCACAGCTAGATAATTTATTAATTTTTTACGAGCTTATAGTACGTATAATTACAGTGCAAACAATTAAGAAATTTATTTTGTTGAATTGGGTGCAATACATGTCGAACTCTTTATGTATATTTGTCAGGTTTATTTTAATGATTTCGTCATTCTTAAACAATATCAAAAACAGACCCAGCTTGTTCCTAATTTCACTGTTCTGGAGTATTTGGACCATACACGTATGGTCATGATAATGATGAATGGATGGCTGCTTAACACCAAGCGGCAAATTAATTTGCATATTCAGGACGAGAACATGTTAATGTAATATGAATATTGACCCTGCTTTATACTATACTGACACGCTCAGCTGAATTTTTAACATGGCTATTTCACGAGGTAACAATCCGCAGGAAGACATGTCACCTTACCCGGATATATTTTTCTGACTCCCGAGTCGACCAGTCTTTGCTTTTACTCCCTAATGCCGCGTGTCTAGTGGAGAATCAGTTTTTAAATTTTAAAGACTTTGGTTTGACCCGGCCAGGGTTCCAACCCGCGACCTCGCGCACTCGAGGTGAACATGCTCCAACGAGACCACAGAGGCGGTGCTGTATGGTCATGACCATATGTGTATGGTCCGGGACAATAATGCGACGAAAGTTGAAAATATTCTTTTACTCAAATTACTGTAAATTGCAAAAGGTATGAAATTAGGCGTTTTAAAAATTGAATTTTTACTTATTCAATCATATGGTAAGCATTGTTACATGATTACAAGACAAAATGAATTTTAGTCACTAGTTTAGACTACTTAAAATTATATCAAAAGCAATTTCCAAATTTCATTATCGACTTTTTACTTACGCATGACAATATCATATGTCGGCTTTTGAAAATAACTTTAAAAATCTAAATGAACAGTTAAACAAAAAGTCAATTGTTTTAATAACATGTACTTAGGGCAATCATTTGAATACTCCTTTCATTTTTGTCCCCCGCGCACGCTATTACAGGGGACATAGAAATAATGGGCGTCCGTCCGTCCGTCCGGTCTTGTTAGCGCTCTCACAGGTACAATTCTTGCCAGATTTTTATAAAACTTATACTATAGGTTAATATCAGCAATATCTCTGACAAGTTCTATAATGGTGGCCGATCGACTTTTTTTAAAAGAGTTATGCCCCTTGGAAACATTAATTATATGGAAAATTGCATTGTTAGCGCTTTCATGTGTACAATTCTTGCAAGATTTTTATGAAACTTATATCATACGTTTATATTAGCAATGTCTTGGACGAGTTCGAAAATCAGTGCCGGTCAATTATTTTTGAAAGAGTTATGTCCCCTTGAAATATTGATTATATGGAAAATTGCATCGTTAGCGCTCTCGTGTACAATTCTTACCAGAAATTTATGAAAATTATATCATAGGTTTACATCAGCAATATCTTTGACACTTTTGAAAATAAGTGCTGATCAAATATTTTTAACTAGATATGCCCCTGGGAAAAATTAATTATAACAGAATTTTTCCTCTGAATCCTTCATTTCTCTAAGATATTTATAAATTGTTTTAAAGAACCAACAAAAAATTTTTTTTTTTAGTTATTGCCCTTTGATGGATGAAATATGTGCAACGCGGGGGACATTGGGACTCTGTTCTTTAATTTTCCTTTGATTTCGCTAAAATTTATATTTGGTAAATTCAATATTAAGTCAAATAAGTTTTAGTTATTTAAAAATGTGCTATTGTTTATACTCATACGATCTTATATTTATTTAACTGCAATTACTACATGCTGTCCTTCTTTTTATGTGCAAAAATAAATAAACATTAGAAGACTACTTTTCTTTAGAACTTATCTTAACACCGGGGTAAACGCAAAAAAAAGCCAATCCCACAAATACTTGTGGTTTCACCTATTAACAACAGATAAACCAGATTCAGACAATATGTAAAAGATAAAGGACTTCAGTCATAAACTTGTGCACATTTTGACTCTGAGAACGAGTAGTGTGTTCCTGAGAAGAAAATTAGAATTTATTTGAAAAAATACCTATTTGGTCTTAATCCTCACATATTCGGCCCATTAATAACCAAACGAGTACATGCTCATATATGGTCCTAGTACTCATATGGTCTGGAACATAACCATGCACAAATAAAATACCTTTATGTGTGCCAACATCATGTCCCACAATGAATTAACGTTGTCTTGCCGGTAGTCCCTTTTTAAAAATTACATTCTATAAATGTCGTTTTTTTTTAATGATTTCGTCATTTTAAAACAATATAAAAAACAGACCCATCTTTTTCCTTATATACCCTGACCACCCCCAAAAAAAAAAAAAAAACCAGTCCCTCCCCGAAAATAAAAAGTAAAATATGGAAACCTATTCACCATACCAAAGAATAACTGATGAACATTTCAAAATACGATTTAATGCTGAGCTGAAAATAATCTGTGCTGATAGTTTTCTTCCGGGTTTAAAAAGATTCTTTTTTTAGACATTAACTCGGTCGTGTTAGAGAGCAACCTTTGTTCTTTATAAGTTTACGTTACCGGTTACGATTATTTAGGTACAAGATGAGATTTTCTTTAGTAAAATATATAGCCATAATACACTAACTTTATAGTATATTCAGTATATGCTTACATTAAATAAAATCTACTCTTGTACCTGTGGTAACGAACACTATTGTGAAACACTCTAGTTGCATGATTAATATTTACGGTTTATTTCTGATTAGTGCAGATAACTTGATATGGAATTATGGTTACTTGGGATGAGAAGAAAGTAGCTGTTAACCACTGGTTAAGTAACCTTAACCAGTAGCTAACTAACAATACTTCAATTTTGCTTTTGAGCAATGGAAAAATAGCCAACGGATAGTATGCCACTGGATAAGATAATTATCCATTAGATAAGCTAACCAATGGCTAAATTTAGCCATAGTTTTGAGCAACCCAGTCCAGACAACTATACTGGTATCTTATTGTGATGTAAGACCGCAAAAACATGTCACTTATGAATTGCGACACCGACACATCGTAACGGTCAACAGTTCGTGATGGTGACCGTAAACTTATGTAGTTTCGATTTCACTCTTTCTTCCTCATTACTCTTATGGAGCAGTTTTGTGTAAGAAGCACATCCTTATTAATGAAGTCGGTATAGTTCGAACATGCAAGTGAGTAACGTATTAACTGAGATATGTAAACGACATAAGATGGAGCAGATGGTTTATTACTGCTGAAAAATTGAAAATTGACAATTTGAAAGTTTAAATTATCACTTTTGTCATAGATTCTTGTTTGAAGGCGTCCATTAGTAACAATATCGAGTATTAAGGTCAAAATATGAATCAGACCTTCTTCTTTATGTAGACGCTTATGTCACACGTCTAGAACTTTTCGGCATAGAATTGCACATTTATTTATTGTCTACATTTTAAAGTAATATTGGTTATTTCTGTAATCCAAGACAGTATATATTTGTCTTTTAACTGATTGCCTATGTTTTATTTCTACCTTTGATATTTCTGCTAATTGTCATGTCTAATGTGATAAGTTTAGATGCATTATTGAAATATGGGCATACCTAACATGCATCATGTGTGAATGAAACACAACCTAAGCTACATAAACATTATACAGATGATAGTCAGGACCAACGTTTAGTGTTTAACTTATATTATCGGTTAGAGGAAATTTAATAGCATATTCCTATTTCTATTGATTATGATTATCGATGAACGTATTCCTGATGATCAAGTATGTGTTCAATCAAGTTAAAAATAGTCAATTCGAAGATGTTTTGCTTAAATAATATAGGATTTCATATAATATTATCACTTCCGAAATTCTCTTTCTGGGTATAATTGCCCATACTCTTTAAAACGTTGATACATCATTTGATTGTTTTTTGTCTAATTTTTATACATGTATGCTTGTTAACACTATTATCAACCAATGACTTAAAATACATTATAAATTGTCCAGTTAATGCAATTTAATGTGTCTGAGAAGTGATCGTTAATATAGGTCTAATACAGAAAAACGGGTTAATACAGAATTTTTACTCGTCTTAATACAGGATTTTAACTTCCGGTTTTTGGTTCAAAAAGGTGTCACAAAATGGAAGTATGTATTACGCGAAATATTAGATTTCAACATGATTGATGTTAGAGTTGCTGTTATTATGCCCCACCTACGATAGTAGAGGGGCATTATGTTTTTCGGTCTGTGCGCCCGTTCGTTCGTTCGTCGTCCGTCCGTCCGTCTGTCCTGCTTCAGGTTAAAGTTTTTGGTCAAGGTAGTTTTTACTGAAGTTGAAGTCCAATCAACATGAAACTTAGTACACATGTTTCCTATGATATGATCTTTCTAATTTTAATGCCAAATTAGAGTTTTGACCCCAATTTCACGGTCCACTGAACATAGAAAATGATAGTGCGAGTGGGGCATCCGTGTACTATGGACACATTCTTGTTTTTCATATGTTATACTATTTTTCTTTGAGTATGTTCAATTATGGACCGTACAAAGGGTGAATATCCAGAATTGTCAACCATAAAAGATCATTTCTCTGAGGGCGCAGTCCGAAGTGAGAGAAATTTGTAGGGTTGACAATCTTGGATATGTACCGCTTTGAATTTGGCACATATTTAATATACCAAAGGGCCCTTCTAACAATTGAAAATATATGTTCAAGAAGCTCTTGTATATGTCTTACTGTAGTAACAAATAATTTGTCAAAACACTTACGTCAGATAATTGTTTTGTGACTTAAGTTGACTCTTTCTGTAAAATATTGGTGGCCCTTTAAAGGGCCGTTTGTGAAAGCTATCCTCGACACCAAATGGATTTCAAATACTTTTTTCTTCGTCACTCCAGTACACGGACTTCTTACCAGGCCATTCCCATTTTTTTACTACGCCTCCAGCCAATTAAGGCTAGTCTCGACCCAATACGACTGTACTTGAACATAATACAGGATTAATATGAAAACACCTATTTAATAACACTATGTTACGTACATTTAGAGTATTATTTTACTATTGTCTTAATGCTCATATTGTGGTTTAGACAATATTATATATTTCCTTTCCGACTGTATTGTATACTATTGCCTTATTGCCTATTTTGAATTCTAGGTACTATTTGCCTTTATGGTAGGTCTACATAACTTGTATTGGTATTACGGCGCTCAAAGAATTAAGATGGTGATGGGCGATCAGACTGCATATGTACATGCTGCAGAAGCATTCCAGGGGTAATGTCAAGTTACAAATATTCAGTTTGTGTTTAGATATAAACATAATATAATGAGCAACTATTGAGTGCTTAAATTACTATATTTTTCCTATCAGATATATGATAAGATGACCGAAATAAACGAAAGAGATTGTTTAGCACTCAAAGTTCTAGTTTAAACAGCATTATGTTCTCCTGTTCCTAATCAAGAACATCATACGTGATAGTCTATGTTTCAATATTAGTGTTTCAATGGTGTCCTTTTAAAATTTGGTGTTAATGGCAGATCTTCTATTGAATTTATCAATAATTTTCTAGACTTGAGACAAGAGCTTGATACCTTCATATTGTATAGACAATTTTCTGCTGTGGAAGATAGTTTAATGATAAAAAGATATATTTTCTGAAATATATTCTATATTAACATTTTATTTTATACACTTATCATACTTGATTTTACATGTGTTTTGTCTATTATTTGTCCTACAAACGTTTTACAATTTCAAAATTTAACAAGGATTAGAAAATTTACCTAGGTGATGGGTTACAAATTTGGTCTTATGGTAAAATAAGTTACCAATTACCAATCCGCTATTGTGTGATCCCTTATCGATTAATATAACTCATCAGCGTATTTTATAAAAGTAACATGAAGCTCACGGTTGTCATCAGTAGAGCAGGATTTGTTTATCCTTCCGGAGCCCCTAAAATTACCTACAGATTTTGATGGGGTTCGTGTTGCTCAGTCAGAAGTTTTCTATGCAGTGTTGTGTGAGCTTGTTTGTTTTTTCGTCGTCTTTCGGTTGTATTTTTTTGCAGTGGTGTTATTCGTTGATCTCCAATTATGAGTTTATAATGTATCTTCGGTATCTTCCGATTTTTTGTTACATGACTTTACTTGTATTAAACAGCAAATTGAAATAGAAAAAATATATTTGAATTAGATGCGAACAACTGGATAACTAATATTTATAGAACTTTTATTTTACAGATTAAAGCAGACATTTTATAGTTTGTTCTGGTCAATGTTCGGACAAGTCAGCATCAACGATATCAGTGTTAAACATCCTGGTCCTGACGGAGGTATGCATTGTAAAAATTAGAGGTTATTAATTTTAAATAACATATGGACACTTTTTCGCCTACTAATAAGTACAGAGGCCATTTAGATTAAATGGTATTGATACGAATTTGTTGATTTTATGAGGTAACTGCTTGGGATTTTTGTTTCGTTTATCTTCTATACTGTAACATGAATATTGTTTTTCTTTGACATATTTCGAAAACATATCTTTATTTGACATACCGTTGCAAACCCAATTGAAAATAAGTGTTCTTTTTCATTGCTTAATTCTCTCTTTGGGCAATTCTAAACAGATTAGATATAATACACTGTTTCTTTTAACGTCGACTGGCGAATAGTTAAGCTCGGGGAATGTTCTATGCATTCGCATTCAATTTGTTGGTTAATAGGATTCACTGCAATCGTTATTTTATATTCATGTAAAAGTACAATGTAGTACTTATATTTTTATATTTGAACATTTCTTGAATCTAAATCTATCAACTTAGAACAGATATAAAACTGTTGTCGTCTTTAATTACATTCAGTTATAAATGCATAATGAATACCATTCCCTCTCTTTAATCAAACAAATACAGCTTATGTTATTTTCTGAATATCGTCTTTTTTAAGTTTAATATCCTTTTATTTCAAAGGTGTGCTTCTAGAAAATAAAAATAGTGAACCCTCAAAAATATCTGTCTGTATCCATTTTGTACCAGATTAGAAATTAAAAATTCTATTTTTAGACAGACTTTATTTGTACACTTTGTTCCCATAAAACAACCAAAGTACAATCTTCCGAAGAGAATTTATATTTCTAATTGAAAATTGGAGTGAGTTTATAATATATAAGAGGGGAGGGTTGAGATCTCATAACTAGTTTAAGGCCGCGATATATTAATGCACCTGTCCCATATCAGGAATCCAGTCAGTTGTTTGTCATATCATAACGTTTGTTTGTAATTTGAAATTTGTTGTCCGTGGCAGAACGTTGATAGTTCGTTCTTGTTTAATTTAACAACTTTTTAGACATGGGACTTTTTAGAGCTTGCTACAGTTTATAGACACCTGTCTATCGTTGATGAACAGATGTAGTTTGTTCATTTGTATCATTTGCTTCCTGCTGTCTTGGTATCTATGATGAGTTTATTTATTACCGTTTACCTCTATAATCTTTTTATTCGTATGTGTTGCATTGATAAATGCTGTATTCATACCTTTTGCAATTCTAAAGATTTCTCCCAAATTATTTCACAAGAATTCTTAAAAACACAAACTGAAAGTAATGTACTTCATTGAAAAGAATGGATGACGTAGATTAAAAAGGACCAAGTAGATATGAAACGCATGTCCTGCTTATGGAATAGAATCTATTTTTGTAAAGAAAACACTTTAAGTATAACAAAAAGTATATTTTCAAGACGTTAGTGGTCGTGACACGTCAGAAGAATAAAAAGAATCTTGCATTAACGTTTAACTTCATGTTCTGTTATATAGATTATAACCTCTCAGCGAATTATTCAAAATTTATTTAGTGTGTTGATCGCATCTATCTCATTGAACTTATGATTTCCTTAATTATTTCAAACACTGTATTAAAATGATATGAAAGATGTCCATGAGAGACTTTCTCTCCATCTTGAAATAATATTAACGGTATCAATTTTACTGTGAAGGGGGTTATTGAGTTAAACATCGTTTTCTGCATTTTGGTACACATTCATTACATTCATGATTGATTGTCGATGTTCAACCCCACTTTCACTACACTTGTGTATATCATGCCAGGTTGTGTGTATTGATGGAGGAAGCCGGCGTACCTCACGGCATTCAATTTTGTAAATGAAAAAAAAAAAAAAAAGAAATCTCGGAATTTCCAACATTTTATGAATTTATTATTTTTTGTGAGACGATTAGTTCAATAACATGCTCTCAGACAATTAACAGAAAATTGAAAGAGCACGTGTTTTTTGTTTTGTTTGGGTTACTTGATGTAAATCAAAACAGTGAAATATTCAGTTGAAAATTGGTTCCTTTGAAAAAGAGGAGGCAAAATCAAACGTTATCAATCAACGGAACGAAGAAAATAGTGGGTTAAACCTGGATTTATAGCTAGCAGCTAAACCTCCCATAATATAAGAAATACGTGAAACTAAAAAAAAGTAATGAATTAGACAAGATTTCCAAATAAATGCATTTATTCTTAAATTAAAGAACGATCCTGATATAATTCTGTTTCCCTTCTATATATCCTGTGTGGAAATATTGTCCACAAACAAATAACAACATATAATTTAGGAGAAGCTTCTTGATAGCTATTACATAATGCCACAAAATATTAAATTTTTAGGAGAAGCTTCTTTAAAGCTATAACATAATGCCACACAATATTAAATTTTTAGAAGCTTCTTTATAGCTATTACATAATGCCACAAAATATTAAATTTTAATTTTGTATTGTGTATACATTAATTCCAAACTTACTCATGAGAAAACAAAGAAAATCAAGAAAATTTACGAAATATACATATTTCTTCATGGTTTGTTGTTTGATGCCAAGACAAAATGTCAAATGTGAA
Organism: Mytilus coruscus; assembly: GCA_017311375.1. Taxonomy (NCBI): domain Eukaryota; kingdom Metazoa; phylum Mollusca; class Bivalvia; order Mytilida; family Mytilidae; genus Mytilus; species Mytilus coruscus. The sequence continues at coordinate 91,831,571 of CM029602.1, forward strand.
TTTTATTTTTTAATTTTCTTTAGAGAGAAATGTTAGGGGACATTTCCAATCATATTTGGTAACTTTTTTTTTAATCTGCACTAAATTTTGGGCCAAATATCAACATTTTTACCATTACTCCTTTATGAAAAATAACTTAACAATTACATATATTTCATAAAATATCTTCTTAATACATGTAACGTTGGCGTGACAAGTTCAAATACAATTTTGGTAAGAAACATTACTTTCATGGAAATATTTTCTAAAATCAGCAGAGAATTGCGTGATATTTAAATACACCTGATATTGTGCAGAGTGGTGTCAGTATGTATATACGTAGCATTTTATCGATAGCTAAAGGTCATTGCGACTAAATAATTCATACTGACAAAGTTGGGAGAAGCATAAAGGATGTTTGACATTTTTCAGGTTCAATTAGTAATCCTAATCCGTTTTGGCGTAAAGGTAATGACATTTATAAAGACAATAACTTGTGTGGCACTAAATATTTATTCACATTTGTATATACCCACTAACTGCACGTTCTTTTCTTATACACATTAAAACATTGTTATGTATTGAACATATATCATTGGATAAGTAATAAATAAAAAATATTTCGTACTATGCTGTAATTTTTTTATATTTATCATTAGAATTTGCGGTAAAATCACTTATTTTACTTGTTAGGATCTATCGAAAGATCTGAGCCCAAGACAAAAGTGTTAGCATAATATAATTATGGCCTTCATTGAAAGTTAATATCCAAATGATTAAATTGAGTAAAGGGTATATTTGCTGAGATAGAGTGATCATAATCTTTTCCCGATTTCACCTAAAATTAACATTTTAAAGATTTGATAATTCAACTTTTCACGAAGACTATACCTGTATTAATATACTGAAGTAAATAACTTGTTGGTCATTTGACTCACGAAAGCGCGCCAAAACGTGCATATTCCCAAACAGTTATTTTGCCTACACACACTTTGTCGCGGAAGAAAAGTTATTTTTGCTGTAAATTTCAAAATAAATAAGATACACCACATACAAATGTATTAATTTGGTGAACATACATTGCTTGGAACTAATATGATATTGACAGAATAAATACTATAGATGTTTTCGAATCTTTTTTCGTGTTACTATTACTCACAATTCTTACTTTGAAATATTAATTAATTTTTGATAATTAAAATAGTTAATAAAAAAGATACATTTAAACTATAAAAATACCGAATACACAGGCATTGAATGTTATTTAAGCAGTAAGAATTGAGTGAATACATTAGAATTGTATTAATTAAATCTTCATAAAATTTTCTTTTAGCAGAATATCGTTTCTATGTTCTGACATGCATACATTTTGTGAAGTCCACCCTAAAAGGACTGTTTATTATTTCGTTTAGTCCCAATGCGGCTATCATGAGCTGAGTAGTCAGTTCTTCTGTACTGGCATCATTTTTATTATAATTTTGATTAAAATTACCGTTTAAAATTTTTTAAATATTAAGAAACAAAGGATCCAACTCCCTCAAGCAAAGTTTACCCTTAGTGGAATTTGACCATTTGGGTAAATCATAAAAGCGCTTCAAACTCACACAATTTATAAAGTGTTATTTTCATTTAGAAAATTGTGTCTAAAAAGAAAAGAAAAAAACACTTATTCTGGTATCAAAGGATGAAATTAGTTTTTTCCTACAAACCCTCTTTATGTTTCTCTACTAACTTAAATACCATGCATGCACTGTTTTAATGTACTTGTATTTCTTGCTTTACTCTATCCAGTCAGGCGTTGTATGGTTGTTGACAGTGATCGTAACAAAATACTCTGTTCCAGTGGCGTGTCAAATTACTCAGGTACCATTTGTTGTCCGAATTTTGCCATGCTTTGGTGTGAAACATTTATTTTATGAGAATATAAAAGCTTAATAAGTTTGTTCAGTCATTTAAGCATATGCAATGTTTAAGGATGAGATGTAATCATATCAAGTGTATTATTGAATACCAATTGCATATGCGTTAGATTATAATTAGTTCTTATGTTAGAATTGATGAATTGTTTTTAAATTTACAAATCTTTTAGCATATTTCTGTTGCATGCCTTTGATACCTTTATTTCATTTTATAATCAAGTATGAAAGTGAAACTCAGATTTGGATACAGTCGCACCAATGTTTTATTTTTGATTTCACGAGCACAATGTTTGTATTTTCTCTCTTCATTTTATCATATAAAAGAGTTTGAAGGAAACAATGTTTGATGAACATAGTAAATATGATAACGTTTTGTTCTGTTATGTATAGAAGCCCGTTATGCATGAGACAGATGGATCCTTATTCAAGCATTTTCTGATGAAAGTTAATCAGGCAGTTTCAAAACAATTTAATATAAACATAGCTATGAATTTAACTTCATCTTCATTATAACCATTTTCAAATGTTTAGTAGAAGAACATACTTACGTGTCAATTATAAATTGTAATTTGATTTTTGATAATGTTTGTACTGCTACCGGTATTGTTGATTTTATTTCATAGTCCTGTATCCTTACTGTTGTAGACTACTGCAATACAGGTTTTAGTGAAATGTTGTGAAAATTGGTTAATGATATCAAAACAACGGATTATCATTAATCCATTTCAATTGATTGCCTTCAGGAGTAATTAGTTGAAACTACTAATCTCGAATGTGAGTTTGCTCATTTAAAGCTGAAAAAATGCTTTTTTTTTGGATTGCATAAAATATAACATTTGAAAGTGATGCATGAGTACAAGAAAACTAAGATGAAGCAATTGCTTACAAAATCAAAGATATGTGTTCAATAATTACATTTGTCATTATACATGAAATGTATGTGCTTCAATACAGAATAACATTAAGTTTTGTTTTAGTGTTTACTGCAAAAGATCCTAACAATGAGATGGAGAGTAGTACAGCTATCGTCGAAGGAGTGGGAACTTACTTGTTTGGAATATACCACGTGGTTATCATTATCGTTCTTATCAACATGTTGATAGCTATGATGAGTCATTCTTTTGAAGATATACAGGTATTTGTTAATTTCAGTACCAAATATATTCAGAAAGAACGATCTCCCTTTGAACGAAATGTTTTAAATAATATAAAACCATTATGATACTATTTACGTCGGTTGCAATTTTGCAAATTTCATATAATTTTTCATAAATGATCTTAACGTTCAGAAGGTTAACACAGTAAGAACATCCGACGATACATAAAGCTGACAATATTTGCATAAGCAAATTGGGCTGAAATCCAAATCCTTAAATACATTAATGGAGTACTTGATTTTGTCAATTTATCCAGCATATTGAATGATTGAAATGTTCAAAAATATGTGCATCCATACATGTACTTCGATTACCTTATATATCTTACACCTACAAATTACCTAACAGAAATGCTTTAGTTAAAAGTTATAAACACCTATTATTACCGACGTTAATATTGAAAACAACTCAATTATTCGTTATGAAATATTGTGACAAAGCTTTGTTAATAGCGGTATTAAGTATTTCAGGAGTGTGAAAAACTCTTTAGAAGTTTTGGATAAGCTACGATCCTTTAATGGTCAGTTTGTATCCGTTGACTGTTATTTTTTTCAATCCACTGTATACTACACCAAAACACAATGTTACATGTATATTAGAAAAAGAACTTCCTTTTCAATAAAATGATTTTTTGATAGATCAGGTTGTAACTATATCTGTTGCAGTCGTAACAATTTCTTTTTCTGTAAAGAAGCGCATGAAAATATTAGGCAACAGTAGTATACAGTTGTTCAAAATCCATTAATTTATTTTTGATATACAAATCAAGATAAATAAAGGCGCAATGATTTAAACTCATAATAGAGTAGAACACTTACTGTAAAAGAAATAATCAAAGCCATTAATTTTTATTCTGGATAATATTTATGTTCTTTTTAGAGATAAAGTATACTGTTAAAAATATCTATTCCGATGAGAAGTACCTGTGCTCTTCTTACTACGCATCTATTCTTTAACTGTTATAACAAAATAATAATTTGTAGATAACATTAAGAATAATTGCGAAATTAAGATGATATATGTTTGTAAACAATCCGGATTTTTCTAATTATACAAATGACATGTAGCCACCTCACCCCATTCTTACTAAATCAAACATTAGTAATAACCGAATTCATTAATTAAACATTATATTGGAATATCTCAGTGTAATATTCATATTAAAATTGCTTTCCAATTGATTTTTCCTTTCCTTGATGGTGAAGTTCCATTGACTCCTTCTTATAGGCTATGCATTTTCCATTTGTTTCGATATGCATGTATTTGCAGTAACGTCTCAGATTTTAATGAGCAAAATATATGCATTATTGAAAACCTATTCCTGCAGGGATATACATATATCATAAAATAGTCAAAACTTTAAATCAGTTTTATAAAAGGAATATAAAGATTTATTGTATACACTATTAAAATTGAGAATGGAAATGGGGAATATGTCAAAGAGACAACAACCCGACCAAAGAGCAGACAACAGCCGAAGGCCACAAATGGGTCTTCAACGCACCCCGCACCCGGAGGTGGTCCTCAGCTGGCCCCTAAATAAAATTGTGTACTAGTTCAGTGAAAATGGACGTCACATTAAACTCCAAAACATATAAATGAACTAAAATTAAAAAAACATACAAGACTTGCAAAGGCCAGAGGCTCCTGACTTGGGACAGGCGCAAAAATGCGGCGGGGTTAAACATGTTTTGTGAGATTTCAACCGTCCCCCTATAGCTCTAGCCAATGTAGAATTAAGAAACACATAGCAATACGCACAGTAAAACTCAGTTCAAAAGAAGTCCGAGTCCGATGTCAGAATAGGTAACAAAAGAAACTAAGCAAAATGACAATGATACATAAATGAACAAAGGACTACTAGCAGTTACTGACATGCCCGCTCCAGACCTCAATTAAATCGATTTTGAAGATTGAGACGTGTAGATACCCTTTTAACGAGTTTATTATTAAGTATTTTTCCATTTCGAAGTTTCATGATTTGTTTTTTATTGTCCGTTTTACCAATTGAAAGGAGCAAAGAATGGCGTCCAGAATATGAACCAGCACACAGGAATATAATAAAGTAAAAATGACAAAACTGTTCGGCTAAAGACGTCAAACGTATGATTCCACTTGCAGGAACCTTATAAAAGTTTTTTCATTCAGCTTGTTACAGTTATATTGCTTATACAAATAGCAAATCTTGGAATTGTCCTTCAAATCTTTCATTTGTATTAAATGTATTGATAAAGGTTACAATTTTACTGTTGTTATTCAAACACCGAGTCCAGTGTGTTTTGGATAAACATTCATTCACTTATATATAGTGTCAGGCAAATTAAAATGTGTCTTTATTTTTGTAAAGCTTGGTTATTGCATAAAACAAGGTCGTGTTCATGATGCTGTTGAATGAAATATTTATGTAGTACAGCAATCGATATATGATCGTAGGACAGGATGATTTCTTGTCAGCAGGTTATATCAAGTAATTTGAGCTTGCTTTCAGTATTTACGAGCATTTTGTTTTTAAATATTGAGAATTATTTATGTGATCTTTTATTCCATTATTTTAGAGTAAAGTGTTTTTTCCTAGACTTATTCTGAATGTTTTTAATGTATATATTGTTAGTCAACTGGCCTGGATTGAAAAGGGGAGTGGGTCAGGATCTTAAAAGGCTAATATTACTCTGCCATATATGCATGTGCCTGTCCCAAGTCCATTATCTAGTCAGAAATTGTCTTTTGTTATATCTTATAGATTTTATTTCTGTTATTTAAAGAATTTAGTATTGATGTCAAATCTTTAATTGTTTTTTGTTTAATTCATTCACAACGTTTATAAATTCAGGACGATTTAGAGCTTGACGTATTGTATTTACTGTTGAAGACTGAATGGCGCCCTCTAGATGTCTTTTGTTTGTTTTTGTCGTTGGTTTTCTATCTCTTTTACATATTCTCTACATGTTCATTCATTTATATGACTCACATACTAAATCATATGTATTATACCTATAGAAATCCTTGTTTCTGTATGGTGCTTTTATATGAATAAAAGTAGAAGTTGGTTATTCTAAATGAAATAGCATCATAGCGTAAAAATGCGAAATATATCTAGAGTTCACATCCGGTTTTCAACAATAGGTAATTGTCTATACAATATGTTAAGTTCTCAATCTCCAAAGTTGTGAATAAATTAAACAGAGTTTTCAAATATCTAGAATATAGATCAAGAAGAACGTACAAAAAGTGCACGAAAAACAATTAACCCTATAATACCGTATAACAGAAAACACAAGTAAAATGAAATCAATAATATTAACATACCATGACAAAGTACTAAAATTCTTTTAATTATATCAATTTATTTTATTTTTAAACAGACTGACTGTGATGTCGAATGGAAGTTTGCAAGAACAAAACTGTGGATGAATTACATGGATGACGGAAGTACACTGCCTGTTCCTTTTAATATGATACCAACACCAAAGTCCATATACTATATATGGCGGTCATTCAGATTTTTATTCTCAAGGAAAGATAATCGAGACTGGCTTGATTACCAAAGAGCGAGAAAGAAAACATTTATAAAGGTAAATATCTATAACCAAACAATTGTGGATAAAATATGTATATTTGCATTGACATTTCAGTGTTGTATCAAGCAACATTTTTTGGAAACTTGGTTAGCAGTATTATACCAACAAATCCATTATTATGATGATATAGAATTTGTTATTCTGGTTATTATAAACCAAAATCAAACATATGGTTCAAGTCATGTGAATCGAGAAAATAAGCTGGTCAAGTTTTTTTTCATAGAACTATTTCAGGAGATGTAATATATGTGTGCGGAAAGCAGCAACAGATTGAAAACTGAAAGGTATTTTACCAGAAAGGTGTTTCACAGGCGCTACATAGCAAGCACGTGGCGCCGTGTAAACATCTCTCTAGTGTGATACTACTTCCACCAGAGACGGACCAAAGCCAAGCTGTGTTAACGAACGCATACGTTATTTCACGGAAACATCGTATCAGCTAGATTATACCTTTTCTTATTCATTCCGACGATACACATATTCCGTGTTGCATGTGATTCATGAGACAGTCAGGTTATATTGTATGGTGCAAATGTCGTGATTGGATATGAGAGACAGATAATTAAAGGCCCTAGAGTTACCTGCCACTTGTTGCATTCAGCCTGATACATCATTTATCTCTGTTTGATTGCACCAAAACATAAACTACCATGAATTATATGTGTTGAAACTTACTTAATACAATACTGATTTTTGTTACATTTATTTTCCAAAAGAAGTTTTGTAAAAACTTTGCTTTCAACGAAATATGAGAGAGGTGAAAAGTCACAACTTTATTCATATTCGATATTAATGATTGAATTTGGAATTGGCAATATAATGAAACTAAGAGAGCACTGAATGAAATATAAGATATTATTGTCAATCTTTAAATTTAACATATTAATTAGTTTTGACTTAAAACTACAGAGACGTAGGAAATTGTTTGTAAAACGTTGGAGTTAAAGACGGAAGAAACAACATATACAGAAATAATGCAAAGACTAGTCAAGCGGTATCTGTTTAAGCTGGAACGTGCCAGAGATGAAAAAGAAATGGGTAAATATAAATCAGAAAGATATTTCTCTGTTATTGTATCATATTAGTCAAAATAAAGTTTTCTTAGTGCTTATTCAAAGTTTAATGTGTTTTATGTTATATTAATTAACTGGAGTGAGAGAAAAATAACAAATACGGAAAATGCACATTCTCAAATGTTTCAATCATACAAAATCATTAGTGAGAAATCAACCAAAACAAAATTGGATACTGTTTAAAACATTTTTTGATATTAATACATACATATTTGTTTGAGTCCGTTAGTCCAGAAACAAATGCCATAAGTGAAAGTCAGAGATCGTATAAAACAAACAATGGGGTGATTTTACAAAAATAGGCAAATTACACTTACTTTAAAAATGTAAACATTAATGACGAAAATATGTAATTATACCAATAACAATAAAAGAGAGGCGAAAGATACCAGAGGGACATTCAAACTCATAATTCGAAAATAAACTGACAACGCCATGGCTGAAAAAAAGACCAACAGACAAACAATAGTACACAAAATACAACATAGAAAACTAAAGACTGAGCAACACGAACCCCACCAAAAACTGTGGGTGATCTCGGGTGCTCCGGAAGGGTTAGCAGATCCTGATCCACATGTGGTACCCGTCGTGTTGCTCATGTTAGTACACATCCGGTCATAAGTCTAATTCGGTAGGTCACATTTGGGAAAAAGGGACGGGATTGTAGTTACGACATTAGGAACATATTCGCTATCATCTGTGAAACGGATATTCCATAACGGTCAACCAACTAATAACAATAGAACTGAATGTTTTGGTTTAAACAGACAAACAAAACGAATGAAAACAATCTAAATCGCATTGGCTCATGATAGCTAAGTGTATACATTAACAGCATACATAACCACGAAGTACTACAAGCCCTAATTACACTTCAAAAGGTATTTTATTTGTTAAATAGTCCGGTTCGGATCTATAAATCGAATATCTCAAACTAAAATATTCTATGTGATACAAAAAACGATATTCAACCTTAGACATATGTTATAAGGTAAACTTTCTAAATAAAATGTTGTAGTCAATGTACCAGCCTTAAGAACGGAGGAAGTAGAAATTGTAGAAACAAACGATGCACCACCACCTGTTCCAGATACACCTAATAGAATTCCTTATGCTACACCTCCAATACATGAAGAAGAGGATGAAATATCATGTAATCAAAAATGTATGTATTAACCATCAAACAATTTAGATTGTAAATCTAATTCTACAAAATGTTTTAAAATTTTCAGTCGTTCTGAAATTAAATGGGGAAGACAATACTTTGTTACACAAATTGTTGGTTTTAATCGAATATAAGCAACAGTAGTTAACCGATGATCAAATTTAAGCAATCGATTTAAAAGGCAATCAAGGTTACAAACACAAACTTGGGGAATCGAAAAACTCTAAAATTAGCGGGAAGGAGCGTCACAGAGTAATCGAAATTCGAAAACGTTACAAACTATTAAAACATTAAAATGGTTTATATCTGGTAAAAATCGGGTCAATAGATAGAATTATTATACCTCAATGTGTTTTTTCTATATAAAAAAGAATGAAATATTTGTGCTATTTCATTCCACAGACTATTTGCCAGTCAATAGTTTCAAACAGTCGGAAAGCTGACCCCGGTTTGACCCCATTTCTTAAAGCAACAATGGAAGTCATGTGGCTACCATATTTGGGCATTTTTTTTAGGTCATTTTTTCTTCAACTGAAACGAGTCTGTTTCCTCCAAAAAGTCATATCAAATGAAATCAAAGCATGCTGTACGTTACAAATGCCATTTATGTATACTTTTTACAAGTTCTAACATACAAATTGTTTTGATTAAGCGTACTGAATTAAGATACGAAGCCTTCAAACCCCAGGTCGTCACTCGTCGCGTCAATTTTTTTCAACACATCAGTTAAAATTTTTTTCTTTACTTCTGGGGAACCTATGCTGAATTTTAAATATGTGTTGAGGATTTTATGAACTGGCCCGTGTCAAATTTGTGCCACTTAATACGCTGTAATACGCAAATGTGCCACTTCGATGTGTCGATATTTCTGACGAAGCGGTTCCGATAGTAATTTACGAGTTATGTCCCTTTGTTGACACTTTTCATGAACAAACATATTTGTACTTTTATATATATTAAGCACCATATGCTGTTATTTACAAGTGAACATTATCAAAATAATTAATTATCTTTTTACTAAATATATTTTGATGCTACAATCATATGTAAAACAATTAGGTAAACACATTTTATCATTTTTTTAAACAGTTTCAGAACTAAAAAAGGGCTTTATATTACAGTCAATGTTACTCTGTGCCATAATATATTATTCCAAGAGTTACTTTAATATTTTGGTAAATATTTTTACTGCTGTAACCAAATAATTTCAACACAGACATAAATTTCTACTACATAAAGGCCAGATCTAGCCAAAATATGCATAAAAGCTGGATCAAGACAGTGTTAAAATGTTGAATTCCATTTCAATACTGATACCTGATCCTACCTTTCTCAAATACCGTGTATATATATAAAAGAAATAATAATCAAAGTATTCTCAATGTTAATTCTTCATAATTTGAAATAAAAGGAAATTGGTTTGCAATCTGTGTATGATTATATTAAATATAACAATATATTTTGTCTCCTTGATTCCATACAGATTACAGGTTCTACTGAATGGACTCAAATTATACAAAAAAGCCTAAACCAATGGATAATTATTTAAATGGTTTATAATCATGAACTTGCGAATAAATAACAACGAGAAAGATTCGATCTCATATTTTTCTTTTTCTATAAAAAAAAAAAATAACTATGCATATTAAAAAAGTATTTCACATAGCAGTTTCTGAGTGCTAAGTCAATACATTGTCATATGTTTTTGATCACAAGTAAGTCACACTTCATGTAATGCATTATGAAAATGCTTTGAATAAGAGTGATTAAAATGCAAGTTTGAAAGAGATTATTTTAAGTTCAAAGGACAAGACTTTTATGTTTCCATTGTACATGTAATATTTGCATTTACTTGTCTTTTGCAGGATTCCTTCGTAATAAAAACTAATATTATAAGCAATGAATGATTTTTTTCTAGTCATCTCAAATTCAAGGTAGTGCACAGACAGTATAAAATTTCCTTACCTTATTTTTTCGGTAACGTCAAAAATTTCACTTAAAGAGAATAATTAATCCAGTCAAATTCACAGCTGAACTCGCCATTGCTTTTCAAACAAACACATGAAATATGTCAATTGGACGTGCTTTGATACTATATCTGCCCTTGAATTTTTACTTGATAATATTTTTGTTCGCTTTGGAGATTCCGTATATCGTCAGGTTATCGGAATTCCAATGGGACTAACTGTGCACCACTTATTGCGGACCTGTTTTGTATTGCTATGAGTTACAATTTATGACTAAAATCAGCAAAGACCCATCGAAACAACATCTGATACAAAATTTAATAATACTTTTAGATATTTGGATGATATATTGGCTCTCAATAATGACGACTTCAGTATGTATACTAAAGAAATTTATCCTGCCGAACTTACTTTAAATAAAGCTAATACTAACAATGACCACTGCCCTTTCCTCGATCTTGATATCCATATCATTAACGGAAAGCTTAATACAAAATTTATGATAAAAGAGATGATTTTCATTTCCTATCGTTAATTATCCATTTTAGATGGTGACGTTCCTTGTCATCATCTTACGGTGTTTATATACCTCAACTTGTACGATTCGCTCGTGTATGTAACAACGTTTCAGATTTAAACGAAAGAAATTTATGTATTACTGTAAATTATTACACCAGGGTTTTCGACATCACAAACTAGTCAAAACATTTACTAAATTTTATCATCGGTACAAGGACATCATTCGTAAATATAGCTCAACATGCAGACTTCTTATACGTTCAGGTATTTCACATCCAATCTTTTATGGTAATATTCTTTATAAAGTACTAAAATTTCAGTATTCATCTCAGAAGCTAACAAAACCTTTAAATAGACTTATTAAGAAGGGATATAGTTACGATACTGTTGTCAGGTCATTAAAGATTGCATATTTTGGCTTTAATATTGATTCACTTATAGGGTCTTTGCATCGGAACTAAACACATTTATTTAAAACCAGTTGTTGGCATGACACGGGTTATGCTCTTCTCATATATTTTATGATGGTATGATACTTAACCCTAACAGGAGGGATTGTGCCTGATATTCATATGATGAAGACATAATCTTTCAATCAGTTTAATTGAGGTCTGGAGCTGGCATGTCACTTAACTGCTAGTAGTCTGTTGTTATTTATGTATTATTGTCATTTTGTTTATTTTCTTTTGTTACATCTTCTGACATCGGACTCGGACTTCTCTTTAACTGACTTTTAATGTGCGTATTGTTATGCGTTTACTTTTCTACATTGGCTAGAGGTATAGGGGAGGTTGAGATCTCATAAACATGTTTAACCCGCCGCATTTTGCGCCTGTCCCAAGTCAGGAGCCTCTGGCCTTTGTTAGTCTTGTATTATTTTTACTTTTAGTTTCTTGTGTATAATTTGGAGTTTAGTATGACGTCCATTATCACTGAACTAGTATATATATTTGTTTAGGGGCCAGCTTAAGGACGCCTCGGGTGCGGGAATTTCTCGCTGCATTGAAGACCTATTGGTGACCTTCTGTTGTTGTCTGTTCTGTGGTCGGGTTGTTGTCTCTTTGACACATTCCCATTTCCATTCTCAATTTTACACTAAAGATATCACTAAATGCCAACAGTTGAAGTGAATATGTCTTACATGTTCTAATGATTTTGCACAAAGGGGGCGGCGGGTGTTGACAACTTGTGTGGGTATAATATTCCGGAGACAAGGACGGATACCTAAGACCGAAATCCGAATATAATTCACCAGTGGTTGGTGTAAATAGTGTATTCAATATATGAAAAGGAAATGATGAAAATGGGATTTCAATTTTCATGTTAAAAGATGTTTCATATAATTTTACACTTTATTTTTGCCGTTTAAATCATTTTTGGGATCCCACTTATTTGAAAATAATTAACTCGATATATCGAAATAATCCTTTACCTTTTATGTTGTGTGGCATTAAGTTTTAGCATCCAAGAATGTCATAAATGCATCTTTACAGCGTAGAATGCAAAATCCAACGTCAAACAATGGCCGCCATTACGTGTTGACAACGTCTTCCAGTGAACCGTATCACTGAGCACCGAAATCAATACTCAGGCGCTTCCGGTTGTCCTACTGAGATGCATGTTGACATCGATGTGTGAGACCAAAAACTACAATGTCAAAAATGTATTTCTTTCGGAATTTAGTTCAAATGGGGTTTCCTAAGGGATGACAGCACGTTAGACTTGAAATATTTTCTTAACTTTAACATACGTATTATTTTCTTGTATAGATTATATATAATCTTTGTTTATCAGTTGGAAAAAAAGTAGAAAAAATAACAGACAATTTTGCATGATTTTTTAATGTATTTGTTAAAGGACGGCCAATTTGGTTATTATTTTCATTAATAATAAGACACATGCTTAAAAATAGAAAGAAATTTTTCTGACTCCAATGGCAAGTAAGAAACAGAAAATAGAAAATTTTTCAAATTGCCGCCAATTAATTTTTTCCGCGAAATTAACGAAATTTCAGAATGGAGGGCTTTAATATCAGTCCCATTGTTGTCTTAAGAAAGTAGCAACAACGGTCGTTTCTAAGGGCTTGCTTTCCGACTGCAAAGACTATTACCCCGGTCAATTGTTTCAGAACATATTTCCGGACTTTTCATACAAATTTTTCATTGGACAACAATGACGTCATTGACTATTCTGCTTGGATTTGTGCGCTCGGCAACGTTAAACTCTGAAATATCGAAAACGGAATAATCTGTAAGTGTCTTCCGTTTTAATTTCAAATTAATATATTAATTACTAGAAGCAATAAAAAAAAAACCTACGCGACATATTTTTAGAACTTAAACATAACAAATGTATGGTATGGTTCTGTCGTCGTCTGCATAATCTGTGATTGCTTTGGTGTACAGTAATATATTTTAGATAGCGTTTGTTATGTGCACAGGAACTTTTACTCAAGGATTCCTGGTCTTGATTACAGTACTAAATGAAATATTTACAGATACCACACGGGCCAAAAAAACCTGATAGTTCATCTTGTACATGTTTATGTGACTAATTCTTTTCCAGGTGGTGTATGTAGACTTTTGAGAAAGATGTTTTGTTCGGTATAAAACACTTAATGACTGGTTATGAGGGTAATAGCAAGTTTGTTGTCCCTTTGATACTAACTATTGCCCTCGGCTTCGCCTCGATCAATAGTTGGTATCTTAGGGACAACAAACTTGCTATTACCCTCATAACCAGTCAATAGGTGTATAGTAACATACTGCTATTTAAAGTAATTGGCATAATTCGTTAGGTTTTATGAGGTTTAGTAGAATTATCAGGTCATAAAGTAAATTATAACACACAAGAGATGGAAGACATTATAAAAACTTTGACAAGAAATGACCTTATAAAACATTTAAGATGATGTCCTGTCACATAATTACCCACATTTAAGTGAATGCTTGCATCTCATATCTCCCCGTGAACTGGAGATTAAAGATACTAAAAGTTCTGCTTCACATCTAGATTTTTATCTCGATATTGACATAGATGGACGACTTCAAACAAGCATCTATTATAAACGTGATGATTTTAACTTTCCAATTGTCAACTTCGATTTCCCAGCAGTAACATACCCTCTGCACCGGTGTATGCCGTATACATTTTCAAACTAAGGTTACAAATCCCTCGTACAAAGTTGACCTAAAATTAATTTGGCTATTGTTATGTCCTTTTTATCATATAAATCCTTCCGTGTCTACGCATATTTCACTTTCCTGACTTTTAAATGTCCCGATGAAGGTAAATCCAGAAAAGGCACTTCAGGCTTATGCATTTATAGAGTCTTGTTTTCTTTAAATATTCAATTAATAAGTTACGTTCGTGCACATTCTAGCTATACGGAATACATTAACAGGGATTTGCTTCTACCACCAAAAACAATGCTCCAACAGAGTTATTGGGAAACACGACTGAAATCGATATTTTATTAGTTTTACGGTCACCATCACGATTTCGTTGACATATAAGATGTGACTGCGTCTCAACTCACTAGTGACATGTTTTCGCGGTTTTAGATCTTTAGATACAAGAAAAGTCATCTGATCTGTTAATTTACAGATTGTGTCCTACTTCCGATTGTGTCTTTTAACTGGATGGTATTCGCATGGCTCATGATTTATGCATAACAGACAACGCTTCACCAATCGACGCACCCGATATCAATGCTTTTGAAGTTCATTCGATTGACTTAGGTTTAACTTTTTTTTTTTACTTTGATTTGTAACTTTTAAATGGATTTATGATATTTGCACAATAAAGTACGGTTGCCTCCAATTTACAAAAGAAATAAAGATATCTGAAATTGGTCAAAACTTTCATGAAATTTTATCAAAATAAAGGATTTATCATGGAAGTATGATATGCGAGAATTTAACAAAAGTGGTTATTCAAATCCACCTTTTATGGTAATGTCAAATATCGAGCTAAAAGTTTAAGAAACATCCTTTAAATCATTATTTTGGCTTTGTAGACTTATTGATAAAACTTATCAGTTTAATGTTGTTGATCAACCGTTGCGCGTGATATGTTTTGGGAGGAACATCTGTTCGATAATTTATAGCTTGAAGCGAGACTTAATGTATCTTTTATTTTTAATGTTTTGAAATTCTGTACAAATCCATCCTTGGCATTGACTAAAATCGTGTCTCCCTGTACTGTTAATGACATTGCTGTGTGTAATCTACTCAGTAGTTAATGTCACCGATTTAAAGATGTAGAACTGTTTGATTTCTTATCAGCAGTTTAAGAACTTTGAGCTAGTAATGATAATCATCGTATGGTACTGTATTGTTTAGCTTGTAGTTACGGTTTTGTTATATTTTATACCATTATAGTAGAGTTAAGTTTTCCTATGCTAATGTTTATTACAATTTTGTATTAGCCTTTTTTTATTTAAAATATTCCCCATAAGATTGAAGGGCAGGCTGAAAGCAATTAGTTAAATCCCGCCATATTTGCCTGATCCAAAGACTTGTTAATTGTTTGGTGTTAAAACGTTATTTTAATTTAAAGTAAAGTGATTTTCATGTTATGCGTTACTTTGTTCTTTTATGTGCGTTTTGTTAATCTACTGATCGAGATTGAAAAGGAAAGGATAAAGTTCCCTTGAAACAAGTTTAATCCTACCACATATGCATGTATCTGGTCTGATGTCACATCTTAATGTTATCGTTATTTTGAGAATTTGGTGTTGATGCCAGCTATTTAATTGTTTCTGTTTAATATATTCAAAACTATATACCCGGTACGATTCATAGTTTGACATTTGGTGATAGATACCTAACTATTCTTTCATGGCAGTTTGGTGCCCTCTAGATTTTGTTTGATACTTTTGCCGATTGGTTTCTGTCTCATTGACGTCTACCCCACATCTCGGCTATTTACCTGCCTCGCCAAAGGCGAGGGCAGCTTTAGTAACTGCCCGACTTCGTCCGTTCGTCCGAAAGACCTTGGTAAAAGTTTTCTTGGCTTCTATTTTAGGAATGAGTTTATATGTTGTCTACAGCTTGAACATGATCAATTGTAGCGTGTAAGCAATTTTACATTTGCCGTTCAGTAACTTCCTGTTTGCCGATATTATGAAATTTTACAACACTCATTGTACAAGGAAAGTTTTTGTCGAAGTTTTCTTGCCTTCAATGACAGGAAATGATCATATATGCTTCAGTATACATGCATTCACCTCAATCAATACCATTCAGCGATGCAGGTCCAGACCCGATATTGTTCTTGTTCGTATCAGAATAAGATACTTTTTCAATGACATGATGCGATGTGGTACTTTATCTTCGGTTGAAATATTTTTTCAATTTAAAATTGGAAGTATTTCTACTTGCGTTTTAGTTGAGATAATGCAAACTAAAACATTAGTAAAGGTGTTTGACTGTATGAACACCACTGGTATAAGTATTTACGAGATGCTTTCATGCACTATATATTTCCTGATAAAAAAATATATGTCAAAGTAAAAGATTTGAATAAAAATCCACCTAAAGTGTAACAGTGTGGGTTCTACGGTTTCCATTTCTGTTTATGTCAAAATTTCATTCTATCATTTTCAGCTGGTAAATCTGGATTAAAGAGAAAACAACTGCAAGACAACAGACTAGGCGTGTGTCAAATAGTGTTCCATCAGGGCCGACAACTCTCGTTATACCTCAGTTAGACGCTATTCAAAGATCGCAGAAGCTACTAGATGTTAGACTTCAGCATTTACAAGCTAGTAGTAAAGAGAATAATAGAATTATTGACGATGTAGAATTTCTACGTAAAGTAATGACAGAAAATCAGAAAGCATTATATAATATAATACAAGCTTTAGGTAATATGCAAGGTGAAATTGTTAATTTAGTCAAATGTTTTGCACCAGTACCAGTTAGTAATGACGTCAGTCAACCCAGTACACATCAGAATTCTAAGTCAGCACAAAAGAAGCGATCTAGTCACGCAGACGATGCAGAAAGTGAGGTTTGACTACTCCTTACTCCTAGAAATAAGGCAGCGTTTAAAAATATGGTTTTAATTTTATCTTCTTTTTGTTGTTTATTTGTAAAACAATTTTAGTAAATTTTGTGCTATATGTTAGAAATAAATATATATCACAAAGTTCCTTAATACGAAATAGAGTATACTGCAATTAACTCGGTTTTTTATTTCTTATTGATTCTTTACTGCTTGTTGCTAATCATAATTTGAAACAAATTTCCGTAGTGAACATTTCCGGTTTTACAAATTTTACAAATTCTGTCACTTTACAGTCGTTTCTTATATTACGTTTAGATTTAATTGCTTGTAATACAAGCAAGTATTGTTTATACAATTCAAAAATCGAATCAGTTATGGGGTGGTTAAAATCGGACTTGAATGTATTCGCTATGAAGGATTCGATATGATTTTTATAACATAACATAGGTATTATTCACCGATTAGAAATGACTGTAGTATTGACTCCTTTGGCATCCATCTTTGGTGGGGTTTTTTTTGGATTAATTGCTCATTAACATTTTATATAGTTTGATCTTCTAAGTTTTATTTCAAGCACCACTGATGATAACTAAATTTTGGAAATATGCAAATGCTCAATCAAATGAAGTTCGGAATCCTCTGAGTATCACAAATGTCCACGTGAAAAGTCAAGACCGAATGACCAATATTGATTACAATATGTAAAGAATTTAGTACATAACTGAATAATCTTAGACGGAAAAAATAATAAGAAGAAAATAAAACAAGAAAAAAAACACGCTAATTTTACATAAAAACAATACCTTGATTGCTCTTCAATATTTTACATTTTGACTTTCAAAGCTTACAATTACGAGCGTCATCGATAAAGGTTATTCCAAAACACGTGTGGTACGCACGGTCATCATAGCAAAAATCTATATTGAATTTTCTGCTGAATTGAATTATATGCTCAATAGAAATATTTGCATATTTTGTAGGTACTTTTGTTTGTATAGTTGGTATTTTTTCAAAATTGTTTGTTGTTATTTTATAATAGAGTAATATATAATTACGGCTTTTTATTGAGGATTGAGAATAAATGTCAGTTGGCTGGTTCAACTGATTATTTGAGAAATTGGTTTTCATTATAATTATAAATAAATTTGACTCAAATTTAAGACTCTATTTGTTTAAATCATTTTGCCATGTAGTGTAATTAACAAACTTTGACTAAATTACTTCTATCTTAGATTGATGTACCTAATTATTTAGGATTTGGTCAAAGGAATAAGTCTATGTTCTCATCATAATGTTTTCATGATGAACTATTTCAGAGTAAAATATATTACAAGTCATACGTTATCATCAACCTTCCCAGTATGGAACTGCTCACCTTTCAAGGGCACCTGTGTTCCCTCAAGGATTTTGATGGGTATCGTGTTGCTCAATCAAACACTTTCGGTGAAGTGTTTTTGTGGACATGTGTTCTATTTTCATTCAACCGTAGTGATCCTTGACTTATTAACTTGGATCGCACCCTCCCCCTCTTCCCATTAACTTTTCTACGTAGTGTATACAATAGACGAAACAAGTCCGATCTTGTTTATCACATCACTTTCGAAGATAAGAATGTACTCTTTAACAGAGAAAAGGATATGGGATATCCATCCATGACACAATATCAGTACATGCACAGCCAAAAAACCACAAAAGCAAAGGAACAGCACTTTTATTGCTGTTATTCATCTGAAAGTCACAGTGGGGCTAACAACATGAATACCAAATCTCTCACCTCACTGCAAGTTTAAGACGGCCTCTAGCACCGGTTTGAGTAAAATTCTTTGCAAACTGACAATCGTGCCACAACTGTGAATTGAAGAAAAAGACATGGAGTATTATCAATAAAATAAATCTGACAAATAAATCAAACATTCACTGTCATAATTTAGCCGGACAATCACACTGAAGCTTGCAAAAACAATACAAACATTCACTGTCATAATTTAGCCGGACAATCACACTGAAGCTTGCAAAACAATACAAACACAAGACACATCAAGATATTGAAATAGAAATAGAAATCCTTTATTTGACCAATTATGGACCATTGCTGGTTTTAAATTTCACACAATGATTACAATGATTTTTTTTTATGACAATAAATTAATAAAATACAAAACGCATGCACATGAGAGAAAAAAATTAATAGGGAGATAATCAATTAATATGTAAGGATTATTTCCTTTGAACAGTTTCTAATAAACTTTCAAGAAACAATGTATTATGTTGTTCAGAGTTGGAAAAAGAAGCCCCAACTAATTTAATATAAGGGTAGTTTTCTCCATGTACATGCATCAACCAGTTACAAAATATTTATGTATACAACATTTAAATTGCAAGAACTGGATAAGCACCTTTACAATTTTGACTACAGTTTAACACATACATTAGGCATTAACATATACATGTAAAATGATACATACACATAGATAAGATAATGTTTATTTTATTCCAAATTTTGATATTTATATATAAACTAAAAGAGACTTAGATCTCAAATCAAAATTTACATAATATTTGTCTTAATTCAAAATTTTTAATATCAAGATATTTTTCCATTTAAATAATACTTTTGTGAGAAAATATGTATCCATCTTAACAATAAGATAATCCTTTTCATTGTACCCACTTTTACAAACAATGTCTTTTCATAATAAGTTGTTTTAATCTATTAATTGAAAAATCAATACAATATGTGTCTTTCAATTCAAGCTTTTCAAGAATAAATTCAACAGAGGAATACCATACCATAGTGTTATTGTCATCCATATTCTTGTAACATATAAGGCTTCTTTCAATAAATTTGAGTTACAATGATGTAATCTATGCAAATAGTTTATCATATAGATGTAACAATATTAAAATATTTAGGAAATCTTCTTAATTCTGTTTGTACAGCAACATTTGTACTTTTATCATTTACATCTGAAATATGCTTACATACTCGGTGTGAGCCAAGGGTCCGTGTTAAAGGCCGTACTTTGACCTATAATTGTTAAATACATTGTGACTTGGATGGAGAGCTGTCTCATTGGCACTCATACCACATCTTCTTATTTATATTTACAGAATTTAAGTTCATTTTATCAGCAATATTGTTCTGGTATATTTTTTAAGTATCTTAAGATAGATGGGGTCTTAATTAAATCCATAGATTTTAAAATAATTTGTCAAAATGTAGTTTATATCATCGCTTTTTCAAATATATAATAAAAAGTATGGGTCACTGGGCTTTTATTCAAGCTACAGGTTGTGCAAAATTGTCATATTTTGTATAGATTATTCATGGAAAACACAATTTTGGACATTCCTTGTATCTCTGAGCCATACAAAATAATAGGTTTATTTGTATGGTCAAACACATGTAAATTTGTTTTAATACTAGCAACTGAGCCAGATAAGTTTAAGATACTTAGTTTATATGAAGCTTTTAGGGATTTATTAAATAGTTATTTAATAAGATATATGTTAGATAATTTAAAGGAAATAACTATGCATAGGGCAAATAATTCGGGTAGACTTTGTAAGATGTAACACCAACAACTCGGGCTCGGTCAAAAGAACATAAAGTATTACATATTTAAAACAAAATAGTATTTTATTAATTTTAGGTATCAAATGAAAAGTGAAGGACTGGTGATCCTTGTAGAACATCTTTTGATTGATAATTTTGAATAATACAAAACTGTATGAATGAAATCTAAGAAGGAGGATGTATATTGCCTGCTTCTCAGACATGAAGTACGGTCTGATATATGTAAATAACGGTATATTGATCCCGATCTATAAAATTGCTTGAAATAGAAAAAAAACAACATAAATAGCCATGGGGCCAGGAATAGGTGGTGTGTGTCTTTTAAAATTTTAGTACACAAACTGGCATAAAATTGATAGATTGATGTAGCACACATAAGAGAAGTCAAATTTATATCTGGTGTGTTTAAAGGGATACTCTTAACTTTTAAATGGATTTATGATATTTGCACAACAAAACAGTGCTGTTGCCTCTACTTAACAAAAGAAATAAAGATATCTGAAATTGGTCAAAACTTTCATGAAATGTTATCAATGTTAAGTGATTTATTATGATGTGGTAATTCACGTCCACCTTTTTTCAGTTATATCGAATATCAAGCTAGGATCTGCTTACCCTTCCGGAGCACCAAAGATCACCCCCAGTTTTTGGTGGAGTTCGTGTTGCTCAGTCTTTAGTTTTCTATGTTGTGTTTTATGTACTATTGTTTGTATGTTGGTCTTTTTCTTTTTTAGCCATGGCGTTGTCAGTTTATTTTCGACTTATTAGTTTGAATGTCCCTTTGGTATCTTTCGCCTCTCTTCTAAAACGTGTAGGATCCATCCTTTAAATCATTATTTGGTTTTGTAGACTTATTTATAAAGGTCCCTTTAGTATCTTTCGCCTCTATTTTATCACTTTGATGTTGTTAATCAACAGTTGTGTGTGGTATTTTTGGGAGAAACATCTATTCTATAATGTTTAGTTTGAAGCGAGACTTAATGTTTCAATTTATTTTTTATATCTGGAAATTCTGTTGAAATCGATTTCTTAGCATGATATATAATGTTTTTTTCCTGTTCTGTTAAAAATATTACTGTATGTAATTAATTCTGAAGTTGGTGTCATTGTAATAAGGGTGCAGGACTGTATGATTTCTTATCACCAGTTTAAGTACATTAAGCTAATAAGGGCGAGCGCCGAATGATGCGATATTGTTTCGTTTGTAATTGCGTTTTTGTTATATATTGTATATCATACCGCTATAATAGAGTTAAGTTTCCCTCCTATGCTGATGTTTATTACACATGCTTTCATAAATACTTTGTTATTCCAAATACCAAAATTGAAAGTGGAGCCCTGAAGATCTCAAATAATTAGTTTAACCCCTCCATATGTGCCTTATCCAAAGACTTGTTAGCTCACATGGCACGAAGGGCCAAGTGAGCTTTTCTCATCACTTGGCGTCCGTCGTCCGTCGTCGTTAAATTTTACAAAAATCTTCTCCTCTGAAACTACTTGGCCAAATTTAACAACACTTCACAACAATCATCATTGGGGTATCTAGTTTTAAAATGTGTCCGATGACCCCGCTTGCTAACCAAGATGGCCGACATGGCTAAAAATAGAACATAGGGGTAAAATGCAAGTTTTGTCTATTATTTTGAAAACCGTTATAAATGAGAAAATCTGACTGGATCAAAAATGTTCAGAATGTTGAGCTCTACCAATTGTCCATATATGTCAAAACTGTCAGACAACTTTATATAGGAGTTACTGGCCTTAAATGACAAATTTTACTATTTTTTTCATTTTTGCCTATTATCTTGAAAACTATGGTAGATATGAGAGAAACTTTTAACGCAAAAATGATCAACAAGTCATGTTCTACAAATAAGTCTGCATAGTCGAAATCGTCAGTCGACTCCTAATTAGAGTTATTGCTCTTTGATGACGATTTTTACCAATTTTTTTGCGTTTTTGCCTTATATCTTAAAAATTATAATAGATAGATGGAAACTTAAATAAACAAAAATGATCAGCAAGACAAGATCTACAATTAAGACAATGAAGGAAATCGTCCAACGACTCCTTATTGGAGTTATTGCCCTTTAATGATGATTTTACCATTTTTTTTGCGTTTTGCCCTATATGATAAAAATTATAATAGATAGATAGACACTTTAAATCACAAAGATGATCAGCAAAGCAAGATCTACTTACAAGTCAAATTTTGCCAATATAGTTAGTAGACTGTCACTCTTTAAAGGAGTGATTGCCCTTAAATGAGGATTTTTTTAACCCTCTTTTGTGTTTTGAGCAAAAAAAAGAAGATAGAGAGAAACTAAACAGACTAAAGGATCAGTAATACAAGATCAACAAAACAGATTTTTGTCATGAATTCTATTCTCGTCTACAATGTTGGAGAGTGTCCTTTGCTAAATAATCACATAGACCAAGGTGAGCGACACAGGCTCTTTAGGGCCTCTAGTTAATTGTGTGATCTGTTATACTGTTATTTTAAAGTTGAGTGCTTTTCTTGCGGTTTTATATTGTATTATGCTCTGTTATGTGTGTTTTGTTTATCTACTGACTTAGACTAAAAAGGGGGAGGGTTTAGTTCCCTTGAAACTATTTTAACCCTACTACATATTCACATAACTGTCAAAGGTCAGAAACCTCGTCAGTAGTTGTATAATATAATATCTTAAAAATGTTTTTCTTTATTTGGATAATTTTGTGTTGCTGACAGATCTTTGATTGTTTCTGTTTTTATAGATTTTGTTTCTGTTTTTCAAAATTTTATAGACTAGGTACGATACATAGTTTGACATATGTGATAGACACCCGACTACTTTTTTATGGCAGTATGTTGCCATCTAGATTTATTTTAATATTTTTGTCGGTGGGTTGCTGTCTCATTAACACATCTCGGGTTGTTCGTATCAGATAAGATACTTTTTTTTCAAGGACAAGATGCAATTCGGTTTTATTCGCGGTTTAATTTAAAAAAAAAAAAATTGAAATTATTTATACCTGTGTAATAGTTGAGATAATGCAACTAAAACAGTTAGTTAAGGAACCATATTGTCGTAATCAACGCAGCGATAAAGTCGAAAAATGAGTACATTAAAGCGGTGTTGTGAAGAAAACGTACCTTTAGATCTATCGTTAAATTAGCAAATACTGAATGTTCAAGAGAACCATGGCCAACTAGACGATTTACCACAGTGTTTGTCTGTATAAACAACACCTCTTTTATAAATATTTACGAAATTCTTGCACGCACCTGATATATGCTAAAAGAAATATATGTCAAAGTAATAGATTCGAAAGAAAAGGCCACTAACAGTTTAACACAATGTGGTTTCTCTGGTTTTCATTTCTAATGATGTTAAAAATTGCATTCTATCATTTTCAGCTGGTAAATCTGGATTGAAAAGAAAAACAACTGCAAGACAACAGACAAGGCGTGTATCAAATAGTGTTCCATCAGGGCCGACAACTCTCGTTATACCTCAGTTAGATGCTATTCAAAGATCACAGAAGCTTCTAGACGTTAGACTTCAGCATTTACAAGCTAGTAGTAAAGAGAATAATAGAATTATTGACGATGTAGAATTTCTACGTAAAGTTATGACAGAAAATCAGAAAGCATTATATAATATAATACAAGCTTTAGGTAATATGCAAGGTGAAATTGTTAATTTAGTCAAATGTTTTGCACCAGTACCAGCTAGTAATGACATCAGTCAACCAAGTACACATCAGAATTCTAAGTCAGCACAAAAGAAGCGATCTAGTCACGCAGACGATGCAGAAAGTGAGGTTTAACTACTCCTTACTTCTAGAAATAAGGCAGCGTTTAAAATATCGTTTTTAATTTTATCTTCTTTTTTGTTGTTTATTTATAAAACAATTTTAGTAAAGTTTGTGCTATGTTAGAAATAAATATGTATGATAAAATTCTTTAATACGTAATAGTGTATCCTCCTATTAACTCGTTTTTTTTAAATTTCTTATTGATTCTTAACTTCTTGTTGCTAATCATAATTTGAAACTAATTTCTGTAGTGATCATTTCCGGTTTTACAGATTTTACAAGTTCTGTGACCTTACAGTCGTTTCTGAATTTACATTAAGATTTGATTGTTTGTTTTACAAGCGAGTATTTCTATACAATTTAAAAATCGAATCAGTTATGGGGTGGTCAAAAATCGAACTTGAATAAAGGATTCGGTGTGATTTTTTTATGGCATAACATAGGTGTTATTCACTGATTTGAAATGACTGTAGTATTGACTCCTTTGGCATCCATCTTTGGTGTGTTTTTGGATTAATTGCTATCTTCTAAATTTGGTTTCAAGGACCACTGATGATAACTTAATTTTGGAAATATGCATACACTGCATCAAATGAAATTTGGAATTCTCTGAGTATTCCATATGTTCACGTGAAAATTAAAGACCGAATGGCCAATATTGATTTAAATATGTAAAGAAGTAAACAATCAATAATCTTAGACGAACAAAAAATTAATAAGAAAATAAATAAAACAAGAAAAAACACTAAAGTTTACATAAATATCAATACCTTGATTGCTTAAATATTACTAAGCTTTTCAAAATTTGATATTTTTGTCTTTCAAAGCTTTAAATCCCGAGCGTTCTTGATAAAGGTTATTCGAAAAACACGTGTTATACCCACAGTATTCATATCAAAAATAATGTATACTTTTTAATTTTCTGCTGAATTGAATTATATGCTCAATAGAAATATTTGCATATTTTTGTAGGTACTTTTGTTTGTATGGTTTTTTTTTAAATTGTTTGTTGTTATTTTATAATAGAGTAATATATGATTACGGCTTTTTATTGAGGATTGAGAATAAATGTCAGTTGGCTGGTTCAACTGATTATTTGAGAAATTGGTTTTCATTATAATTATAAATAAATTTGACTCAAATTTAAGGCTTTATTTGTTTAAACATTTGTCAAATGGGGTTATAAATACAACCGTTTTGAAAATAGTTTCCGAAATTGGAGAATATCCAAAGGAGCAAGCTGTTCAAATACAGAAATAAAAAGAAGAAAATTATTAGATATTTTCTATCATACCAACCATCTATTAAACCGCTTCGATGTCATTCGGGAGTGTTGGGGATGAATTCGAAAAAATCGAAGCCGTCTAAGATCTTTCCCGAGTCCCAGCTCCATCTCAACACCCCCATGATAGATTGCAGAAAACCAGATTGTCTGAGGAATCGGCTGGTGCGTGCTGAAATTGATGAAGTGTATAAGCCCACGTTGCTGCTGGGGAATGCCGCTCGTGTTGTGACAAATGCATCAAACGTTGCACACAGATGCATCATTGATTAACATCAGTCAGTTAGCCAACACAAAAAAACTATAAAAGTTTTAATGTTATTTACAGTAAAGAATTACGGCATGTGGTTACCAATATGTTGGTGTGTCGAAGTCGCCATTTAATAAACCTCTCAATGGGCAAAAAAGCGATATCACAAAGAAGAACCAATAATGAGGCAGTCAGACTCAAATTTTGATGATGTTAACCGCATGAAAGTTACAGAGATTTAACAGTACATTAACTGCAATAATACTAAGCGGGAGGTGTGTCATCCAAATGGCATCAACAGTACATATGGCTGGCCGTTTTGGTTGCATTCATCAGCGGTATTAATTAGCTTTCCTTACAATACTATTCATGGTCTATTACATTTTGGTACTTTGGGATGTACGCATCCACTCGAATGAAAACCGGACTAAATTATTGCTATACACATATGTTCATTCATGGTCCTACAATCTGTTGATACCTATATTTTGGCATTGCACAAGGTCATGTTTTATGGACTGTGCAAGGCTCCGTGTTGAAGGCCGTACTTTGACCTATAATTGTTTACTTTTTATACATTGTGACTTGGATGGAGAGTTTTCTAATTGGCATTCATTCCACATTTTCTTATTTATATTTGAACTAGCTTTCAGTAACTGTGAGTCCTCTCAGATCTGTACGTTGTGTCTTTTGTGTTTTTGTTAGTTTTTTTTTTTTTTTTTGGGGGTAATTTGAGGGTTTGAGGCCAGCAAACATGTTTTACCCGCCACATTCTGTCCCAAGTCAGGAGCCTGTTATTCAGTGGTTGTCGTTTGTTCCTGTTTATCATGTTTAATTTTGGTCAATTGTTTTGTACATAAATCAGGATGTTAGTTTCTCATTGGCGTTATTTTACATTTTACATTTCGGGGACCTTTTATAGATTACTATGAGGTATTGGTTTTGCTCATTGTTGAAGCCCGTTCGGTGACCTACAGTAGTTTACTTCTTTGTCATTTTGGTTTCTAGTTTAGAGTTGTCTCATTGGCAATCATACAACATCTTCTTATATGTATATAGTATAATATAAATAACTCTCCCAAGCGTTCAGTAGTGAGTGTTTTTTACCAATTGTATCACTTTTCAAGATTAAGGATAATTTTGAAAATTGATTTCATCTTAGGTGACGACTATTTGATTCTGATAGAAGCTATGGAGATTTTTATTTTTTCATTTTCACCTGTTGCTCGGACGGTTAAATGATTTCGCGAAAATATTCTCACATTCGTACGCACATATTTTGTGGGGTAGAATATTTGTTTCCACCTTGTCTAGGGCACCAAATTTTTTTTATAGTTTTTACCAGGCAATGGATTTCATTTCCAAAGTTCTTCACCCATCAATCCCCCCCCGTAGAATATTAAATGATCGTCCCCTTACAAAAATATAGATAATAAATATTCTGCCGATTTTTAAATTCGATGTTTGATGTTGTCTTGACCACAAACACAGACATCCAGACAATACAATACTTTATTGTCTGAAAAAAGAAAACAAAGATACAAAAAAGTAATGTTACAATTTCTAATGATTAAGGTGGGTATATATGTGTAGCATATAATAAAACCGACAAAGAGCAACAACCGGGAAGACTACACAGTCTATGAACCAAAGAAAAGTTAGCCGAGTTGGAGGAACATTGAAGCCTCATATTATCTGAGAGACTTGTAAAAAAACTTGGTGGAAGTGTCAGATAGCTTCATGTCATTTTGCCCAAGGGATAAAACGAAGGGTTGACGGTACTTTTGTCCTTTTTTGTTAATTGTCTTTGTGCTTAGTACCGATCTAATGAATCAAACCCTTTTCAAACTGTATGGTCTTAAATTGTGCTGTTTTATCACTGTGCTATTTTAGGTTTGAAGGAGGGTTGAATGTTCAAAAACATGTTTAACATTGCATCATTCTCATTCTCTATGCGCTTTCAAATGTTTATGTTTTAGCGTCCTAATAAAGGTGAATCAAGAAAAACGCTTCGGACGCACAAGCTTATTTAAAAGATTGAATTCCATTTGTGCGCCTGACAAGACAAGAGCCTGCAGTAGATGTCTGCAAATATTGTTTTTTCGTTTATTGTTTTGTCATAAATCAGGCTGGTGGTTTTCTTTTGTTTGGATTATTGTGGCCGTTTTTAACTAACTTTACGATGTAATCATAACATATCCCCTTATTTTTATAAACATTGCTGAGTTCAATTAAGAAACTTTTTAACAGATTTTGCAAATTTATGAAAATTGGTTTTATCTTGTCCAAAATACATTTGGGAGACTTTTGAGTTTTAAACAAATCCCAAAAACTTATAAGAATAGATATTGATTTTGAAAATATAGTGTTGAAGTTTAGTAGATTTGAAATGCACGGTTCTTCCTTAACCTGGCATTTTGATCTCAGAGTTCATTGAAACGAATATTTAAATAGAGTTTATGCGATGCTATTTTATTATAGGAAATATATTGCACGTCTTGGAGTTTGCATTCTCAGAGGTTGTCACAATTGAAATTGGTAGACATTTTCCTAAAACTTTCCAATAATATTTCATCGTGTACACAGAGTTTTTGAAAAATCGTATAAAACAGATGAACAGTTTAAACAAACAAAAACATCATATCTTTTGATTCAATTGTCCAACAAGATTGTCAACAGTAAGTATATTTCTACGTTTTGTATTTCTGTGTAAAGAAACTAGAAGATGGATAAATGAGAATTTAATGAGAATTTCATCATGGCAGACACTTTAGTTCTGTTATTTCAGCAGTACTGTTTGAGGTGGCAATATTCTTGTCGCTGATTCGGTCGTCTTCCACTGGTTGTGTAATTGGGGAGTTCTTTTCTGAAAAAAATATAATTCTAATTATATCAGTACATTCTGTTTTTATTAGTTTGTCCATTTGCCACTTTAAAAATGCGGAAAAAGATTTTTGACGTATCTATTTTTTTTACTGATCAATTAGTATACATGTAAATATACTTTTTTCAAATCCTTTGTTTTCGGATGGATCACCACGAATCACTAAAATTTTAAATTGAAACGACATCAGCCATAATACATAAAATGGCATTGAACTGTTAAGATTTAGATTAGTCACTATTGCTTGATACATGTACATGTTTTGTTTACATACATAAATATAAGGAAATGTGGTATGATTGCCAACGAGACAACTATCCACAATAGTTCAAATGACGTTGATGTAAGCACTTGTCCAACCTTCACCAAGAAGAAAAAAATGTCATACCGTTTAGTCATCTTTAAAAGGTTCCGAAATGAAAAATGAAAAAAACAATTAAAACAAGAAAAATATCGGCCTAATTTATAACAATACTTTTAACGAAAAACAAATATGACAGACATGAACCAACGACAAGCACTGAATTACTTGCTTTTGACTTGGGACAGGAACATAAAGAATGAGCGGGGTTAAACACGTGTATAAGCGCTCAACCATCGCTCTAACCGGGGATAGTGGTCAAGTTCAACTTTCGCTTATACAAAATAGACGTAAATACTGTTTGAATTCGTAGCTGAATATTCGCATAAATTCGATTTTATGTTCATTTATCTCCACGCAAAATTATTATTAAATTGTTCATGTAAAATGGAATCAATTTGCAGAAGGCTAAATATATGATTAAAACAAACAATTTTATTTCTCTTACCCAGTTCCTTGTTGGAATCTTGAGTTGATAATCGAAGCTGGAACAATATTATCAACAGGATATTTATAATTACTGAAAAAACCATGACCCCGAAGAAAATTTTAGCATAAACATCTGAAAGTTTAAAATTATCTATAGTTATATTTTTGTATCTGTTTCAGATTTAAATGAAATGATGATGAATAAACTAGGATAAGTTCTTGATATATAATAATGGTATCTTAAATAATTTTAAATAACATACGTTGACTTCTAGATGTCTTTTTCAGTTATTTTTTATCGCTTCATGTATAAATCTACAAGTTTAAAAGTACTTTAAATTTTCTGATTCGCTAAAACCACAATTATGCTAGAAGAACTAATGATTTGTTCCAGACTATTCAAACAGAATGTGGAAAATTGTCACTAAATAATTCAAATAAAATTGTGTTCGTATGACATAAAAAATTGTTCAGGTGTTTAATTGTCTGTCTATTTTTTGTACTTTGCTTTAACAAAGATAAATTGTATCCGTTTTACAAAAGGTACTGTTTAATGTTGCACAGTATGAGATTTTGGAATTCCATAAATAACTGATGAAGATGCAAAGCATACCTATTTTCCAAAATGTATCATCTTCTTTACAGTTATCAATAATTTTCGTTAAGTTGTCAAAAACATGTCTATATTCTGGAAATAAAACAAACAGAGCATTGCATCATTGAACTACACACATCTAACATAACAATATCCTTTTGGAAGTCTTTAAAGTTATCAAAGGTGAGATAGTTTTAGTACGTACTTAACGGAATTGTTCTATCCTGTATGGTGTTATCAACTCCGATCCACATTATTTTTTGATAAGTTTCTTTCTCAATCATTTGAAACTTAATGTGCAATGTAAGTATTTTCATATTGCAAAACTGTTTTCAAAATAAGTTTCATTTCCTTATCATTCTTTTTGTATTTGAATATCTACATATACTGGAGGCAATTGGTCCGTTAAAATTGTTTTCCTTAGTTTTCATTTTGATAAAGTTGCCGAAACTGCTTTCGTTCCCTATATAAATAAAGGCAACAGTAGTATACCGCTGTTCAATAGTCATAAATCGATAAAGCGATATACACTATATAACCATTTTGTCAATTTCATTCGCGATACACATTAGTGGAATCCTGGGTTTCCAAGAAAGTTGAAATTGAAAAAAAAATAGCAAAGGCTTGAGTTACAAATAATAAGAATTTAACATTGATATGTAAACTGGGCCGTAAAACTCATTAACTGGAAAAAAGTCCAATGACTTACAAAATAAAAAAAATGCCGAAATATTTTCATTCAGTTTATGAGTTGTTTACAAATTAATGACATGAATTTATACCAATAAATTTCCAATCATTGGGCAAAGGATAAGGACGATTTGGCTCTATAAATTGACCGAAAAAAAAACTAGTCAGATGATACTATCATTGGATACATTTTTAACCTGCTTAATGAAACCTTAAATATAAAATTTAACAAAATACCCAGCTCCAATGCAAATTCAAAAAGGGGAAGTCCATAGCCAGTGTGGACACATGTGTCCCTCCGTCAGCAAGAGGATTAAGCACTCTTTGTGTTTATATTTATACTTTTCAAATTAAATTTGTGAGTTACACACTTTGTAATCTATTGCGCAATTAAAGATGATTACGGATAAAACATGTATAATATTATAAATAAACAATCAGTCACGGTTACTATTGTTATAGGTATGATGAAATTGGTGATATATTTAACATAACTGTAGAACAGATGTGTTAGGGATTGAATGCAGTGGTCCTACGTTCAAAACGAACTTTGATAAATGAAAACAATGTACGCATTGATATCGATCAAACACAACTTGTTACGACTTATTCATTTTCATGATTCATGATTCCCGTAGCCAGTCAAGCTAAGTTTTCCATTTTCATATGATAACAGTGCAGTTATCGGCACATTGAATCCATCTATTTTTTTTTTTTTTTTTGCTCTTTGTCTTTTAATCTTTCTTTATCTGGCTATCTTACCTTATAGAAAGTAGTCTTTTATGTTAAATTTATGATTCCTTATCAAATGACGGTTTATCGATGACCGATAGGAACAAATGACAATTCCAATTAGAATTTACAATACATTACATATTAAAAGATGACTTACTCATACATGGAACTGTACATTCCCCGGGAATAATTGCTTCGTTACATTTATCTTGGTCACAATTTGCACATCTTGGAAAATCTTCATCTGAGTAATCACAGAACTGTCCTGGTATTGTACACTTTTCAAAGTTACATTTGATTGTAAAATTTACATGTCGAACATCTAAACAAGTTTCTGAAACTACTCCCTTTAAAACGTAACTACATAGGATAACATATATAATGCTGTAGACGAACATGTTGAATTATTTTTATGAAGAATTTTGACACGAATTGTTCAATTTTAAACTCAAATTATTACAATATCACTATTTATATACATATATGTGTAGATATAGAGTTCAACATATATTTATATATACGTATATGACAAAGGAAATGTAAACATACATATTATTATTAATCATACCCGACCTGAACCCTAAATCTGAAACTATACTAAAATGTATTGAACAAGAACTTAAGGATAATTCAATGTGAACTTGAAATAAAAAACACATGTAATTATTCTCAAGCGAAAGTAGACCTACAGAATATTTATATCCTGTTAGTTTACAGAAT
Organism: Mytilus coruscus; assembly: GCA_017311375.1. Classification (NCBI taxonomy): domain Eukaryota; kingdom Metazoa; phylum Mollusca; class Bivalvia; order Mytilida; family Mytilidae; genus Mytilus; species Mytilus coruscus. The sequence goes on from CM029602.1 coordinate 91,864,264, forward strand.
GTTTTATTTCGAATTCGTTTATAATAAATTCTCCCTTTTACTCCATTTCTAATGAAAAACGTTCTTTTAATAAGTATGTTTTAAACCATTTTCAAGGAATCATTAATAAATGTAAATCATTTTTAATGAGAAACAAATAAATAAACACTTGATACATACCGAGATATTATTTGTTTGCACAGTATGATCTGTCAAATCAAATTGAAAATGATAGATACATAATATTACTCACAGCAAAATTCGATGCCTTTTGTAACCGACTATACTGTATGTTTTTTCTCATTGTTGAAAGCTGTACGATGACCTATAATTTCTCACATCCTCCTCATTTGAACTCTGTTGGATAGTTGTCCCATTGGCAATCATAGAACATCTCCTTATTTTTATATTAGGAAATTTTAGAGCATAAATAATGTTATATGAACAGTACATGTAAATTCTCCATCCATTTTTCGTATCAAATATAAAAAAAACGATACGTTTACTGTTTTTATGAAGGATAGTGTTACAAGAAAATCAAGTCATGATTAATAAATAATGATAAAATCTAACCAAAAGACAAAACAAGCTCGGTGTTCTTATCACATCTAAATGTTTGAATAAAAGTTTTTGCATGGCAGTCTACAAATGAAAAATCTTCTTGAGTTCAACATATGGTTATCAACAATAAGCATTTCGATTCTACCACACTACCGAACAATACTTATCAACTCGAGATAGTTGAGTTTTCAAACTATAAAATATGAGGTTTACCACTCGAGTATTATCCAATAACAAGTTGTAACTATTGAGATTGGATGAATATTACGGTTTAATAGGTAGCATGTGTTCCACTCATGATTAAAGAAAATGGTTCATGTCTGTTATATTTGTTTTATTATAAATATGGCCGTTGGTTTTCCCATTTGAATTGTTTCACATTATTTCATGTTGGGCCTTCTGTAGCTGACTGTACAATTGTAGTATTGGTAGGGTTAGTTTTAAGTCATCAGATAGACCATCTAGAGATTTCCCGAATAACTACCCAGGTATCAGCCTTTTCTGGTACATAACTAACGGCTAACAGACGACGTCTATATTACTGAAGAGCAATCCGACCGTTACTGACATAGATAAAGGCAACAGTAGTATACCGCTGTTCGAAACTCATAAATCGATAGAGATAACAACAAATCCGGGTTACAAACTAAAACTGAGGGAAACGCATCAAATATAAGAGGAGAACAACAACACAACAAAAACACAACATTAAAATGTAACACACACAGAAACGAACTATAATATAACAATGGCCATTTTCCTGACTTGGTACAGGACATTTTAAGAAAAAAATGGTGGGTTGAACCTGGTTTTGTGGCATGCCAAACCTCCCGCTTTTATGGCAACGTCAAACACAACACCAAAATGACCGACCATCCAAGGTATCCATTGGTATTTAGATATCACTTGGTCGATACTGTACAATATTGGTTTTCTATATTTGCTTTCATCCATGCCATTTGGACTCTGATTGATAGTAGTGTCATTGCCAATCATACTACATTATTTTTATATTAGTGTAAAGTGATATCCCACTTTCATTAAACTCCTGTAGCAGGACCATATTTCATCGCTTAATCTAATTTTGTGATAAATAGAAACGCATTGAACAATTTATTAGATCTACATCATTTTTGTTAAATTTATTTATTGAAATCTAAGATGCCACTTCAATCAAATGAGCATGTCTAAATAACAGCCATATTATACTTCATTTGCAGGAATCAATGCAAAATCATATTTTCGGGAGGGATAAATCGTACTTTGTAAAAAAAAAACTCGGATTCAAGCAAAAAATTCTCTGAAACTGGCACTATCAAGATGCTTGATACCTTGATTGACAACATGTGTTAAATTTGGAGGACGTGTCTTTCATCAACAAACAATCGGCATTTCCATGAGAATAAACTGTGATCTTCTTCTTGTCGATTTGTTGCTATATTCATATGAGACAGATTTCACAAAGGAGCTTCTTTGGAAGAATGAAAAGAAGCTATTATTGTCCTTTAACTTCACTTTCGCTGTGTTGAATGCATCTATTCCATCGAGCTTGGAATAAAGGATACAACAGATACAGTTAAGTATTCCTCATTTCTTGATTTACATCTAAAACTGACAATGAGGGTCGGTTGAGAACAAAACTTTCCGACAAAAGAGGTGATTTCAGCTTCCCAAGTGTGAACTTTCCATTTTTATGTAGCAACTTTCCAGCAGCGCAGGAAACATATACAAAGTATTTTTTTATTAACGTAAAATTCTCGCCCGGCTCATTTTTGAATCATGTTTTTACATGTGTAGACAAATTTCGAACTTAATGATTCATTCCTGTCATTTGGAATTATTCAGCGCAACAGTTCGACGTCAACTTCCGTCATCAGTAATGGACGAAGGAATATCATTGGTTAAAAGCGAACACGTGGAGACCCTGTATTTTTAATAGAAGGTCATTTGGCGTGTTTTATTTTAAATACACGGTCAGTTGGCGTGAATTATTTCAAATACACGGTCAGTTAGCGTGGTTTATTTTAAATACACGATTGGAAGTCGCGTTACGTTTCTTAAAACACAAAACGATGTTGTTCTCAAACAAACATATATGGAAATATATAGATTCTACCACTGTATCGAGTGTAATACGATATTTATCCACTCGAGACAGTTTAATTTTCAAATTTTTAAAAAACGCGAGACTCGCCGAGCGTTTTAAATATTGAAAATTTAACTGTCGAGAGTGGATAAATATCGTATTACACGAGATTTGGTGGTGGAATCTGTTTCTCTAATGATTTTCAAACAATATGCAGGCAAACTTATTCTTTCTTTTCGACTGATCTGCAAAATGATGTGTTCTTTCTATGTGACGTCATCAGGCATGGTCGCCTTTTTTCATGCCGTCACAATAAGAAATTCAGAGGAAAGAAAGAAAATTCGACGTCATAATCGGATTTTAACCAATTCAGAACTGAGATCAAACGGAACACACGTCGATTAAATTTTTTTATACAATGTGTGCAGAAAGGGATAAATTGACGAAGAATTAGAGAAATTTTTTTTCATGCTTTTAGACAAAAACAAGTCGAAGAGACGCTGACTTTCTCACAGTAAATTTATCGTTGTATTAAAATTGACATCGAGCATACATGTATTCTGATATCATTCATATCTTCATCGTAAATATAAATATTTATTTATCTATGACCATGTGTCATTTATTCATTAGTCATTCATTTATCATATCTTATTTGGAAATATAAAAAAAAAGTCCCTCAACATAATTACCGAAGAAGATTGAAAGGATTTTTAACGTCTATATATAAATGAAAAGTTTTGCGCTTTCGGCGCTTTTCTGGATTTATCTTCATTAGGAACGCACTAACTTAAAATGTGAAAACTAGGGATTTATAGATACATAGAAACGTTAGGAGCTTTATGACCAAAAAATAACTCAAAGAAATATCCAAATTCATCTGGGGATAATTTTGTAGGATGGAGTTGAAATATTGGTTTCTTAATAATTTCCTCAAAAGGGAATTTCAAAATAGTTGTAATAAATCATGTAAGTCCCGAAGCACTGAGTAATTAGCTATTATACCCTCATTGATTAAAAATCCACTAACATTATTTATCGGGGTCTAACAGTCCACCAGCAGCGAAATCGATAAGAGTTCTAGCCAATAAAAATAACACTTCGAACGTTCATTGCGTCTGAAGTGCTTAGCTGGATTTTGCTTCATTATGAATGTTTAAAAGCCTGGGTTGTATAAATGCTATCAATAGGAAACGTATTTCAAACGGAAAACGCATCCTTATTATTACGGTGATGTTATTTATCTTGTCTGGAAATCTAGATACGATCCGGGTAAACTATCAATCTTTAAATAAACTTATTCTAAAAGGTTACCAATTCAACACTGTAAATAGATCTTTAAATATTATTTTATTGGTATAAGTATTGATTCTGTTATCAATAAATTAAAACCATACTAAATATTATTATAAAACACATATGCACTTTAACGGTTCTACAATCTGTCGGTACCTATATTTTGGCACTGCACAATATCATGTTTTTCTCCGACTGTTAAAATGACGTTTAATACTAAATCCATTTGATGTTGGATGTGTACTGATTGATATTTTAGTCTAAGATACATGTTTTTATTTTTATTAGTTGTTATTGGCTTTGAACTAGCTGTCAGTTATTACGAGTACTTTGTGTCTTTTTATGTTAGAGATGTATAAATACCCTACCACTTCCGGTCTGTTTTTGTTAGATGTTTTTATTTTGCTCTGTATCAATCTAATGAGTTAAGCCCTTTTCAACTGATTTTTATAATTTGTTCTTATGTTGTGCTGTAACACAACTGTTCCAGGTTAGGGTAGGATTGGGCGTTCACAAACTTGTTTAACCCCGTCACATTACTTTATGTGCCTGTCCCAAGTCAGGCGCCGGTAGTTCAGTGGTTGTCTTTGACTGATGTCTGTCATATTTGTTTTACGTAAATTGATTCGTTATAAATAAGGCCGTTAGTTTTCCGAATTGAATTTCATATTTTTTCATGTCGGGGCCTTTTATAGCCGACTATACGTATGGGTTTTTCTCATTGTTGAAGACCGTACGGTTGCCTATAATGGCTTACACCCACTTCATTTGAACTTTGGTGGATAGGTATATCATTGGCAATCATACCACATCTCATTATTTTTATACAGAAACATTTTAATATTTCGTATCACCATAGGAATACCATATAAAGGGAAATAGTACTTTAAAATACAACAAAACAAATAAACCATAACTGTGTAAATAAACTCATCATAGATACCCGGATTAAAATTGTGAACGCCAGACGTTGTTCGGCCTACAAAAGACTCACCGGTGACGCTCGAATAAAAAAAGTTAAAAAAGGCAAATAAAGTACGAAATTGAAAAGCACTGAGGACCCAAAATTCCGAAAGGTTTGGCCAAAAACAGCTAGGGTAATCTATTCCTATTGTAGAAAATCTGTAGTATCTCGAAAAATTCAAAGTTTTATATACAGTTAATTTATAATTGTGACCATATCGGAACTATTTAGAGTTCGACATATTTAGTATGATTAGTCTATTATTGAAGACTGTATATGATCTTTGGTAATTTTTGTCGTTTAGTTGATGTCTCATTGACGTACAACCCATTTCTATTCATTACTTATTTTTGACAGAGTCATGTAAAAGTGCATTGGGTAAAGGTGCTTTACTTTAATTGTTGCAACGTAGCAGAAATTTCTTTCGTTACATTTCTAATAATCCATACAGCCTAAGAGAAACAATCATCGAAGTTTAAACGGTGGTAGGTTGTTTTTGCGTTAATTTATAATTTGCTGTTTTCATTTTATACAATAATAATTTTGATCAGTTATACTGAAATGTTCATGATTTATGAATATTTTTACTCGAAAGATATTTTGTGAAAATAGTGTAATCGTTAGTAATCTAAGCTGATTAAGACTAAAACAGACTGGGGATTTTCTGCTTCAGAATTCTTGATATCTAAATATTATAATATAAACAATATTTCCCTAATTTCTTGGGAAAGAAAGACATCTCTCATTTTCTGCACGTTCATATAGCATTTCTTACTTAATATGTAAAGTATAAAGGTAATTCCGGTTTATTGTAAAGTTTATCTAAAACTCATACATTTGGCGATATGTTCATCTTAAAGTAATACATATATGTTAGATAAATGAAAAAAATTTTAGTTTTGATGAACACATCTGCAATTATAGGACTACTCCTGACTGAATATGTATGTATTGTTTATTAAGTTGTTTCAGTTCGGGGTTATAAAAACATCAACAATATGAATATAATTTTATTCAGGTATTCAACAACATCACTACTGTTAATTTATTTCACATCTGTTTCAACAAGTCAAAGACAAGACTATACAACCAAGAATTCGTATTGGTAAAATCCATACATAATGATAGCTACCACACATAGGGCAAAATAGAAAAAAAAATCATCAAAATTTATTAATAAGATTATTAATAACATGTTTCATGCTAACATTGCATGACGATTATAGTTTTGTAGATTCCCGTTTTGTTTACGTGCAGAAAAATACTATTCTCTTAGGGATTTACAACTTGGATACTAGCTTATGGTGATAAATTTCAATATACATTGTTTTTCTTAGAAACAAAAGATTTTGCAATGTGATTCATTTTACAAACCTAATGTTGAAAAACAGACCAAAGACATTATTAAAGGGGCATTAGCTACGAGAAATAATAATATCAAAATATGATTTATTTTGGGTCAATCATTTAGTGAAATAATAATTGACTTGTAGCAGCTAGTTTGATTCAATTTTGTCAAAATAAGCTAAGAAACATCGCTAATGAATAATTCACTTGCAAGTGAACAATTCGACTTCTTTCAATCCGTATTCATGTGACCTTCAATAAAACCCCTTTGCTATAGAAGGGCTACGCATGAACAAGGCGTGTTCAGCTATTAAAAGGAAAAGAATTTCAACATTGAAAGTGAAACGCTGGTACATTTAAACCATTTGGTTGACTGATTCGATAAACAAAAGTTCATTTTTATACAGGTTAAACAATGATTAACATATTTTGTTAACCTATAATATGAAATCAAACAGGCCTAAAAAAATATCCAATTCCACGTGTTCACTATCTATTTATATCGATATTTATATTCATATATGGTTATATGACCTTCGGCAGTCTTCGGAGGTCACCTCGATGTTTAATTAGATGGCGTCTAGACTAAAATGCACACGAAAGGTGATAAATATTACCGATTACATGCATCGTTAACTGTTATGTTAGACTTTTTATAATTTTGATATACGTTTAAGAATGTTGTGAATCAAAACAAAGTAAAATAACAAAAATACTGAACTCCGAGGAAAATTCAAAAAGGAAATCCCTAATCAAATGACAATTTGAATCAAATCCGCAAACACGAATTGCACAGCTAAATTTCGGGTTGCTCACAATGTTTCTGAGATAATGTAAATTGGTCTAAATAGAACATGCACAAATGGAAATAATCTTTATTCAACTCCATGATGTAAGGTACACAAGCTCAATAAGTTCGCAAACTGTCTGTGAAGTTCAAAAGATATCGGTTGAAAATCAAATTAATACAGGTCCATATTGTGAAAATTTGCTGAAAACAGAAAATAAAAGCTGACTCAATCAATTCCATAAAAGCAGGTACACATTTTAAAATATGTACAATCTACTGGGAGTTTCAAAGATCTTAGTTGAGAAATTTAGGAGCTGATTGCATAAAATTAGTTTTGCTGAAAAATGATAAAAGTCTACAAATTTGACTAGTAAATTTTCAAAAGAAATCCTAAATCAGTAGTTATAAACAAGAAGATGTGTGGAATCATTATATGTGAGGAATGCGGGTTGAAAACTGTAGAACGAGTTGGTTGCACAAAATATGTACTTACTTCGTCCAACCAGGCCAAAAATTTAAAACAAATGTTTAGTTACGTTACTTTTTTCTGCTTTACATTTGCCAAATTTTGTGATACTGTGTTATCTGTAGTCATAAATCCTGTCTACCTCCCTGTAGATGTTTATGTACATTACTTTGATAGTTTTTGTTTGTTTTACTAACTTTAGGTTCATCATTATGTTATTGTTTGTAGTTATTCATTTACCTCAGATGGGATTTTAAGAAAAAAAAAGTTAAAAAGATATCATTAAACGGCGACAAAAATCTTATACTAGTATTCTATCTACACATAAAACATATACATTTGTATGTAAATACACAAATTATATTCAAAATTATTAAGTTTGGTTATATCATTTTACACATCACTAATACCAATAACAATGAATTTCAATATACAAAATTCTACTCAAGTAAAGTGAAATTCAATTTTGTTTTCATTTTTGTTTTTTTGTGTTGAAACGAGGAATTATATCAAAACTTTGTTTAACACTTCGTTTTTTTTTAAATAAGGGTTAAGGCAGATCATTTAGAATTCATAGGAACTCATCGTTCATTTCCAGATTACTAAAGGTCACATACATTTTTCTGCTTCAAAAGCGCTGACCGAAAATATAAGTTTTGATTTAATGACATATTTTCAAAAGATTCTAATTTAGAGGACACAAGTTTTACCACGCAACTTAAACACCATACTGTATATGACAACATTACCATATTGCACTTTCATAGTTTAAAAAGGTTATTTGCAGTTATCTTAATAATACTTTCGTTGATCAATTATTCGAACTTAAGTTCATCTAAACTTTGTATTGGCTTCAAAAACTTGTCTACTCATTGGCAGCAAAATATTGTTTGCAGGAAAAGGAAGCATAGTGATTGTAGAAAAAAATTTCAAACGGTCTTTTTTTAACACACAAGTAATCTTCTTATAACGATTTAGCATAGATACTATTTTGAAAGGATGAAATTTTGTTTCTTATATTCACTTAGAAGCGAAATATTCTGAATAGTAAAAGACGATTAACACTTGAACTAATAAAGAAAACAATACATGTCCACATAAAACTGATAACGACTTGTGATTCTATTGAATTCAATACTAATTTATATATCCTTATAAATCATGCCTTTTACCACCATCCTTCTCGGTTTCCTAGCTTCTGACTTGATTTATCTGTAGAAAAGCGTATACTTTCAATATCAATAGATATATCCTCATTCCATAGGTATTTGCGTTGCCTTTCTTTCTCTTTTATTTCTTTTGGTTCTGTTTTATAGTATGCCATAACTGACCCGACAGTTTCACCGAAGACACTTAATAGGATATCTGTGAAGCCGTATTGTGATTCAATTGGTTGGTTTCGAACTGATGTTATACCGACATTTAATGTCGCATTCAACATTGTCATCAAAATCCATAGTAAAAATAGTACAAATAGAAAATAATAAAGCCTACCAAGGACCGGTTCGATGGAAAACAAGTCATTAATGCTGTTTCTGCCAATTATAGCATTGATCAAAGTTGTCGATGACACGAACAAGTCTTTGTATGTTTCCAAATATCTACCAAAAAAGAGATGTCCGGATAAAATAAATGCAGTATATACCAGGAACGAAATTACAAAACACCCACAAAGATCTCGGCTAACATGGGTAAGTACATTTCCAAGTTGATTTATTCTTTCATTGTAGCTAAGAATTCTCATGATGCGGAATGTTGTCAGACATATTGTGAATGCCAGGAAAATATTGAATAGCTCATCCCATGATGCTATGTGACTGAAGTTTACAAATTTGTTTTTATTTTTTTCAAATTCATCCATTGCAGCATTGATCATTATCCACCTTACTACGTACATCATACTACAGATAAAAAATAAAATTATTATAAATATATCAAGAATGTGCCATAAATCTCTGTACGACCTTTTGCAATGTTGGCACAGGAACACGATTTTCCGAACTGCAAAAACAACCATACCAATCACAAGAATTATTTCACATATAAAAATGAACAGACCAAGACTTCCAATATGCTGATATGGCCTGAACGGTTGAATTGTTAAACTTGTGATTACGCCTCCAGTTTCTGGGAATTCGCTCAAAAATGTTACATATGTAAATACATTATCATTGGCGTTGTACAAGGAAAACTCGGTAAATATAGCTCTCGTCTGACGGTCTATCCAGGTGTATTTGTATAAATCGCTGAGAAGTAATCGTGAAATGTTGTAATTGACAACAAATTCGGCTACATATCCCCCTCCACTGTAATAAGAATGTAACCCATTGACAGGAAGTCCCCATATTTCAGCAGACGATACAAACTTCCATGCAGCAAACGTCATATTGTAGACCGATTGACCTCTGATACAAGGTGGTGACTCCCATCCAACGCAGTAGCTGTGATCCTCTTCTCGATGGATAGAATACTTCTCATAACAAGTAACATTATCCCATAAACGTGTCTTACATGATTCTTCAAAAAAAAAAAAAACATTTATTTGATATTCAATATATTTGAACACCCATAGTTTAAAGCAAATAATGATAAAATATTTTATCTGAACGTTTTGATCTCTTTTCTTCTATTATTGGTTTCTTATATATCGCTACTTTGTCTTCGCATACAGTGATATCAATATCATCAGTAAAAGAGATTTTATGACCTGTTGAATCTTCACATTACGCTTACGCTTTTATTTTCAATGATTTCACAAATTTTTCAGACATTTATCAAATTTATTGAAGAAAAAGATTTGTTGCAGTTCTTATTGGCCCAGTGTAGTAGCTAGCTATTATCCAAATTTGCACCTTATTTCAAAATTAATAAATAGTATTTCATAATCATTTGTACATTACAAAAGAAATTTTTAATCGTATGACACTGCAAAAAAAAAACACACCTCAAATCCCTAAAATATTATTTTATTGTAATTTTTTATTACAAATGTTTGAAGAAAATAAGATGCAGCACAAATTTTACTTAAAAGATACTTAACGAACACATATGATGCAAACAGGATGCAGAGATAAGGCAAAGTTGTACTAAGATAGTTAAACTTTGGTACCGTTAATATTGCCATGGCTATTCCTGTGAGGTACTACTTTGTTATACTCTCGACAAGTAATTTAACATCCGTGGTTTCAAAATTTTCTTTTTATCAATCGGGATGAAGGTGATAACTCTTTGGACACACTTATTTAAATACTGTTATCTTAATGTAGAAAATAAAAATAAGGTATTAACTAAAACACTGAACTGCTAGGTTAATTCAAAAAGAGGGAAATCCCCAAAACCTGAAAAAAGCAAACGGAACGAATTAAAACAGCTGATATTCCTGACAGTACAAGATTTTTAAACCTGATTAGACAGCTAGCTTAACCTCCAACTTGTATGATAAAATACAATGGAAATGGGGAATATGTCAAAGAGACAACAACCCGACCAAAGAGCAGACAACAGCCGAAGGCCACCAATGGGTCTCCAACGCAGCGAGAAAATCCCGGACCGGAGGTGGTCCTTAGCTGGCCCCTAAATAAAATTGTGTACTAGTTCAGTGAAAATGGACGTCACACTAAACTCCAAAACATATAAATGAACTAAAATTAAAAAAAAACATACAAGACTAACAAAGGCCAGAGGCTCCTGACTTGGGACAGGCGCAAACATGCGGCGGGGTTTAACATGTTTTGTGAGATCTCAACCCTCCCCCTATACCTCTAGCCAATGTAGAATAAAGAAACACATAGCAATACGCACAGTATACGCTCAGTTCAAAAGAAGTCCGAGTCTGATGTCAGAATAGGTAACAAAAGAAACTAAGCAAAATGACAATGATACATACATTAACAAAAAGTAAAATCACAAAAATACTGAACTCCGAGGAAAATTCAAAAAGGAAAGTCCTCAATCAAATGGCAAAATCAAAAGTTCAAACACATCAAACGAATGGATAACAACTGTCATATATAACAAAGGACTACTAGCAGTTACTCACATGACAGCTCCAGACCACAATTAAACTGATTGAAAGATTATGTCTTCATCATATGAAAATCAAGTACAATCCCTCCCGTTAGGGGTTTAGTATCATACAATCATAAAATATATGAGAAGAACATAACCCGTATCATGCCAACAACTGGTTTTAGAATAATAGTGTGTATTCCCGATGCAAAGACCCTATGAGTGAATCAATATTAATACCAAAATATGCAATCCTTAATGACCTGACACCAGTATCGTAACTATATCCTTTCCGAATAAGTCTGTTTAAAGGTTTGGTTAGCTTTTGAGGTGAATGCCGATATTTTTGTGCTTTGTAAAGAATATTACCATAAAATATTGAATGTGAAATACCTCACCGTATAAGATGTCTACATGTTGATTTATATTTACGAATGATGTCCTTGTACCGATGATAAAATTTAGTAAATGTTTTGACTAGTTTGTGATATCGAAAACCCTGGTGTAATAATTTTTCAGTAATACAGAGATTTCTTTCGTTGAAATCAAATACGTTGTTATAAACACGAGCGAATCGAACAAGTTGAGATATATAGACACCATAAGATGGTGACAAGGGAACGTCACCATCTAATAATGGATAATTAACAATAGGGAATGAAAAATCATCTCTTTTATCATAAATATCTATTTATAGTTCCGTTATATATATCATATTGTCCGACATATCTAGTAAACGTGACAATAATATAGATCCAACACCAAAAAAAAAAATATATACATCGCGACAATTCAAACTATTTAATATTCAAAATAATTTGACATAGACGCCATCAAAAAAGTTTATGTAGTTGACAGTAAATACAGAATCGTAAATATAATGGCATATACACTTTCCCGGAAAAAAGCAAATTAAGTGAAATGTAAATAAAATGGTATACAAAATGAAAACAACACTTTTAAAACCTCGTGCTTTGGAATTGTTCCTCTGGATCCACCTGCCTCATGAAACACCCAAAGCCCAAATCCCTAAGCTGGATTTATAAATACCGATACAATAAAATGATACAAAACGTAAGCACCTAGAATCTATGACTGAAGACCATCCTGTATTATTTTTGAAGAAGACACTGAATATCTATCATTTAGGTCTTGGTACTTTTCGATGAAAATTGAAAAAAGGACAAGACGTTATTTGACAAAACACTTGCTCATTAAATATGGGCTCATACAACGATATATATGAGTGTATCGAGTTAATGAACGTTTACTCTAAAAGCAACTGGAATATTGCTGGTAAGGAGAGGACAATTTTTAATTTCCAAAAGGAAATCGTCTCGTTTGTCATAGACTCTTGTTTTGAGACGACCACTGTAGTCAAATTAGAGGAACATGCCATAAAATGAGGGGATGAAACTGAACCAAACCAACCAGAGGAAAAATATAATCAAGAGGACAATTTAATTATAAATCCAAATAAAAGCAAGGAGACAATATACAAATATCCAGGAGAGATGTTTACGAACAAGGACCACTTAAAACAGATTAAAGCCTTGGACAACATGAACACTCACACACCAATTCAATGATATTCAAAAAAAAACAAAAACAAAACAAAAAAAAACAAGAAAATGTATTTTTTGTTTTGTTCAATCATTGATGAAAGTGAAATACGCTAAGAAACATTACTAATGACTTATTCACTTGCAAGTGACTAATTCGACCTCATTGAATCCGTATTCATTTGACCTTGAATTTACCCCCATAGCTACAAATGGGTAACGCACGAACTAGGCGTGTTCAGCTATGAAAAGGAAAAGAATGTCAACATTGAAAGTGAAACAAGAGTAAACCATTTGATTCGATCCACAAAAACTCATTCTTATACAGGTAAAAACGATGATTTACATATTTTTTTAATCTACAATATGAAATTTAACAGATCTAGAAAAATCCAATTGCACGAGTTATATCGGGTTTTTTGACTGTCGGCAGTCTTCGGAGGTCACCTTGATGGTTAATTAGATGACTGGCGTCTTGAATAATGGTACATGATACATTTTATCGTGTTCATGCATCGTAAATTGTTTATTTTAGACTTTTTTATAATTTGAATATGCATTGTAGTATGTTTTAAGTCGAATACGAGAATTTATATCATGAATTTGACAGCTAATGCCCCTTTAAGAAGAAAGCGGTCAAAAATATTTAAAAAACCGTTAAATATGAAAAAAATACTGCAGGCTGAAATTCAGCATGTCAGACACGTGTTTTGCTAAAAAAAACTCATTAGTTGTGCTAACAAAAAGTTGTACGGTCAAATCAAGAACAAGGACGAAAGCATCTAAAATCACATTATCCAAAAGGTTGTGTTAAATATGGATAAAGTAATTTACGCATACAAAAACTTAAGTGTATCGAATATGCCGGTTATCTAGTCATTTGTTCAGTAAAAGAAATTGCATGATTTCATTCTTTCCTTATACACAATGGTTACATCTCGTTTTATTTCGTGTGGCAATATCAAATAATGCTGAAAATGTAACCATAACATCTTTCATCTGTTTATTTTTAGCCGGCAAATATGTTTTGTATATTTAGTTTAATTTCAGTGAGGACTGTTGCTTTGTTTCAATTTGCGATTGATAAGTCATTGACATCATAGTGCAATAACGAAGAAAAATTATTCCCAGCTCATCATAACGGGAGAAAATAGTTAAACAGGAACTGTTTACCCTTCTGCAGAACCTTGATTCTATTATAGTTTATGGTGAGGCTCATGTTGTCCATATTTAGGACTTCCGTATGTTGTTTTGAGGACTATTGTTTGTTATTTTGTCTTCTTAGCTATGGATTTGTCTGCCTGTCATGTGGACATTTTTTTATTTCCCCTTGTTTCTTATCCCTCTTTTTTAAGTTTTTTATTCACAACCTGCATATTAACTATAACACTTCCAATTTTTCTCAATTAATGTGACCACATACACCCTAAAGTATATTATGTAAAGAGGGAGAAAGAACAGAGTATTGCGAAATTTTCAAATTCATATTGCAATCATTCCGATTTTTTCTTAATTTCGCTTTAATTCAGATGTCAGTACAGTGTTCTCCAGGTTGGTAAAATTATCAAGTCCGAAATGTATAATCCATTCTGTAACTTATTGACCAACTACTGTTCTTGTAGTGTTTGGTACTCATTTATTTTTTTAATTAATTAGGAAATATCCAAAACCAAACGTTTGGAAAACAGAAATGACAAATATTTGAAGGGCTTTATAACAAAAACTGGATGTACCAGGATAGCCAAAAACTTTGTATTAGGGATTGGTTGTAACAATGTCAAACCTGAACGCCTTAAAATTTATTAAGATGTATATAAAGCTCATGGCTCAAGACAAGACATTAAATAATGCATAAAATACTGATATGTTTAGTATATGCAATTTTTTCTTACCTTCAACTGTCCTAACTTGTCTCAGTCTCATAGGTCCAATTCGAACATTATCTTGATCTTGCACAAATAATCTTTCATTGGCAGTCAGCTGGTATCCATTGGTGTGGTATCGAGGAAAAAGAAATGGAATAAGGGTCTGATCAAGCCAGGCATAGAAATCTGATGTAGTTTTAACCTGAAATTTACAAGCACTTGAAAAGTAAACTTTTTAGACGTTTTGAGTAATCAAAGGTTTTTGACTGCCACGACCCTTGATCATTCGTGTGATGAAATTTGGCATAACATTCTTTCCATTAGGTAGTTATCAATATTTACGGTAACAATGTTACTGCGAAAATTATCGATACTGGAGGGGAAAAATATTGGAAAATCCAAAATCTTCTGAAGTCTTGATAAAACCAACAGGACAAAAAGTAATAGCCAAATCCGTACAAAGAATCAAAGCTATGCTTGAAAAAGATACATTCTTAATTTGATGATTTCCAAACTTTCGTTACAATTTATTTCAACAAAACCATTACATGTATTCTAACCCTTCCAAGCAGAACATTTCTCTTGTTTGTGCGTTTAAAAACGTTTTTTTTATTGCTTATTCTGGAGCATTCCAATACAAAATGTATCTTCAATGATGCTCGCGGACAAACTATTTGAAAAACTAAAAGCGCATAGAAACGTTGAAGAACTGATAAAACCAATGAGGTCCCTCATGCAGAGACATACATGGAAGGGGAGTTCGATGAATCTTACCTTAATTAAAACGATGTGAAAAAAAATTACGTTAGCTATCTTTAATAAAACAATATCCATATTTAAAGTACAAAAATACTGGTTACAAAGCAAGTGATAATCTAGAGGACTATCAAACTACCAGAAGAAGTTTCCTATGTCCCTTCTCTCCCCTAAAAACACCTAGTGTTATCTTCAATCTTACATTTCTATCTTAAAATTAAACACCAATTTATGGACTTAAAAATATATTTCCCATTATCTTTTTAAGAGCACGACAATTAGGCTACCACGATTTCTCCTTAAGGTAATAAAGAAGAAGCTATAGGCAATTTGTTTTGGTGTGCATGATGTTTGCATACGCAGACAAGTTAGTTACAACGGATACGATACCACTTTACTACAGCAATAAGCCAACCCAGCGGAAACAATCCTTTAAAGCGTACCTGATAAAGATATTTCAGAAACACTAACATTTATATTACTACATCTGAGTCGGTCTTTGTTGGTGGTCTGTCAATGATGTAATGGCATTATACAATCACAAAAATACAGTGATTACTGTTCAAGAATGTGTTGAACATTTAAACATACAAAACTTCCGAATTCGAATGTTTTAACTACAAAATAAGAGCTTACACTTGAATGTATTTGTTTGAAGGCAACTATGAATGTTCAAGTATATAATTAAAAAAGATGGACTAACGTAGATACACGTATCTTGTCTTAGGGAGTGATACATTGTACTTTGTTGAAAGTAGCTCTGATTCAGACAAAACATTCTCTGAAACTGATATAATCAAGATGCTTCATTTCTTGATTGACAACATAATTTATTACGTGTTGAGGACGCGTTTTTCAACACACAATCGACATCCCCATGGGAACCAATTGCGCTCCTCTTCTTGGCGACTTGTACTTTAATTCATATGAGGCTGACTTCAAATCGAGCTTCTTAGGAAGAATGAAAAGAAGCTAGCATTTTCCTTTAACTTCATTTTCCGCTTTCTAGGTAAATAATCCAAATTTTGGTGACTATATTGAATGCATCATTCCAATCGAAATTTAAATAAAGAATACAAAGTATACAGTTAAGTTTGTCTCATTTATTTCAGCTTCCCAATTGTGAACTTTCTATTTCTATGTAGCAACATTCCAGCAGCGCCTACATTTTGAGTATACATCTCCCAGTTAATACGATATTCATGGGCTTGCGTTTCCCATCATGCATTTTCTTGATAGAGGGTTGCTGCTCACAAGGAAGCTACAAATCCAAGTTCAAAGTGGAAAGTGGAAATCATCCAATCGAAAATTGTACGTACGCCATGACGAGTTGGTTGACTGTATGGAATATCTGTTTCACAGATGACGACAGATATGTGCTAATCGTCGTCACCACAATCTAGTTCTCCTTTTCCTCGAATGTGACAGAATTACCGGGATTGTACTTGCATGTGCAACACGAAGGGTGTCACATGTAGAGCAGCATCTGCTGACCATTCCGTCATACCTGAGATCATCCCTGTTTTTGATGAGATTCGTGTTGCTAAGTTCTTTAGTTTTTTGTGTTGTTTTGAATACTGTTGTTTGTCATTTGGCTTGTTTCTATTTTTGCTATGGCGTTGTCAGTTTATTTTCTACATTTTGAGTTTAAATCTCCCTTTAGTATCTTTTGCCTCTCTTTGTCATTATTAAATGGTCGAATTACAATACCTGATTAAACATAACTGTTCCATCCCCAGCTGATACATTGAGTGGTGTAACAAGTTGTTGATGCAGATGTTGGTTGATGTTGTACCACCTAGAATCCCTGTTACTGAAACTGACACAATACAAAACAGCCAGGAAGATAATATATAACACGAGTTCAATAAATTTCTTTTGGATTGTAAGTCGTTGCTTTCTTTCTTCTTTCATTTTTGCAATAACTTCCGATTTCTGTGGAACAATATTCTTTTTGTAGATGTCTATCAAAATAAAAATTCAAGTAAAATTATAGTGTCAATGAACCTAACTTTTCTCCGGAGTAAAGTATAGCGAAATATATACATAAATAAAATTATACGTTAACACCCATTCATCATATCGTAAAAAGAGTGTTTTCTAAAATCAAAATACGTCAATTAGAATGTATGAGCAATCACATTTTTTTATTTCTTTGCTACATAGATAAATTTACATTTATTCCGATGTGCAGATGCATGTTTCGTTCGGTATTTTTTCTCGAGTTTTCAAGAAAACTTTCAAACACGTAGAAAAAACAAGGATAATGTATAAGTTTAATAGTATAGTATAAACATTGTCGCAATGCATCATCGTAATGTCCAAAAATAAGAGACTTAACCAAGAGAAATAAATCTATCTTTTATATTTACTATCGAAACAACATAACAAAAGATGATTACAAATAGTGCGTTGTACGTTATCTTCTAAGTTTCCATTTGTAAATTATTTGCATACTTAATTAAAAACGACATTTGCATGCAATTTGCCAGATGATAAAGTGTAAATCTGCTAAAGATAACGTTTAAATACCATCGAAGCAAAGTAGACTGTATATTCATGGCCTTTTATTTTTCAGTTGCCTGTTAGAATAAGGGGTCAGTAATCAGTTAGTTGTCGTTTTGGTTTTTTTTAAATATCAGAAATCAGGTTATAAGTTTTCTATTTTGAATTATTTCAAATTTTGTCATACTGTATCCGTTTAATATCTTAACTTACTATTCTTTGCTATTTTTTTTAATATTGTAGTACCTGTAGTTATTTACATATTAGAGGTTTCCCGATTTGCTATGTATCAGGTACGGTTGGTACGTAACTCAACGGTTAGTGCTGTTTTGGAGATATCATTTAATGCACGAGATCATTTTACTCATCATGATAAAATTGAAAGAATTGAAATGCATATCAGCAAAAAACTAGCTTAGCGTTTTATTTGATAACGATGTCAACGTTTCTAGAACACTTTGTTTATGATTCTTTATGAATTGTTTTAGTTGTGCACAAGAACATGAATCAAACAGACCTTAAACGAACTGAGTTGACACGACCTTTATATTCTAAATATAGATTTGCGTTTCTGTTTGTTATAGGTATTGTTTTTGTTTCTTTTATTTATAGAAAGAAAAAGATTTTTTTCTTATGTATAAACAGAATTTGGAATATTTAAAATGATATTATGAACTATTTCTACAACACGTGTTATTTGTGTTGGTTATATACGTAACGTGTTAAAATTGTGTTGATTTCATATTATAATTAGTTCTTGCGTGATTTTGAGAGAGCTGAGATTTCATATTGATTGAGAAAGGGGCACTTTTCTCATATTTTTATCAACAACTTTGGGAACGATCATTTAACTTCAAAAGGGGGGGTATAGTTTTTTTTTTAAATATTCTGATCCCCAATTTGATAGAAAAAAGATATTGTGGTCAAGACAAAAAAAAAATATTCCGAATCCAGATTTTCCCCATACCTTAAAGTGATAAATTTTGAAGAAAAAAATTATTGATTGATAGCGGCAAAAAAGTTTTCTGACTACAAACCATAACTCCCCCTTGAAGTTAAATGGTTGCTCCTTAAGATTTTTTTTCTAGAAATGCATTCTAAAAAAGTAAACTGAAAATATATTGAAAAATAAGTATTCTCTATTCTGTTGCCGATGAAAAAAAAACACTAATGTCTTGAATCATATAATTTATAAGACTAAAATAATTGTCATATAACTATAGTACTGACATTGTATTCTTTGAATTTTTTATTAGTGTATCTTTTATTTGACTCTTTCTTCGTACTTTTATTTGTAAAATGTCTCAAACGTGTGTATAACTATTTTTGTGAAAAAACAGAAAATATAAGAAAGGTATAGATAATGAATTTGAACTACTTAAATAACTTACAATACTAAATTATACTGAAGAATGCGAAGAATTGATACCGATTATGTATTTTTAAGTTTATTGATCACCGATACGGCATTAACTTATGTTTATCTAGACTTGTTAAATGTTATATTTGAAGCTGCAGCACACTTTATTTTTATCTTTATCGCCTAGATTATTGGAAACTGGACTGTACGGTGGAACAGGTTTCGTATTTATCTTCATCATTAATACATTTTTAATGAAGTCGATTTTGTATGTTAAAATAGCTCTTATTCTATTATGTTTTCTAAAAGCCTACCCCAAATGTTTACTTATTCATTCTATACTGTTATATCAATAAAACAGACGATTATTAGATAAAATATGAAAGTGCTTTATATTTAGCTTCTTAATGGCTGTGCAATTTCAAGGGAAATAAATCTTAATTATAAACCGTTCGTGCAACGGTTACTTACAACGATTGAAAGCATAATCGAGTGCACACAATATCGTTTGTTATGATTAGGGAACATATCCACATGAAATTTATACCAAGTTGTAGCTAAAAATCCCCAAAATACTTTTGGTAAAGATTCAAAAAACATACGTTGACATTAAGGGCATATATGCATTATTTTAAAAAAGTCCAATGACTGCTCCCAGTTCGTACTACGGTTGATACGGTAGCAAATTGGGAAACCTCTAATAAGTGGATAATTGCCTCATTACCAATCAAATCACGTCTCCTTATTTTCATATTTATTTTATAAAGAAATATTTTAAAGGGTCTTTTCTTGTTGAAATTATCATGGTATGCATAATTAAATGAATACATCCCCCAATCGTAGTTTTAAAGGTCAGCTTTACAACAACATAAATTAAGTTATTTCAAAGATGTTTAAATAAAAACGAGTCCTTAACCAATCCAAACATCTCAATACAATTCCTAAGATACAATTCTCCTTTTCTTGTAACAGCATATATCTTCAGAGATGTTTAAATATAAACGAGTCCTTAAGCAATCCAAACATCTCAATATTATCTCTAGGACATAATCTTCTAATTTTGTAACAGTATATATCTTCAGAGAATCAAAGTAAAGATCTCATTATCTCCTCCTTTAATGCATACATTGTATATTTTCATATTCTTAAATATTTGAAATAGTCGGTCAATATTACTATTAGTTTCGCTTTGAACGAAACTATGTAGCAAATACCTATCATATTATTACTTCAATAATTCAATAATACACACATAGATGTATTGGTAAGAAATAATTGATTTGATGATGTAGTTTCACCTGGTGTTTCGGTTTAGGTTTATATTACCTAGGCATTATCCTCATCAGGTACCCTAGCCTTACAGCAACATGATAAAAATAAACGAAAATTCTGGGGCACGACACTCGGTGAATCATCCTTCTGTTTTCTTTATATCAAACTGCAAATATTGTGATATAGCTTAATCTGCTTTATTCTATTTTAGTTTAGAAGATGTTAAATATTCTTTTAAATTCTTGTTTCTTTAGTTGGTTTGCTGTGCTCTCATTCAAAATTAATCTAGGATTATATTTTGTAATAAAACATAAAGGTGGTGATTTCCCTTTATTCAATGCTTTGTACCGTAATGTACTTTCCCTTGTTCTTCTTTTATTGTTGTCGTTATTATGGGATCAATTTCGTCTGCACCAAATCCCGTTTCCTTGTTTTCTTTCTCTTATCACGAGACTTGATGTGTCTGTTTTCTTATACATTATCTTTAGTTTCTCGCGTTGATTTGTTTACGTTTAGTAGTAAATTCAAATTGACCTTTAACAGGCAATTATAAATAAGATGGATTCTATCGTTCTGATCACTGTCTCTGTTGGAGAGATAAGTGTTGTAGTAGTTGTTACAATAATTAAACTCTATTGAGAGATTAATATGTATTTAATTGCCTGGATAATTAATCCCTATTGAGAGATTAATGTGTAATAATATGCGAGATATTAAATCTCTATTGAGAGAGTTATGTATGCATATTTGTTGCAGTTAACAGTAACGGCTTTAAAAGTATTCTGAAGGAAATATTTTTAAGAGACGGTATGCCATCGAAACCGTCATGCGCACACTCTGCATCCTAATTGGTTATTAATGTTCGGCGTCATATTGAATCCCCAAATATATTTGTTAGAGCTATAAATGTGTCCTTGATGCCTTGCAAGGTGGTCATTTCTACTTAAATATTATCTAAGTGAATGACAGACAAGAAACAGAACGATGATTCACCAAATTTAGGGAACCCCAGCATTTTCTCGTTTAATTACAAAGGTTACTGAGGTGCTTCAGGTGCAAGTTAACCCTTTCTCCTAGTGAACTAATGCATTTATATAGCAGATTCGATATATATGAATTTTAATCTCAGGGGTAGTACTAAGATTATTCGGAGATCACCAAGCGCAAAGCAAGGCAATACGAAGGTAGGAGCTACGTGGGTGAAGCGGAGGCTTCGTGCATACAAATATATTTGGGGATTCAATATGACGCCGAACATTAATAACCAATTAGGATGCAGAGTGTGTGCGCATGACGGTTTCGATGGCATACCGTCTCTTAAAAATATTTCCTTCAGAATACTTTTAAAGCCGTTACTGTTAACTGCAACAAATATGCATACATAACTCTCTCCAATAGAGATTTAATATCTCGCATATTATTACACATTAATCTCTCCAATAGGGATTAATTATCCAGGCAATTAAATACATATTAATCTCTCCAATAGAGTTTAATTATTGTAACAACTACTACAACACTTATCTCTCCAACAGAGACAGTGATCAGAACGATAGAATCCATCTTATTTATAATTGCCTGTTAAAAGGTCAATTTGAATTTACTACTAAACGTAAACAAATCAACGCGAGAAACTAAAGATAATGTATAAGAAAAACAGACACATCAAGTCTCGTGATAAGAGAAAGAAAACAAGGAAACGGGGATTTGGTGCAGACGAAATTGATCCCATAATAACGACAACAATAAAAGAAGAACAAGGAAAGTACATTACGGTACAAAGCATTGAATAAAGGAAATCACCACCTTTATGTTTTATTACAAAATATAATCCTAGATTAATTTTGAATGAGAGCACAGCAAACCAACTAAAGAAACAAGAATTTAAAAGAATATTTAACATCTTCTAAACTAAAATAGAATAAAGCAGATTAAGCTATATCACAATATTTGCAGTTTGATATAAAGAAAACAGAAGGATGATTCACCGAGTGTCGTGCCCCAGAATTTTCGTTTATTTTATCATGTTGCTGTAAGGCTAGGGTACCTGATGAGGATAATGCCTAGGTAATATAAACCTAAACCGAAACACCAGGTGAAACTACATCATCAAATCAATTATTTCTTACCAATACATCTATGTGTGTATTATTGAATTATTGAAGTAATAATATGATAGGTATTTGCCTACATAGTTTCGTTCAAAGCGAAACTAATAGTAATATTGACCGACTATTTCAAATATTTAAGAATATGAAAATATACAATGTATGCATTAAAGGAGGAGATAATGAGATCTTTACTTTGATTCTCTGAAGATATATACTGTTACAAAATTAGAAGATTATGTCCTAGAGATAATATTGAGATGTTTGGATTGCTTAAGGACTCGTTTATATTTAAACATCTCTGAAGATATATGCTGTTACAAGAAAAGGAGAATTGTATCTTAGGAATTGTATTGAGATGTTTGGATTGGTTAAGGACTCGTTTTTATTTAAACATTGTATGCACGAAGCCTCCGCTTCACCCACGTAGCTCCTACCTTCGTATTGCCTTGCTTTGCGCTTGGTGATCTCCGAATAATCTTAGTACTACCCCTGAGATTAAAATTCATATATATCGAATCTGCTATATAAATGCATTAGTTCACTAGGAGAAAGGGTTAACTTGCACCTGAAGCACCTAAGTAACCTTTGTAATCAGACGAGAAAAATGCTGGGGTTCCCTAAATTTGGTGAATCATCGTTCTGTTTCTTGTCTGTCATTCACTTAGATAATATTTAAGTAGAAATGACCACCTTGCAAGGCATCAAGGACAAATTTATAGCTCTAACAAATATATTTGGGGATTCAATATGACGCCGAACATTAATAACCAATTAGGATGCAGAGTGTGTGCGCATGACGGTTTCGATGGCATACCGTCTCTTAAAAATATTTCCTTCAGAATACTTTTAAAGCCGTTACTGTTAACTGCAACAAATATGCATACATAACTCTCCAATAGAGATTTAATATTTCGCATATTATTACACATTAATCTCTCCAATAGGGATTAATTATCCAGGCAATTAAATACATATTAATCTCTCCAATAGAGTTTAATTATTGTAACAACTACTACAACACTTATCTCTCCAACAGAAACAGTGATCAGAACGATAGAATCCATCTTATTTATAATTGCCTGTTAAAAGGTCAATTTGAATTTACTACTAAACGTAAACAAATCAACGCGAGAAACTAAAGATAATGTATAAGAAAACAGACACATCAAGTCTCGTGATAAGAGAAAGAAAACAAGGAAACGGGGATTTGGTGCAGACGAAATTGATCCCATAATAACGACAACAATAATACAAGAACAAGGGAAAGTACATTACGGTACAAAGCATTGAATAAAGGAAATCACCACCTTTATGTTTTATTACAAAATATAATCCTAGATTAATTTTGAATGAGAGCACAGCAAACCAACTAAAGAAACAAGAATTTAAAAGAATATTTAACATCTTCTAAACTAAAATAGAATAAAGCAGATTAAGCTATATCACAATATTTGCAGTTTGATATAAAGAAAACAGAAGGATGATTCACCGAGTGTCGTGCCCCAGAATTTTCGTTTATTTTTATCATGTTGCTGTAAGGCTAGGGTACCTGATGAGGATAATGCCTAGGTAATATAAACCTAAACCGAAACACCAGGTGAAACTACATCATCAAATCAATTATTTCTTACCAATACATCTATGTGTGTATTATTGAATTATTGAAGTAATAATATGATAGGTATTTGCCTACTTAGTTTCGTTCAAAGCGAAACTAATAGTAATATTGACCGACTATTTCAAATATTTAAGAATATGAAAATATACAATGTATGCATTAAAGGAGGAGATAATGAGATCTTTACTTTGATTCTCTGAAGATATATACTGTTACAAAATTAGAAGATTATGTCCTAGAGATAATATTGAGATGTTTGGATTGCTTAAGGACTCGTTTATATTTAAACATCTCTGAAGATATATGCTGTTACAAGAAAAGGAGAATTGTATCTTAGGAATTGTATTGAGATGTTTGGATTGGTTAAGGACTCGTTTTTATTTAAACAGTAACATAAAACTGAAGCGGCACGACGCAAAGTAGTAGAGAATATTTTCCCTCACGCAAAGCTCTAATTCCTTGCCTGCGTTTGGCTCCACTTTTTTGTCCTTCTTTTTTTATTTATTAGTTGTTGAAAAGTTTAAATAGAATATTTCAGTCTCAATCATCACTGATGAATCGTTTGGTGCGGTAAAACTGGTAACGTTAATGTTATTACCCAAAAGATATGTCACTGGTGTTGCAGTGTGTCTTTTAGTCTCCAAAAGAACCTTTTCTCTGTCGTATTTGATATAACTTTCGTTGTGACTTTTAAATATCCAGGATAATATAACTGATATGACTATTATCTGAAAATGCATTAAAATAAGTCTTATAATGCTTTACAATCCGCAAATTTATTTAATTTTTTTCAACATACACTTGTCTATATTTTGGAAACTTAACACTGACCTATACAGACTGTTAAATTACTAAACCTTCAGGGGAGTATAATAATATGCATTTGAATTGGGACATATAGTTGGAACCCCCTTTATCCTGGGTTGGGAACCCCTTTTAAAATGCCTGGATCCGCCCCTGAGTATAATAATCTTTTTAAAGATAAAGCTATTTAATTATTTGTTGTTTGTGTATCTAGGTTTTAAAAAAACAATTTTGTCATAATTTTAATATCTTGTTTTCATTTCGTCATTAAAGTCAAAACTTGCATACTGGAAATCAAAAATAATCAAACATTTGTTATTTTATTAAGTATTGCTTTCCTTCTCTGGTTTTATCCACCATTTTCTATATAAGGAAATGCCTGTACCAAGTCAGGAATATGACAGTTGTTTTCCATTCGTTTGATGTGTTTGAGCTTTTGATTTTGTCTCTTGAGACTTTCCGTTTTAATTTTTTTTTTTTTTTTGAGTTCGGTATTTTTGTTATTTTACATTTTTCTTTTTATGTAAAATTATTTATTATATACTTAGTGGTAAATACATATAAATTGAATGTGTAATACGGTCAATGGCAATCGTGCTGTATTAGCCATCCGTGATGATATCGATATCAGTCACGGTTGCAATGTCTTTAGGTAGCAATACACAGTTAGAAGTTTAGTGTCGCATTTTGGCAATGGTGATTTTTTAAATAAAATTGATTTTTAGATAGTTGAAGAATAATATAGTCTTCCACGTGGGTTTATATGAACCTCTAGATTGTTTTTAGCATGTTTTATAGGCAACTTTTCTGGTTGACAATCCGTATTTTCACATCCGTACCACCCCTAGGTCCAGAAATTATTGTAGTGTTTATCAACAAAGATTTGATCCTCGATCTTTTCAATTCAATTTTATGGAAAAACGAGCAGAAATGCATATGATTTTTTGGACTTCTTGATAGATAAATGTCTATAGTTTGAGAAAAGGTAGCACTCTAATGGATTGAAATTCTCCTTTGGACCAAATTTTGGAGACTTTTGTGACATTTCCACCCCCCTTTTTGCAATATTTTGTATCAAATAAATGCAGATTGTTGCCATGGTTACATCAAAAAGAGATTATATTTCACCATTATAACTATTGGAAATCAAATCTATGGAAGATGCTCTTTCCATAGATATACACATGCATAACACAAATATAAACCCTTATTTGTTAGAAAGGAAGGAAAAGAGGGTGGTGAAAAATTTTGAGTGTCAATTTTAAGTGTTTTTCCTTACTATGTATTGCTACCTTATCACACCCTTAATCTGTATGACGTCACGTCATCGACATCAGTCACCATTGCAAAGGCTTTATCAAACCCCTAATCTGTATGACGTCACGTCACATGAAAAAAAACATCTACTTGAGATATATAATGAAGTGTATATGATATGGTTTTTTCAATATCACACACCGTATCAACCCTCAACCAATATAATCCCTCGAGAAAAGCTCTTGGAATTATATTGCTGTCTCGGGTTCACACGGATGTGATATTGAAAAAGCCATATAATATTCTCTATTTACTTTTATTTCGTCAATACCATTATTAGGCATTCTTGTTGAAATATATGTTTCTGACCTTACCATCTCAGTATCTTTTATTTTATAAATTTATTGATTTCTCTAATCAACTTCTGAATGTTTCTCAATATTTGTAACTATTAAAATTATTGTCTAATACCTTTAGCGGATCCACTACAAACATTGATTCGAAGAACGACAAAAAGAAGGAAAGCAGCCATTGCTCTGACTTGGTTTTTCCCCACTCCATACTGTAGAGAATAAGAAAAAATCCAGACACAAGCACAGCCGTCGTCACTATACTCCACGCAATATACCTACACCAAAATGGGAGGGATGCATTAATACCATGTTCTATTAGGTCGTCTGCTCGCTTCTCATTCGCTGGTTTAAGCGGAGGTTCTGACTTCCCATTGAGTGCCTTTACATCTTTATTTCTACTTAATTGTCGACATTTTGAATTTTTGTACAAGTACGTAACCAGAAATATTGGAGGAGCAGCTATAAGCGCACTTATGAATGATATATATATTCCAGACAATGAAAATTCAATTGGTCCCACTGATATGCTACCTCCGTTACCCTGCCCGTAAAACATAGCGTTAGAAATCATTGTCAAAAATAACAATGTCAAACAACATGCCAAACGTTCCAGCCGCGTAAAATTACTGTCTTCTGGTCTGATGGCTACTGACAGCCACATATGTTTATCTACTGTGTTTTCCCTCGTCCTTTCGTAGAACAGAGAAGAAAAACTACATGTCTCTGAATTATTAGTAAGAGGAATGGAACAGTCAATGCATCCGTCATCGTGGTCCAAAGACAACCATTGATTGCACATGAAAAGGTACCTTGAAAATAGTACGAAATAGATTACATTTTGATTCAACAAGAATAAACTGTATATTTACTGTTATGTCAGGACAACTGAAATAACCATGAAACTGTCACATTGATTTTTATGTATAGGTATGTTGGAAACTGCTGTTGTCCTTTCATCTTCAAATCATATTATTGTTTTCGTTTTTTTGTATTATGGAATAGTGCCGTTAATTTTTCTACAGGTTTAGTGTGCTTTGAAATTGGTATCAATCTTTCAAATTAGATATTACTGGGTCAGTTTTATTACTAGAAGATTTTTAATTTTCGGGGGCATCATCTACCTCGCAGCCATTTATCATGTATTATCTAAAAACCTCAAAATTGTAGTTTTCAATCAATATTATAACATACCTATCGACGATTAAAGTGAAAACGACGAAAATTAAATCAAATTCGTATGAAGTTCGCCAAAACATTCCATTAAATTTCGACCAAAAGGTTGACGGACAAACATATGGCCAGATATGACGATTCCTATATACCCCGATTCTATCAAGCAGGGATATGAAAAAACAAAACAAAAAAGACGAAAAGCATAACGGAACACTATAGATAAAACTAAAAACTTAAAACTGAGCAACACGAACCTTAACAAAAACTGGGCTGATTCCCAGTGATCCTTAAAGGTAAGCAGATTACATGGCACTGATAAGTATTTGTCGTGTTGCTCATGGTAAGAACGGTAAATCTAGTGGTGAGTCTCATTCGGTAATTTCAATATCCAGCTCAGGATATTGAGGATAAAGATTGTCTTGTGATTGAAAAAAATTCTTAAACTGTTTATATTTAAATTGTAAAATCGCAGAGGTAATATCGGTCAATGTACATTACACATAGAAGGTTATTGAGACACATAACGAGCAGTACTAGACATTCAGTAGTACATGTAAATGAAATAACAAAATTCAAATATCTAAAATGAAGAAAATAGTGTAAATAGTATTGGTATTTGCAAATAAAAACAAAATATATGAGTATCTATACCAACAACGGATTGTCCCATTACCTTGTAAAAACATTTAATTAGTAGTTTGAAAATTTTTCAAGGACAACCCAATTAATTGTAACGTTTGGATTACACTTTTCAATTTACTTTATACGGATAAATTTTGTTTGTATATTTACAATAATATTGGTATTGTTTTCATTATAATGTGTTATTCAAGTATTGTTTGCAGTACTAATCGATTTGTATTAAAACTGCACATAAACATATTTCCTCAGATTAAGCCTTATTTACTGGGATTCGTGTTGCTCAGTCTTTAGTTTTCTATGTTTTGTGTACTGTTGTTTGTCTGTTTGTCTGTTGGTCTTTTTCCTTTTTTAGCCATGGTGTTGTCAGTTTATTTTTTGACTTATGAACTTGATTATCCCTTTGGTATCCTTCGCCTCTCTTTTACTTAAAGGGGCCTCAATTGCATAAAATAACAAAAGGTATACAGCATGTAAAAGTCCTTTTCAAATGAGTCATTTATTTTTTTAAATTATCCGTGTTTTTTCAATTTATATTTGATAATAAAAACAAAACAATTACATCTATTGAATATTGTTTTCATTTTATATATCTAACACTTGAATTGATATTTGTTATTTTTAAACGACGTACACTGCAGTCATGTTTGATTTTTTTTCAAGGTTATTTAAGTTACCTCTCGTCCGTTTGCATATCCTCTAGTATAATCTTATTAAGATACCATGATGCAGCATTTCCTTGTCCACTGTTATCATGCCAAATTCTTAATGCAGATGGATCATTAATTTTACTAGATGCACTCATTACAAATTTTCTAATACTACCTACTCCAAAACCCTAAAAATTGGTAAAATAGTTATAGAATTATAATTGGATATCAAACTATCAGAGAAACAACAATGGACAAATATAGATTCCAGCACTGCAACAAGTGTGTTACGATATTTCTCCACTCGAGACAGTTAAATTTTAATATTTAAAGCGCGAGGCTTGCAGAACTTTTTAAATACTTAAAAATTAACTGTTGAAAGTGGAGAAATATCGTAATACATGAGTTATAGTTGTGGAATCTGTTTCTCTAATGATATTTATCCTTCCTTTTCAAAGATTTGCAGAAAGTTGTGTTCTTTATATGTGACGTCATCAGGCATGGTCGCCTTTTTCCATGACGTAACAACAGGAAATTCAGGAGAAACCAAGAAAATTTGACGTCATAATTAAATTTCGACCAATCATTTGCCGAGAACAGATATTTCACTAGTGAGGAGAACAATTTTTTTCACAATCGGTTGGGAAATGTGAAAATAATGAAAAAATTCCATAGCTCATTAAGGGCACAATGAATAATTAAATATATGATGCAATACAGAACTTGAGAACCAAAAGTCGTAAAGACATGTGACTACCACCATTCAACTCAGAACCACTTGACCTTTCAAAAGGTCACAAGGTCAAGGTTATAGTACCCTTTTTAGGTCAAGGTGAAATTTTCTCATGACTTTAACATTAACCTCAATTTAAAAGTCTTTAAATACTGATAATTTTTGCAGTTAATAGTTGGTTGATATCTGTTACCGTTTCAAAGATATACACAAAAAACTATACTTTAAAGAATTATCTCCTCGTAACTTATGAACGAATGGTTGTACAGTTTTGGGTTTATGCATAGAAATGAAAAATTCTTCGAGGGGAACATTTTATACGATATGTGTATGCAGCTTTCTCGTATCGTTTTCTTAACATTCAAGCATGAAATTTAAGCGTAACAACCTTTTTCCTCTATGACCTTTGTCCTTGGCTACAAATGAAAGGCAGCATGAACTTAAGATTTTTGGTGAAGGTCCAATGTCTCTACGACTTCCAGTTCTCGAAATTTAAATTTTCAAAAATAGTGCATAATATTTCAAGGGAAATAACTCTTATAAGGGTTGATAACAAAATCATTGTTTATGTTATTAACATTGCCATTTGTTCCTGTACATGTTGCTATTTTCAGATCGATTTTATCTGTAACAACTTTTAAGATATATGCAAATAAAAAAAAATGTTTGAAGGGAATATAACTCTTAAAAGGGATGATATCCTATGCAGGGTCATCTGGTAATATTTTATGATCAGATCTACCTATTGTCCAAATAAGGTCATGATATTTTCAAAAACAACGAGGGGTGCAATGTCGAAAAAAAACAATAAAAGGAGATAAATTATAAAGAGGATGATGAATTCCTACACATGGTCACTGGTAATACTTCATGATGAGGTCTATCGATGGTTGAAATTTGGTCATGATAACTTCAATAGAAACAGGGGGATATGTAATAAATAAGAAAAAACCATAAGAACATCATTAAGGTGTTTCCCATGTTTTTGCAACTGAATGAAAAGTAACCAAAGTATCTGTATATTGAATTAAATGTAGGATTTTACACATTTTCCAGAGTTTAATGGTGTTGAGTGTGTACAAATTACATACCATATACTCATTGATATAACATTTTTTGTACTTACTTGATGTGTGGGAAATGTGAAAATAATGAAAAAAATAGAGAAACTAGTATCTCTCATAAATGTAAACTTTACGACCTTTCAATTGATATGCGACAAGTATACCTTCTTAAACTTTTCACTTTTTGCACTAAATGACCCTAAATTTTTGAGATCGAAAGTATAATATCTGTAATGAAGACTTGATTACCTTTAATTTGATATGCGACAACAACATCTTTTTGTTTGATTTTTTGTATTTAATAACCCAATCCAACTAATTTTTAGGGGAACAGGAATTTGATATTTGAAATGTAAACATAACGACCTATCATTTGATATGCATTACCCTTACCTTCTACGACAATTTATTTTTTTGCACTCAATGCCCAGACCCAATCCATGTTTTAGGGACATAATTTTGATATTGAAATATACGCGTTATGGACTTTCATTTGATATGCGACAACCTTGCCATCTTAGAAGTTTTATTTATTTTGTACTTAACCCCACCCTTCTCTGTAGGATGGAAAAGTGGGCTTAAAATTTTCATTTTGACTAGGACTTCTTTAGACGTCCCATTTCATATGTCACATGACCACATTTGGTAAAGTAGGGAAAAAAAAGCTGCAATATCAATTTTATAAATAGAACAAATGAAACTAACAAAGTCAATGTAAAACATGAACATTTTAAACAGCTAATTTTTCTTTGTTTTTCATCAAATATTTTGATATTGAGTCAAGCATATTACCATGTTAAACTCTTCAATTTTTGAAAATGTCTGGTGAATAGCTGTTGTTGATTCAGAAATATATGACCCGCTCTCAAAATTTCAAACTTGAATATTTGTAAAACGACAACAGATATTTCAAATCTGCGAATTGTAAGATGATATGAAGATGAAGTACAACACTGTCACAAATTGGGGCAATTCCATAGCTCATTAAGGGCACAATGAATAATTAAATATATGATGCAATACAGAACTTGAGAACCAAAAGTCGTAAAGACATGTGACTACCACCATTCAACTCAGAACCACTTGACCTTTCAAAAGGTCACAAGGTCAAGGTTATAGTACCCTTTTTAGGTCAAGGTGAAATTTTCTCATGACTTTAACATTAACCTCAATTTAAAAGTCTTTAAATACTGATAATTTTTGCAGTTAATAGTTGGTTGATATCTGTTACCGTTTCAAAGATATACACAAAAAACTATACTTTAAAGAATTATCTCCTCGTAACTTATGAACGAATGGTTGTACAGTTTTGGGTTTATGCATAGAAATGAAAAATTCTTCGAGGGGAACATTTTATACGATATGTGTATGCAGCTTTCTCGTATCGTTTTCTTAACATTCAAGCATGAAATTTAAGCGTAACAACCTTTTTCCTCTATGACCTTTGTCCTTGGCTACAAATGAAAGGTCGCATGAACTTAAGATTTTTGGTGAAGGTCCAATGTCTCTACGACTTCCAGTTCTCGAAATTTAAATTTTCAAAAATAGTGCATAATATTTCAAGGGAAATAACTCTTATAAGGGTTGATAACAAAATCATTGTTTATGTTATTAACATTGCCATTTGTTCCTGTACATGTTGCTATTTTCAGATCGATTTTATCTGTAACAACTTTTAAGATATATGCAAATAAAAAAAAATGTTTGAAGGGAATATAACTTTTAAAAGGGATGATA
Source organism: Mytilus coruscus (assembly GCA_017311375.1). Lineage (NCBI taxonomy): Eukaryota > Metazoa > Mollusca > Bivalvia > Mytilida > Mytilidae > Mytilus > Mytilus coruscus. The sequence continues at coordinate 91,897,220 of CM029602.1, forward strand.
TCCTATGCAGGGTCATCTGGTAATATTTCATGATCAGATCTACCTATTGTCCAAATAAGGTCATGATATTTTCAAAAACAACGAGGGTGCAATGTCGAAAAAAACAATAAAAGGAGATAAATTATAAAGAGGATGATGAATTCCTACACATGGTCACTGGTAATACTTCATGATGAGGTCTATCGATGGTTGAAATTTGGTCATGATAACTTCAATAGAAACAGGGGGGATATGTAATAAATAAGAAAAAACCATAAGAACATCATTAAGGTGTTTCCCATGTTTTTGCAACTGAATGAAAAGTAACCAAAGTATCTGTATATTGAATTAAATGTAGGATTTTACACATTTTCCAGAGTTTAATGGTGTTGAGTGTGTACAAATTACATACCATATACTCATTGATATAACATTTTTTGTACTTACTTGATGTGTGCCGTCATCTAAGGTTCTAGTCTCTGTAGAGATATGTTTTTTGGTGGCCGGATCACCATCAATTATCTGAAAATTAACATTTGACTTGGTTCCAGCATGCCTATGTAGACCTGTATACACAGTCATAATGTAAAGGTACTCATCATACGGTCCATTATCAATAAGGTACGATAAAGCCCACTGTATAAAAAAATGATATACAGGTGAAAAATATGACGTAACAAGGCTTCGGTATGGTCTGCATTTAACGCCATCAATAAATATCAATTTTTGACATTTTTATCTATTATGTCTGTTTGTTTTGTTCACATATCGTTGTCAATATAATGGAATTGTATGCAACTGTCATACAAGTGAGAGGTTTAGCTAGCAATAAAACCAGGTTTAATCCACCATTTTCTACATGAGAAAATGCCTGTACCAAGTCAGGAATATGACTGTTGTTATCCACGCGTTTGATGGGTTTGAGCTTTTGATTTTGCAATTTGATTATGGACTTTCCGTTTTGAATTCCTCGGCGTTCGGTATTTTTGTGATTTTACTTTTTGCCATATTTATTACATTTTGTATTCATAAGATTGTTGTTTGCTGTAAATAAAGGCAACAGTAGTATACCACTGTTCAATAGTTATAATTCAAAATGAAATTTTAGACTAACAATGTCAATCATCTCTTTCAGTATCAAGATATAAAAACATCTGTAAAGTATCACCTCGCCAATTATGAAAAGTGAAGGTAGATTTAACTATTAATTAAGTATGACAAAGGAAAGGAACACTGCTTCTTTTGCATATCTTCGTTCATTTCTTAAGACATTTACCTCACATTGAAAAATCCAAAACGTGTCATATTCTATTAGATTGAAAAGAAATTACCCTTTGGTGATCCGCTCTGTCTTGCCTATATGCCCATACACAAATGAGAAGGTAAACAAGTACAAGAGATATAACCGTTGCAAAAACGCCAGCGTTATTTTTTAAGTCGAATTTGTCGAATACACTACCAAAGTCAATGGTGTTTGGTGGAACGTAAAATGTTGTGGCGAAACTGTTTCCTGGTGGATTGGAACATTCACATACAGTTTCGTTAATTGTCGACGATGAAGAAAGCTAAAATGAGAACACAATTTTTCACTATTAGGAAACAAAGAGATAGCGTATGTGGATATATTTGATTAAACAACTACAGAAAGAGTGTAGAACTGGTTATTTCTTCATCAACAGCTTAAGGTCTTTGACATTGCTTCCACTAACTGTAAGGATTCTTTGGAACGATACTTTTTTAGAATTTTGTTTTTTAACTGTAACTGTTTTGTTGTCCACTTAACCGGTATCATAAAGTTATATGCTGTTAATTTTAAGATATTAACTTTTATTCTCGTATATATACATTTAAATGCTCCGAATATCTAGCTATAGGTTACATGGTACTGTTGAGAGCTTAAAAAAAGTTTACAATATCATAAATTTGTTTATCTGTTCCTCGTCAGGAATCTCGATAGTTGTTGTTTTTATTTCTATCTTAGGTAGCACTCTATAGGTGTGTAGTTCCGCATTTTGGCCCCTGTGGATTTTTCAAAAATTAGAGCTAGTGTTCAATAAAGTAATTTTTGGATAGCTGAAGATTAATATAGCCTTGATAATGGGTTTATAGGAACATCAAGATTGTTTTATTTGTGTATTATGGGATGTTTTCTGTATGACAGTCAGTATTTTAATATCCATACCAGACATAGGTCCGGCAATTATTGGAAAGTCTTTTTCCAACTATTAGTTGCATGAACTTTGTGATTAAATTTTACGAAAAAATAAGGCTAAAGACATGCTATTTTTATTTGATTATTTGGTAGAAAAATAATTACAGTTTCAGAAAAGGTATCATTCAAGGGCATTGCAATTCTAGTTTGAATTAAATTTTGGAGGAATATGTGACATTTTCATGCCCCTTTTTGCAATATTCTATGGTAAAAAAATACAGAATATTGCCATAGAAACACAAAATAGGAATTATTTTCACCATTTAAACTTTTGAAAATCAAATCCATGGAAGATACTGATTACATTCATATGCACATGTATGGCACAAAAGTTGGGATAATGTATTAGAAAGCAAGGAATGGCAGATGATTAAACATTTTGTGGTTCAATTTTGATCTTATTTTTTTACTGTGGATTAATGCTACCTTAATGTTTTACTTCCTGTATGAAATATGATGTTTAATGAATGCTGTTGTTGGTCTCTTAAATATACATCTATATGACTTGTATTTTGAGTTGTCAAAATGACGTTAACCTCATCTTTATTTTATATCAAAACCATGAAAATACTTTACAAACCGCATTTTGAAATTTTGATTTCAGGATTTTGGTAAACCATATAAAAATGAATTACATTTACCTGGCTGACATGATAATGTAGACAATGGAATTTTCACATAAAAACCTTTCTATTTGATGTATTAGTCATTATCACAAACAAACAATTAGTAACAGAGTAATGAACATTTTTTACCTTGCATGATGATTTATCCCATTTCTCATTAACAGTGTCCCATACTCGGCAACCTGCCGTGGCGCCAATCATTTCATATTGTACAATGGTTGTAGTTAACGATCGTCGTTTCCGTGTTGATATGTCAGTAGCTGGATCCTCTAAAACACGCAATTAAACTCAAAACTAATACAAAAAGCTAGAATTTTATAATCTTGGTAGCCACTTGGTTAAATCGTATGGTTAACATTTATTCAGAACTAATAATGTATTTTAGATATATAATTAGATCTATTTTTATCTTCTAATGCTTGGTTTTTTTATATAGAAACAATTCACACATTTTTTCATAATTTTTTACTTGTTATGGTGCATAATCAGAAAGATGTCATTAGTTGTCGATATGTTTGTTCTTACGTCGTTTGAAAGTCAAAATTTGGAATGTTTATTTACATGTGGATTTCTAACCGCCCTTACTTGAAGGGGTTGATACTTTGTGATCTGTTGCTGGTGTTTT